>JAAALK010000283.1:87996602-88323140 GCA_019279435.1 Zizania palustris
CGAGGATGGATCGTCCGGTGAGCTTGATCCATCCAAGCCTTCACTATGCTTGGGCCTTCGGCTTTCTAGGACGCCTAGAGGGCTTTCCAAGCCTTCGCCGCTACGGGAGTTGGCGAAAGGAGGTGATTCCCCCCGAAGGCGACCGGAGGCATCCCCAACGTCACCAGGTGGGCGCCCCCAATGACTTCCAGATGGTGGAGGACACCGAGTGAGGACACTCGCCGTAAAACCTCCCCGTATCTAGATGCCATGGAGTCCACTTGTTGGACGACGGCTTGGATGAACCTCAGCCGACGACTGAGGGGCTCGTGAGTGGCATCGAAGGGCGTGCAGGATGCCCCAAAGTGCTCCAAGATGCCTTGGAGAGCCCCCACAACATCAACCGTCACCTTCTCACCTTGCGCTAAGGACACCGCTACTACTTAATTTCTATCCAGGAGGTCCTCGATCGTCCACTCTAGTTTATTCTCTAGACCCTCAGGACTTTGGTGTCGGCCACCTTTGAGCGAGGGTCATCTACCTCGGTGATTTGAGCCCTGACTGCATTGGCTTCGGCAGCCAGAACCCGAAGTTCTTCGATCTCAGTGACTTGGGCCCAGAGCACTTCGGCTTCGGCAGCCCGAGTCTAGAGCTCTCTGATCTCGGCGGCCTAAGCTAGAGGCCGATGACCTCCATCTCCAGCACACGAAGCCTATCAACTTCAGCAGCCTGCTCTGAGAGCTTCGTCACCTTGGTGGCCAGAGCCTCACGCTCGGCCCTGAGCTCCCGTGCAGCTTCCTCGGCCGCTTCGGCGCGCCTACGGAGCCTCGCGACCTCGTGTTCGTGGCGACCCCGCTCCGCAGAGAGGGATACCAGAGCTCCTTGGGCCAAGACGACTAGTTGTCCACAAGAACAAGTACGGAGGTAAGATAAAGAAAGAAGGAAGGAAGGGGGCTTGCTCGGAAACACCGAGGGTGTTCACCTGGCTCGCCACGATCTCGATAGTGAAATTAAGATCAGCCCCATCCGACCGACTGATCTCTGACACCGGCTTGGTGCCCCTTAGGCCTAGGTAAGCCTGGTGAAGTGGCACCGTCCGTGTTGTGAACTCCGAATTAGCCTCTACGAATGGGACTAGGAGGGGCGTGCACGCTCGCGTTTCCAGGGTCCACGATTGCAGGAACCTCGGCCTACGGGGCAGCATCCCTTTGGACCTTGCTCGAGTTCACCTCTTTGTCTGACCCCAAGACCTCCACCACCTCAACAGGAACCCTAGGCCTTGCCTCAGCGTCGTCTTGAGGAGGCGGAAGCAGAGGAACGGAGCCCCGGACCAAAGCACCTATTCACGAGAAAATGTAAGTGATTAACAATAGAAGTATGAGATCTGCAGGATCCAAGGGTGCTCAGGAGAAGCCTTCTACATTCGCTACCCTCCTCGGACATAGGGTTCGAAGAGAGAATAGTTGCCGGAGACTGGGGCCGGTAGAAGAACTCGTCCATCAAGTTCACTAGTGATCCACCCAGCACGGCAACCAGTTCAGCCGCAACGTTGGCACTCCCCACTACATCCACTAGGGGATCAACCAATCCTCCGAGGGCCAAACTATCCCCACTAGGACTCCCGCTGGAGTTAGCTGGAACCCCTCTGGATGCCACGCCAGGAGGAAAAACAATTCACGGGGTGACCCTTGCCCCCACGTCGCCTCCCTCTGGTTTCGCGCTCGCGAGAGGTTGGGGTGAACCCTCCTAGGCCGAAGCCTCAATGCCATCGTCATCGTTCATGGCCTGACTTGGCTAGGAAGCACCAAGACCTGGAGCTAGGGTATCCGGCTCGACCCCCGCTCTACTGCTCAAGGATCCCTCCTCTTAGGCGGAGCTAGATGAAGGGAAGGGGGAAAGGCGCTTCAGCCCCTTTGTCGTCTTCTTCGTAGGATGCTTCGAGGACCCCGCGATGTCGAAGTCTGTCGTTCTCTTCTTCGGAGTTGGACCCAGTAGGTCAACGTTCGGGAGGCTCGGGGGAGTGAGCCGAAGGGCGCTCCACACGCGGTTGAATCGCTCCCAGGGCCCCACGATCTCCATCCTCTGCTTGCGCTTCACCGGAGTAGGATCCCTAAGTATCTTCTCAGCAATCCAGGTGATCAGCTCTAGTCTTAACCACACACGATCCTGCAAGGTTCTGAGGTTCGCTTAGCATTTTTAACTAATCTCGCGAAGTCATGATCTACTCATCACAGGGAGAAAGAAGCATGACAAACCGAGTGGGCTAGAGGACGTCTCCGAAGGTGGCCCCTCCTTGGCGCTCTAGAGTTAGATGGGCCACGCCTCCATCAAAGGCGGGATCTCAAGGGCAACAAACACCTCGGTCAGATCCGGCATGCTCATTCGGCGAGCTACTATCTACAGGAGCCAGATGCGAGTGGAGACTGAGTCAGCATCGACCTAGATGTCTGACTCCTTCTGGTACTAGATGTGGCGTGGAGTCCCCGCTAACCCGGAGTCTAACCCGATCGCTGCATAGAACCAGCGGCGAACCCACTCCAAATACCACTGCTCATTAATGGCCTTACCTAGGAAGAAGTCGGTGTACTCCTTCCGAAGCTAGAAGTTGATGCTTCCGTACACCACTACTATGTCCTTCTTCTTCGGCTGGCAGCAAGCTTCATGCATCTTCACAAAAACCTCAACTCTCCCTTCGCAGCCTTCAGCCCTCATGGCCCACTCGAAGATTGCTAGACGGGCAACCGTGTTCGGGGATAACTACGACAAATCCAGATGAAACACATGAAGTACGCCCACTAGAAGCCCCGAGGTTGGGAACCCGAGCCCGACGTCGAAAAAGGCTTCGAAGACAACCACCTCGCCCTCACACGGCTCCGGGGTGGTCTCTAGTCCCAACCGTCTGGCTTCTATGCCGGGGCTGAGGCAGTTCCAGACTGTGCTCACCATTGGCTCCTCCGCGAAAGCCATCCTCTCCAGCACCAGGGTCTGCTCTCGGAACATCTCCGAAGTAGGCCGGAGATACCGGGGACTACGAGCTTTGGTGGAAGTTAGGGCCATCGTTGCCGCCGCCGCAGCGGCCGCTTGCCTCTGCAAGAACTAAGGATCAATGATGGGAGCAACACCTCTTTCCCTCGACATATCTTTGTACGTGAAGCCGCCTGAGAGAGAAGTAGCAAGAAGGAGAAAGCGTGTGTAGTGCTCGAGAGGAAAGATACGGGCAGAGTTTGCGAAACGCTTGAAGGTGCGTATCGCGGCCAAAAGGAGGTGGCTTATATAAGGCACAGCCGCAAGGGCGCATTAACTCTTAGGCCGGTTCGCGTTCCCCCAAAAGGCAGCGCGTGGATTATGACCAAGCCGCGTTGAAGTTGTCCTAGGGGCTAGAGCCCAGGGGCGGGAGCTCGCGTACCCAGGCGCCAACTCACCTTGTATCGTTGGTTAAAGGTCTCTCGTCACTTGGCCTCGGCATGAAGCATGAGCGGTGAGTTTGTTTCTAATAAGTCCTTGTTGCGAGATTATCTTTGGTGCTCCCTTCCTTTCTCATTTGTAGGACAGTTGAATGGACGAAAGCGAGGGGCTACTATTGGGTGAGATAATCATAGTTGTACCCAGGGAGTATTAATGACCGAAACAGATGCCCCAAGAAGTGGCTTCGTAGGCCGAAGAGCAGTACGACGCCAGTTATAGGATATTTCAACAAAGCTCGAGGCCAAAGCTGGCTCTGAGAAGACTGGGGCTTCGGGGCCCGAGTGAGGTCAAGGGCGACGTCCGTCCTAGGCCAGGAGCCTGTTACACGGAGTCCTTTGGCCTCCCAACTGGGGGTCCGAAGCGAGGCTTCCGGAGGCTAGAGACTGCCCGAAAGCGACTCCAAAAGTGACTGTACCAAGGCTCCAAAGTGGATGTGTGGAGCCTATCGGTGGGAGACGTCATCCGCTAAAACTGGAGTGCAACTGCAGGAGACTGTGCAGCAATACCGCACGTGCACACTCGCACATGCAAAGCCTTCCGAGGTCTGTTTCGGAGGTATTTTATAGCTCCAAGAATAGGCTTCGCAAAGAGGATAAAATGTCGAAGACAAGGAGACTTCGCTCACACTTAGAAACCCCAAAACACAACTCAGTGAAGTTAGTGCAGGCTCCGCACACAAGGTGCCTTCGAGCATGCTTCACACTAGTACTCGAGCGAGTATGTTTCACTCTGAGGGCTCCGAATAGATACTCGACACTAGCAGTGTCTTAGCCCCGAGCACACTCCACGAAGACCCTTATCTGGACCATGCCTTTGCTGCACCTTGACTTTCGAGACCTTCATTAGATGTCCCTTCGAGTACCTCCCTTCGTAGCTCACTTCGAAAGCCTTGCCTCAATCCTGAGGACTTTGTCCACCATACTCTGAAGTCACTCCCTCCGGAGCACCCTTCGTAGCACCTCGCCTCCGAGGACTTTGCCTCGGGGTACCTTCAATCGGAGCCACCCTCCGCACTTTCTGCCTTCGCCTGGCGCACCTTGACCCGAGGACCGACCTCGACCCAATGAAGCATTCGTGACCGAGCCCCCGGCTCACCTAGCATCAAGCCTCCCGCTTGACCCAGGTTCACTCGCTGCGAACTGTCCTGTCACCTCCAAAGTAACCTTTACACCACTAACAAGCAGACAAGATTTTCCAGTACCCTGGAGACCTCTCCGGAAAACAACCTTCGGTACACACTTTAGTGTACCACCCAAAGTACCGAGCCCTTCGGTACAAACATATCATCGTGTTCTGCTGAACCCCTCCGACAGACACACTCCGCTGCATAGCCGCAACTAGCCAACCCCGAAACCTTCGGAAAACACGTGCGAACCCCTTCGGAGGGACCCCTTCGCTTAGAAGGAAACTTGTCAATCACTCATCACAAACTTGAAACCAAGGCACCCTTCAACTTGGTTTCTCAAGCTATATAAAAGCTAAGAAGTTGTTTGGTTGGAATAGTTGCGAATTTATATTTTGGTAGTTCATGATGTTTAGTTACATTATTAATGTGTAATTTTACATGTAAATCATTTTTTTAATGTTTATATTAAAATTATATATTTTTAAATTACACTAAAATGATATATTTTACTAAAATTTTACTTTTTCAAATTTTACATGAACTGATATGTTTTAATAGCATGATAGGTAATATTCTTTCAAAGTTGAACCGAGAAGCTATGAAATCTGAGTTATACTAGCTTTCAAATTTGTACTACGAGAATCTACAGATTTTGAAAAAGTTGGGTGACCTAAAGAGCTATTTGGTTTAGATTCCAGCTTCCGAGTAAGGAAGCTGGTTTAAAAATCTGAACCAAATAGACCCTAATGAGTGCAAGGTGTTCAGACAATAGATGCAATCAGCCGTGGAGCAAGGCTGAATCAAGTTTGACGACGGGAAGAAACCCATGAACATCGACGGTCATCTGTTCCTAGTCAATATGGTGCACGCGCATTATGGTGGCGACTGATGCAAGAGGGGAGGAATACGAATTGGCAACAACGTCACCTCATTAGGCCTCATCGGGAAATACCAAAGGAGGTCGGTCAAATGGCCGATGATGATGAAAGTGCACTAGAGAAGCCTCGGTGGTGTCCCCCGAGGATTTTCATGAGGAGTTAGAAAAGAAAGGTCTAGCGCCTACGACATAAGGAAGCAAGAACATAGAAGCACAATGAGGGAATCGATTGGTCACACAGAATCAGCAGTGAATGGCGACCAAAGAACAAGGCCAATCAGAACGACGAAAAGAAGGGTGTTGAGGTAAACATGGTTGTATTCCTCCCAACAGCGTATCGGGCAACCCATGAAGATGATGTGGGTCACGTCGATACGATGGCTCAGTTGACAATGGCTCCCTTGCCAGCAATCTTTGATAAGCCAGAAGATCTTGAGCATCGGCACCTTAGGCTTCTCTACATCAAGGGGTTGGTTAACGGGAAGCCGATGTCCATGATGATGATATACGGGGGGCAACCATCAATTTGATGCCTTATGCCACCTTCCGCAAGCTTGGGAAGACACTAGAAGTCCTCATCAAGACTAACAATTGTATTGAGGGATTTCAGTAGTAACTCGTCAAACACAATGGGAGTACTAAATGCAGAGCTGACAGTTGGAAGTAAGACAATGCCGACCACATTCTTCATGATAGAGGGGAAAGGATCCTACAACTTGTTAATGGGATGCGATTGGATACATGAAAACTGCTACATCCCCTCAACAATGCACTAGAACCTTATATAGTGGGTCGGCGACCAGATGGAAATAATTCCTGCCGATAAATCAGTTAACATAGCTCCAGCTGACTTGTCAGTATGGGAAGCATAAGGAGTCGTCTATTTATTGGTAGAATCTTTGGACACCAACTTTCTTGAAGTATCTGATGACGGTATCAAGCCAATCACCGAAGAGCTCCCTAAACTCGTCCTGTGAAAGACGACGCCAAAGGAAATAGAAGGCCCACAAAGGAGAAGACTGAAGATTGCTTCAGAAGATCTGGGAAAAGGCTGAATGGATACATTGAAAGAATATCATCAACTGTTCGGACAAAGCCCAAACAGCCAATGCCGATGGTCTCACCTTGAGACAGCCGATGCAAAGGCATCGCCCTTAGACCCAAAATGAAAAACAAGAAGCTCAGAGATGGAGGAGGTCGGGTGAACTAATTACATAAACACTTTCTAATTGTTCGAACGAGGTGCAAACAGTCGATGCCTAGGGAATCACCTTGAGACGACTAATGCAAAGGCATCGCCCTTAGACCAACAAAACAAGCGCAGAAGAAACTCGATACGCAAGTCAAAGAAAGCTAAGAACGCATATTTTATAAAAGTATGAGGTGCAAAATTACAGACCGAGACTACATCAGAGCTCCAAAACCAGGGAAGGTCATCGGCGGATTTGGGGGCAAAAGCAAAAGTGGTGAGCTGAAGAAGTGAAGAGGAGGAGCGAAGTGATCAATATACTTATAAGAATGGAAGAAACTCCTCGATGGCTGGGTCAAGCCGTTTCCACTAGGTCTAGTGGGGCCATCTGCAATGTTCGGCAAAAGGTAAACATGAGTATGGTTTTCAAAGTGTCAAAATCTTTGTAGACCCAAGATTATAGGAACCAGATCTTTGGCCTACAGAAATGCCAGTACTAAACTGTGTGGGATGAAGCTTAGTCCGATCTCGCCATGAATAGACGTAGATACATCGGACCGGGCAACAACCAACACAGTTGTGAATGGCCAAAGATGACGAGAAGAGAAGAAGAGATGGAATTATGAAGACGAAATGCCAAAGCAAAGTAATAAGGAAGATGAAGAGGTTTCAGTTTACATTTGAAGTGAAAATATTGTGCAGATAGACATTTGAGAAGATGTGGTGGCAGGGACAATGATTGTTGTTAATTTCGAAGCATCAGCAGCCACTTAATGCTCCAAAACTATGGGGCATGTGTTGACGCCAAGATTTGGTAAAGCCAAGACCCACTAAAGTGTTGCACGGTCAATAGAAATCAAAGAGGTCTGATCAAAGAAAGGCAAGGAAGCCCGTCCATGCTGTTACAAGATGATCGGATGCAGAAGGAGCCGATGGAGATAAGCTGCGTGAAAATGAGAAGATAAAGATTATTTATAATCGGTTAAAATATAGTGTTTGCACAACAAGTCTATGGAATATAAATATGTATCCCTAGTTATATTAGAAAAAAACATCTCTGTCAACCAACTACTCGGTGCATCGCCACCCTTGGTCCCCAAAGTTAATTCCGGCGGGGTTCGACACTCGGAGCTGGGCCTCATCGTTTCGATATCCGACGAAGAGGTGAGTCCCGCCACCCCCGACGTCCATGTCGATTAGATCAGTATCCTCACAGATGCATCAATTCAGTTTGATCTCTTGAGGTGAACCTTCAAACAGTACGGTCGCCGATTGTTCTTGGTTTATTAGCTAGGTCTAAGGCTACATCAGTTCAATTTGATCACTTAGATTGATGTGATCTAGGTGTGATGGTTTGAGCCTTCATCGGTTATGTTCGACATCTCTTGTTATGGTATCTCTTTCATGTTGTATACCGTTCATCTAAATAAACATGCCCGATTCTTTGGTATATTATTAAGATCATCGTGACTAGCTACTATCTCGGTTAGGTATGATCTAGTTATTGTGATGATTTTCATGATACAAACTTGTTATCTAGCACGTCTTATTTATTTCTGTAGGAGTACAAGCCCATGGGTTATCTTCGATTCCACGATACATCTCATAAGTCATCGGAAAGGCATCCATCGGCCTACGTGGCTCACTGTTCATCTTATCGCCCCGATGGCACGCTCGCCCGATCACTTCATCTCAGTTCATCGGGCTCATGGCCGATCGACATGATATTCCACGAATATCTTGTCCTCGTCGTGCTCATCGGCTCGATAGCCGATAGGCCATGCTACTAATGTCATATTTTCTGTTCCCTTATTAGTTGCAGAATCAAACTGATTGGCACGCCTTGAACCCTTCTTCTAAGAATGTAGGACCTACACTGGAGTGAAGCAGATCTCCCAAGCCACGTGTGTGTCAAAGTGTGAACAAAAAATACACCAACAATACTGTTGAACACATTGCTTTTCTAAACCTTTGGTTGGAAGAGTTCATTTTCTGCATACCGGCTCTAGCCCCAACTTTTCAATTTTGATTTTTAGCCGTACAGCTTGCCACCTATGTGTGGATTCCTCTTGGACGTTATCTCCTTGGAGCGACCTACCGTCTCCTCCACCTCGTATTGGCCAACCCGTCGGCTAGTTACGTTGATGAACGACCTAGAGGACCCTAGTGGTTCCTCTAGCTTTGTCTCAATATTTATATAGTTGATGTCGTTGGAGGAATCCCTCTTGCCCAATCACATTTTCCTGCCTATTTTCTAGAATAGGCTGTCCCCGCCTATCATCGCTGCTCTTCCTTGGGCTAAGAGGCAGCATCCTTCCCTGCTTTCTATTTGTCTTCTATGGCTTTGGCTGTTTTCTTCAAAAACTTCTACCTTGGGTTCTCTGATCGGACCATCTAGTTCCCCTTCGAGTATTACTCGGAGTATGAATGCCCTCATCAGCTAGTCTTGCCTAATGTGTCCCGGGACGAAGAATCCCTTTGTATATTCTTAGCTGCAACTTCTCCCTACTTGCTTCCTATTACTCTACCGATGAATGCCCTCATTGGACCTCCTATGAATTTTACCACCCATCTGTCTTCTCCTGGCGGTTAGGTTTTGGCCAACTCCCACCCCATCTATTTTTCATTAGTCAGATTCGAAACTGTAGGAGAGTGACGAGCACCTAGAAGTGGGATCTTCTTTCCCATATGACCGATGGGATCCACACCGGAGATCTTATTTCCTAGATGACCTGCCCAGTGACTTCCATCACATTCCGCCGATGGTGGGGCGAGTTGAAGCAACATATCTTCAACTGTTTCTCATTGTTTTACTAGGAGCACCTTCACCCAAATGACACTGATGCAAGGTTCGAGGTAAATGCTTTGACTCCCCTTTTCCATTTGCTTCTACCAACGTATGTTTCATCTGATTGAACTTGCTTTCTGCAGGATGCTGATCACGATGCCCCCCTAGTGAGCTCTAGTGGCCGGCCGATACAATACGGGATGGTATCGATCACTACAAACTTGGTTGCTGGCGCCCCTCTCCCATGGCGTGGGTGAATGGAAGGTGATCCTAGATATGTCGGAGGGGGAAGCCGATTTGAAAGTGAAGCCAAAGGGAGCCCGCTAGGCAGTTTCTTCGTGAATTTGTGTACACTTTTGCCTTGTAATCTGGGAGAATAGATGTATTTTGTTAGTTCTGTATGACTTGATTTCAATTTGTGCTATGTGGCATACAATGCTTCTGCATTGGCCATTAGAAGGCGAAACCACTAGTATCGACTTTTTGGCGCGTAGATCCCTAGGCGTTTATCCAAACGCTTGGGAAGTACTTCTTTAGGTATTTACCATTCAATGCTTTCCCGAATACTTCTCCGTACAGTCCTTCAAGTAAATAGGTGTTATCGGGCACTACCCAATGTATCTTAAATGGTCTCTCCCAATTTGGGGACCACGTACCAAACCGATTATTTTATATCCAATGGGTAGGATAAGTTTCCATACGAGCTCTCCTTGTTCAAACGATTTCAGCACCACCTTCTTATTATAGAACCTAGCGATCCTTGCTTTGTTTTCTTAAACTTTTTCGAGGGCTCTCAATCAGACCTGCGCTAGATCGTCTAGACCACCCGTCATCAGATTATAATAATCATCGGCTGTGAGTTGGTCTTGTAATTTGATCCTTCTTGAGTCGATGTTATTCTCCCATGGTAATACTGCTTCATGGCCATACACTAACTGATATGGTGTCATTTGAGTGGATCCGTGACGTGCCATCCGATAAGCCCAGAGTGCTTCTGATAAGGACTAATGCCAATGCCTTGGCTGTTTATTGATCTCACACTTTATTAAAAAGATCAAACTCTTATTGGATACTTCTACTTGACCATTATCTTGTGGGTAATAAGGTGATGAATTTAAGAGCTTGATCCCCATATCGGCTGCGAACTTCTAAAATTCCTCCGACACGAAAATTGTCCCTTGATCTGTGGTGGTAGTCTGTGGGATTCTGAACTGATATATTATGTGTTCACTGATGAATTTGAAGGCATCAATAGATGTTACTTTCTTGAGTGGAATAGCCTCTACCCATTTCGTGAAATAATCAGTGGCTGCTATTATGAACTTATGACCATTGTTGACGTTGGATAGATTTGGTCGATCATATCAATACCCCATCCCCTGAAGGGCCAGGGTTTGATTATTGGGTTCATTGCTGATGTGGGTGCCCTCTGACAGCTCCAAATTTCTGACAATCCTAACACCCCTTATAATATTTTATTCAATCTTCCACCATAGTTGGCCAGAAATAACCTACTCTCCGAAGCAACCACCTCATCTTCTGAGCCGATAGTGTGTCCCGCATAGGCCATCATGTACCTCATACATCATCACTTTGGTTTCTTCGATGCTTATGCATTTGAGGAGAACCCCATAACTCGTCTGGTGGTACTATTCTTCGCCGAGCGGGACGTATTTTGTTGCTTGGTACCTGAGTTTTCTTAGCATTGACATCGAAGGGTTCTTCAAATAGTTGATGATGTCATACCTCCAATCATCGTCTTCTATTTCCACGATTTCCACCTCAACCGACCTGGCCATCGGCTTGTATCCTAACGCCGTTTGGGCTAAATCATTTGCCTCTGAGTTCTGCTCTTGTTGGGATGTGAGTGGAAGCCACGCTTCAGAAACTCGTCATTATGGCCTAGCACCGATCATGGTACCCTCTTAGTACATCATACCTGCATTCGTATTCCTCTAACAATTGTCTCATAATCAGTAGAGAGTCCCCGAGAATTTCCACAGTGTCGGACCCTCCTTCTTCCAATAATTGCAACCCTTTCACTACTACTTTATACTCGGCCTGATTGTTGGTGGAGAAAGGCTTGATGGTGTAGGAAAACTCAAATGATGCCCCCTGAGGGGAGACGATCACCAGGCCGATACCACATCCGTGCCGGCATACTGACCCGTCAAAGAACAGCGTCCATGGTGTCAGCTCCACAAGGGTTACTATCTTGTCCCTATGCTAAACTATGAAATCAACTATTGATTGACCTTTTATTGCTTTGGCCAATTCATATCTGAGATCAAATTCAGTAAGAGCGAGGACCCATTTTCTGATACGTCCCTTTAATACTAGGGTCGATAGCATATATTTGATGACATCGGCCTTACACACTATAGGGCCCTCCATCGAATGCAGATAATGTCTCAACTTAGTGCATGCGAAGTACAAGCATAGACAGAGCTTCTCCACCACCGGGTATCGGGTCTCAGCGTATAGAAGCCTCCTACTGAGATAGAAATTTACCCTCTCCTTCTTATTGAATTCCTGAATCAGAACTACGCTAATGACTTCATCATGAGCCGATAAATATAACCTGAACGGAGCCCCTTTGTATGGAGGCATCAATACTAGTGGTGAACTTAGGTACTCTTTGATTTCATCAAAAGCTCTCTGCTGCTTGTCTCCTCATGTGAATTCCTGGTCGGGCTTCAACTTTAGCAACAAAGTGAATGGCTCTATCTTCTTCGAGAGGTTCTCTATGAACCATCTAAGGAAATTTATCTTCCCGATCAATGACTGCAATTCAGTTTTATCGGTAGGGGTTGAGTATTCTTTATGGCCTCAATACTTCACTGGCTCATCTTGATCCCTCTTTCTTGCACAATAAAGCACCAAGAACTTCCCCGCCGATACACCAAAGGAACATTTTTCGAGATTCATCTTCAATCCATATTTTCGAGCCCTCTTTAGAACTTGTCATAGATCGACCACATGGTCTTGAATATCCCTTGATTTTACCACAACATCATCAATGTATATTTCTACTAACATGCTGATCAAGTAATGGAAAATATAATTCCTTGCTCTCTGGTAAGGTTCTCTAGCGTTCTTCAAGCCGACTGTCATCACTACGCACTCATATAACCCGGTGGCCCCTAGGCACCAGAAAGCCATTTTATGAATATCTTCATCAGCCATGAAAATCTGATTATTGCTTGCATTCCCATCATTGAAGCTGATGATATTATGACCTAATGCGGCATCCACCAACAAATCTACGATCAAAATTGGGTATTTGTCTTTTGGGGTTGCCTTATTCAGATCTCTGAAATCAACACAAATTCTGAGCTTCCCACTATTCTTCCACACTGGTACTATATTCGACACCTATTCTGCATATTAGCACGGTCTTATGAACCCTGCATCGTATAACCTTGTCACCTCAGCCTTGATATCTAGGTATATTTCCGCCTTGAATCGCTGAGGTGACTGCTTGAATGAATGATATCCCTGTTTTTTGGCAGCCGATGTTCTACGATCGATCGACTTAAACCTGACATCTCATGATACTTCCATGCAAAACACTCCTGATATTCTTGTAGCAATGTGACTAGTTCACTCTTATCTCATCGAGAAGTTGAGCACTTATGAAGGTTGGCCTCGGCCTGTCACCGGGTCCGATATCTACTTCTTGAAGTTCATCGTCCATGGCGAAACCCTAGTCGAGTTTACCCTCCATTTCGTCGATGTCATCTTCATAGGGTGAACTTGGGTTGTTTACTGTGGATTGGTCTAACCCCGCCATTTGTTACTCCAATGGTGTTACTGTTCTGAGTCTCGTCTGATCGACGGGCGAAGTCTAGTGTCCCACTAGACATGCCAAAAAGCGTGTTGGTGCATTTTTTGTCACACTTTGACACACTCATGGCTTGTGAGACCTGCTTAACTCCATTGCAGGTCCTACGTTCTTAGAAAAAAGGGGTTCAAGGCATGCCAATCAGTTTGACCCTACAACTGATAATGAAACGAGAAAATATGATCAATAGCATAGCCTATCAGCTATCAGGCCGATGACCTCAATGAGGATAGAATAATCATGGACTATCATGTCGATCAACCATAGGGCCGATGACCATGGGTGAATTAATCGGGCGAGCATTCCATCGATCGATGAGATGTGCGAATAAGATGTGGCGTTGAATTTAATAAATAAATAAAATGTGCTAGATAACATGTCTATATCAGAAAAATCATCACAATAACTAGATCGGACCTATCCAAGACAGTAGCTACTCATTGTGATCTTAATAATATATCAAAGTATCAAGCATGCTTTATTTAGATGAACGGTATATATCATGAAAAATATACAATAGAAAGAGATGTCGGACTCAACCGATGAAGCCTCAAACTATCACACTTAGATCACATCAATCTAAGAGATCAATCTGATGTGGTCTTAGACCTAGCCAATACACCGCGAAACCGGCGACCGTACTGTTTCGACGTTCACCTTAAGGGATCAATCTAATGTAGCCATGAGAATACTAACCTAGTCAATATGGTCGTCGGGAATGGGAGGACTCACCTCTTCGCTAGAGATCAGAATGATGCAGCCCAGCTCCAAGTGTCGAAGCCCACTGGGATTAACCTTGGAAGCCAAGGGTGGCAATGCGCCGAGTAGTTGTTTGATAGAGATGTGTGTTTTTCTAATCTAACTAAGGGGTACATATTAATAATTCAGAGACTTGTCTTCCAAGCATTCTATCTTCACTGATTCTAGATAATCTTTATCTTCTCTTCATCGACTCCTCCATATCCGACCAACGTTATAACAGACGGGCTTCTTTGACTTTCTTTGACCAGACTCTTCTTGACTTTTGTTGACCATGCAACATCCTTTGTGGGCTCTAGGCTTTACCAAATCTTGGTGTCAACACCACGCCACCCACCATTTCCTAGGTCCAATGGGTAACCCCGATCCCGTCGACATTATTAATGCAGAAACCAATCAGATTCCGTTTAAATGTTCTCCCATGATTTCTTCTGATTGGCACCTTAGTTTTAGGGCCTTCCCTTCCCTGCTTCCTAGCTTCCGTTATTGTTACCTTAGGGTATCGTTCGTCAATCGTCCGTTCTGGGTGGAAATCAGTATCGGCCATTGTATCGGCCTTTCCCTCACCGAACCGTACAAGAATGAGTCACTCCTTGCCACCGCTTGCTATTTTTGGTCCGATACCCTTAACGCTTTTATTGTCGGCAATGGTCTGATGACTCCTTCCTTGCTTGATATCCTCGCCCTGACTTCCCTGACATTAACTCCCCCTATAATCCTCTTTCTTTCCGCTCCAAGTCGACTCATCATCTTGGCATAAAATCCAACGGTGGTTAGGGTAAGTACATCATGAAGCACAACAAGAAGACTGGCCCTGTTGATACTGAAGAACACATAGCCTTCCTTAACCTTTGGCTAGATCAGTTTGTGTCCTATGGGTCCACTCTAGGTCCAACCGCCCACCTCCAATTCTTGGCCAAGAAACTTGCTGCCAAAAAGAAAATACCCTCGACCAATACCTCCTTGGCACCACCTATCACCTTCTTCATCAGGTATCGGTTAGGTTATCAGCTGGCAAGTCTGTCGGCTACTTCGGCGGGCCTTGGTGGTTTTTGCAATTATGGCTCAACGTTTACACCACCGAAGTGGTCAACAATTCTCCCCTTTTTTGATGGAATTTCATGCGGATCATCCTAAATCGGCTGACCCACGTATCGCAAGTGCTTATCTCTAGGCGTGCCAGCCTCCTATCGATCTCCTTCCCGTCTGTCTCCTAACTCCTTAAGCTTCTAGTTCGCAGTGTTTTACCGTTGCTTCGGGGATGAGAAGACCATTTAGTTTGCACATGAGTACTTATCCGAGTACAAATACCCCCGTGAGTTCCTCTTGGCCGACGCGTGCCTGAATGAAGGGTCCACCAGAATACTCAAAACCTTGATCACTTCCTACCTTTTGCATGTCAACTTTACTACCCGTAGGGCTTCCTATGAGTTCTACAATCTAATTGTTGGCTCCTAACAGTTAGGATTCAACCAGCTACCACCTCACCTATTATTTATCGACCGAATCCAACTTCATGGAGAGGTTATAGAAGACTGGGAGTATGATCAATTATCCCAGGTGGCTGACCAAGTGCCTTATGGTGATCTTGCCCCTTGGTCGGCCTGCACTATTAGTTCCATCGACTTCGACACATGGTGGGGTGAATGGGCACATCACCTGTTCAACCAGCACTCGAAGATGTATTGTAGACGTCTACACCCTGGCTACATTGATGATTCCTTGCCGGTAAACACATATTACTAAGCCCGCTGTTCATTTCGCTTGTTATCTTGTCCCTCACTTTTCATTGTAGTGTGTAGGGGACGGCGTGGATGATCCATCAGTGAGCTGAAGTGGTCGGCCGATTGACTATCAGCCACAATCAACCATTAGTATCTTGGGTAGTGGGCCCCCTACCCCGAAGGACATTCTCACCAGGAAGCGGGTTAAGATTCCGGCACGTAAGCGCATGCGTTGAATGTGGGAACACAACGATCCACCAGAGCTTGATCTGGCCAGGTACCCTTTCTGACTCTCCTCGATGTCCGATGACTTTTCCCTCTTTGTGACTTCTTCCTTTTCTCCAGTCGACTGCCACCGATATGCCTCCATCGGTTCAAGCATGTTTGCATCTTTGTACCGCATACTTTGCTTTGCACCCTTGATGTCTAACACCTTTTACTATCTAGCCTTCTCTGCCTATTATCACATCTCCTCCAGTGGCTCCTAGCCCGATGGCAAACAACCCGATTGGTACTAAATTGCCTCCACCTGCTAGGGGTGATGTGACGGAACTCATCATCAGGGTCGGCATGACGAAGTACACATTTGTGGATCCTGATGTATTGGCTAATAGAGCCGATGTGGCCACCACTACGGAAGCCGATACACCGGAGGGTGTGGCTGTTGACGTCGGGGACTCTTCTTCTTCAAGCTCTCATAAGGTATCTGACTTGCTTTGCCTTTCCTTTTTCCCTCCATATAACTAATATCGGCCCTAAATGCAGCTGACGCTAGATGCCACGAGGTCATCTACTCCCCAAGGCAACTTTGAGGAAGCGGGTTCACACACCCTTCCAATGGATGACGATGATATCGTTTCTTCTTTTGCCGATAGCATTCCACGATCGGCTGCCTCTTCCAAGTCCATTGACATAAGCACTTCTTGTACTTATTGTCATGATATGGTGGGCTTTTTTCTTATCTTTCTTTTTCCTTTAGACCTTTGCCCGACTGTTCCCTTTTAATGTCCGACCATATATGGAGGATGAGGCTATCGGTGTTCCTTTGTCAACCGTGACTCAATTGCTCCTAGCGATGAAGTACAATTGGACTTGCTACATTGCCTAGAAGATCCGGTAGAGGTCCTAGTCAATGACTCAGGACTGACACATGGTCGCTTCAATGATGTCCTAGATCGCCTTTCGCCGGAATTGGCCGATGCTCTTACGCCGGCCGCCTATCTAGATTTTTACCGACTAGAAGTGCAGCGAGCCATAAAGTAGATAGCCGACTGAGCCAGTCGCACATTGTTGTTGGAGGCGATGAAGACTCACAAAGAGACAGTTATGACCGAGAGTACCCTCTAAAATCGTATTGAAGCTGAGCCATCAACCACATCGTGGGAGCTCGATCGGCTATGGGCGGAAGAGTCCAATCTATTGATGAAGCTGGAGGGGGTTCGAGCAAGGATCACTGAATAAGAGAGTAGTTTTGCCTCTTTCCTAGCTCAAGTCGATGCCCGGAAATGCCAACTCGCTGGCGCCGTTCGTCACACACAGAGTCGTCATCGCATCCTTCAAGATATCCCCAGATCGGACGTGGAAGACAGGACCATCCTTCGGAGAGTTGATGCGATCAAGTTGCAGGCGATCGAAGCCATCCACCATGCTCTTGTTTAATTATCTTCAAAAGATCTTTTGTCTTGTAACTTGAAACGATTTGTCTTTATAACACTTTCATCTTTGATCTTAGAATTGGTTCTCTTTTTGTATCTAAGGGTGATGCTTCAGCATCGGCCATCTAGAGGTGATATCTTGCGTGTATATCTTTAGGCGTTTTGTCCGAACGATCAGGTAATATCTTCCCCAAGCACTTCTCGTTCAAACCTTCTTGATATCTCAGACATGACATCATCAATACACTTTCAGTTTTATCGAGGAATCTCTGTACTCATGAAGGTTGGCTTTGGTCTATCACCGGGTCTGATATTTACCTCTTGTAGTTTATCAGTTGTGGCGAAGCCTTGACCGAGTTCACCCTTCATTTTGTTGATGTCGTGTTCATAGGGTGAGCTTAGGTAGCTATTCGTTGATCGAGTTGTCCCCATCATCTGATACTTCAAGAAAGTTGACATCCCAAGCCTTCCCTAACAGACAGACAACTCCTTCCATCTCCCACACCGATAAATTAGTTATCACTATGTTAACCAATTTGTCAGCGGGCACTATTTCCACTTGATCGCCGACCCATTGCATTAGGCTCCTGTGCATTGTTGATGGGACACAACAATTTTCGTGAATCCAATCTTGCCCCAGCAACAGATTGTAAGATCCCTTTCCCTCTATGACGAAGAAGGTGGTTGGCATGTTTTTTCTTCCAACTGTCACTTCTGTGTTTAGTACTCCCATTGTGTCCGATGAGTTTCCGCCTAAGTCCCTTAATACCATGTTAGTTTTGATGAGGTCTTCCGGTGCTTTTCCCATCTTACGGAAGGTGGCATAAGGCATTAAGTTGACAGTTGTCCCTCCGTCTATCATCATCTTGGACATCAGCTTCCCGTTGACCAAGCCCAAAGTCTTCTGGTTTGTCAAAAACTACTGGTTGTGGAGCCATCGTATCGGCTTGATCTACATTATCTTCAAAAACGGCCTGATACCCTGCAGGGAGGAATAGACCTTGTTTATTCCTACGTACATTTTATCATCACGATCAACCTTATCCATCACCCGCCATTCACTCTTGATTCTGTAGAGCCGATCAGTTCCTTCGTCACGCCATTGGGCCTTCGGCTCTCTCTGTCGCAGTCGTTGTACTCTTCTCTTCTGGTTCCTTGTGAAAATCCAATTTGAGCACCACTACGGCTTATCTGACGTGACTTTGTCGTCAGCTGGTTGGCTGTCATCCTCAATGTTGATGGGTCCAACTCTCTTGAGTGTCTATACCCTTGGTTTTGATAACTCCGGTGAACGGCTTCCTGATCATACAGCCTTGACCTGTTGCTATGCGGTCGATGATCATCTCGTATCCTGCATTTGGCACTACAGTCCGAAAAGTTTCCCATGGATGGCAGGCACAACCCTTTGTTCCAGCAGAACATAAAGAACTCGCAATTCCAATGGGGTTTAACTGTGGGTAGCTTCAATCATTATCAGCATCCACTTCTACCCTTGAGGCCTTGATTTTACCTCATATTTCTTTATCAGATCTAATGAGGTGACACTTTTGTTGGCCCGCCTGCTTCTTCTTGTATCCTGGTCATCGATGATGTGTGCATGTACCATGTTGACCAAGAATTGATGACCGTTGATGTTCATCGGCTTTTTCCCATCATCGAACTTAATTTTACCTTGCTCCACCACCGATTGGATCTACTGTATAAACACCTTGCATTCATTAGTGTGGTGTGATGGGGAGTTGTGCCACATACAATATTTTCTTTTCTTTATTTCATCGGTGGGTGGTATCACGTGATTAGGTGACAAATGAATCTACTTCTCCTTGAGAAACAGGTCAAATATCCTATTGGCCTTGTTGATGTCAAAGTCGTACTTCTCTTCTTTATCGATCGGCTTCCCCCAAGGGCATACAACCTATTTATTATTCTTGGACCATTCAGTCAAACTGACCTCTTCCTTGGAGTCACTACTCTCGTCGGATTCCAAATAGTAGGCCTGAGTGTATGCCACCTTCTTTTGATACCTATCTTTCCTTACTTCTTGCAATCGGCTCTCGTTTGTCGATACCCTTTGTACCAGTTGTGAGAGGATCTGGAACTCATGTGATGAAAATCTCTCCTTAATTGGGTTTAGGAGTCCCTGGAACGCCACTCCGCCAACTGGGTGTCACTGAGGCTCAAGCTATAGCATCTGCTTCGTACGTCCTGGAACATCTGAACAAAATCATGTACCGACTCATCCATCCTTTGCCTCATGGATGTCAAGTCGGTAAGCTTCATCTCATGAATGACGGCAAAGAAATATTTGTGAAATTTCTTTTCCAAATCTTCCCATCCCCTGACGAAATTTGTCGGCAGTGAAGAAAATCACACGAAGGCCGATACTGATAAAGAGAGTGGGAAGAATCAGACCTTCAGCACCTCATCGGCTGATGTCTCTCTGCACTGGGCGAGGAAATGACTGATGTGTTCGATCGTAGAGATTGAGTCTTGTGGGATCGGAATGACCACTAGAGGGGGGTGAATAGGCACCTCGACAAATTCTCGCAAATTGATAGCCTATTCAGATCACCCAACGCACCTCTTAAAGATTGCAGAATCAAAATGAATGAACACAATACAAATCCAAAACAAAAATCTCCTCAATTTGAACTTTCCTTCTAGATCGGAGTATCAGCTACCGATAATGTATTGTCAGAGATTGATTCGTCGATTTACAGCTTCTAGATCGGTAATTCAAATTCTGACAAAAGGCTATCGACCGCTGAAGTGTCGACAGGGTTCACTGACTTGGTTGACACGCTGTCTCAATCATCCGTCTGTCCATGTCATGTTCTATCTCCACATGCACTCCTGAGATCTTCCCCAACTTCACCCGGCCTCCTTGATCCTCTGGAATCAAGCTCCCCGCTTGACCCTTGATCACCTGTCGTTGATAGTTGGCTAGCATCTCCATCCTGCACACACGAGACAAGCCAAAATAAGAAACACGACGCACACCGATCGCCTCGGCACACAATCTCCATTCACACATCGATCCCATCGATGCAAGCAAACCACCACTCACTCATCACTCCAGATCGAGCAACTTTGTCAATCACTCATCACTAAGACAAAAACCACAGTGCGACCCCACTTGCTTTCACAATGTCCCCCTTGATGAGTGCATTGACAACTTCAAAAAGAAACATTATGAAGGTTTCAAGTTCAGTGCACAAGTGACCATAAAAACTCAGAAAAGAGCAAAAACATGTCACTTGATAAAAGGTCTCCCTCTCTAGCAAAAACATGTAAGACATTCTCCCCACCCTTTTGCAAAAGCATCATGTAAACCAAGCAAAAACAATCATGTAAACCATTTCCCCCCCTTAACCAAGCAAAAACATCATCATGTAAACCATTTCTCCCCCTTTGGCAATGCAAGCATCAAGGTTATAAAAATGATGCAATGAGGGTTGTGAGGGTAGAGTGTAAATGCAAGCTTCTAAAACATGAGCAACTCTAATAACAGTACAAAACAATCATTTGCCTTGAATATTGTCTAAAAGTACTGTGTGAAAAGCTTAGATGAATACTATCTAAACACGAGCATGAGCAAGCATTTTCAATTTTTAACAAATAAAAGTATCACCACTCAGACTAGCATACTAGACATGGCAAGGAATGAGATGCAAAAGCTAACAAATCTTAACCAGATAAGCATATCCCACTACAAGGAGCTTCAACAAACTTGATATGCAATCGATTCAAGCTTTATGATTTTTTTTTATTTTTCATTTCAGTGCCAGGGGTTATTTGCATGTCAACCTTATTCTAACCGACCAAGCTAAGCCTAGGTACAAACCATCAGAATCTTAAAGCAATGGTCATGGTATGCACTTCAATGTCCCAATTCACACCAAAGTGCTATGGTAAGCAGTTTAGAACAAAGGAGTGTGTCAAAGCAAACCCACCTGGATCTTTTCAATTTTATCACAACACAACATGCATATCAATCATTTTCATTTCATTTTCATTCATTTTTAATTTTCATTTTTTTATTTTTTATTTTCAGCACAATATTTTTGATAAGATCAAGTTGCGTATTAGTAACCAAGTGAAAAGGACCTTGCTAGATTCTAGACTAAGGAGTGATCATTTTCAAATTCACAAATAAAAGCCATGTTCATGACAGATATCAGATGTATTCAAGCAAAGTATAATCAACAATATTAAAGACAATACTTTAAAGGCATAATAAAGCATGTACTTGTAAAAACACTTAATCATATGACAGAACCTTATGCGATGATATAAAACTCGCCCTCAAAATATGCCAGAAAATCTTAACTACTCATTGTTAAGGTGAGTGAAAAACTATTTAGGAATCTAGCATTGTAAAACTCAAAAACCAGGCAAAGTAGTAGACTTTTTATGCACATGATATGAATCATGATAAAAAGTGTGTGGTCTACCTACAAAGCGCGAACCTGGAAAACAATGAGGTCTCCTAATCTGTCGAGAATCAAAACGTCTTACACGTGGTCTAGTACCATGGGGAGCCTCAAAATCAGAAAAAGAGTGAAAAACAGACTCATACATACCTAAAGATGGGTAATGCATGTCCTGAAAACTCATCGCATAAAAACGTCGTTCATCCTATATACGACGAAAGCAAAACTGAAACAAATGACCCACCCACTAACAATAAGAACAATGATACACTCTCTTGGGGGTTTGAGCATGGATCTCAGGTGCAAATCTCACAGTTTTCTTGGGGTTTTGCTGAGGAGCATTCTTTGGTGGAGGTAGGGCTTTCTTTGTAGGTTGAGTAGGATTCTCGACATTTTGTGCGGTGTCTAACTAAGCTCTTTCTTTCTCAAGGGTAGTGGGTTGAGTGAACACAATTTCGCTCGAAGTGTTTGAAGTGCTTCTCTCATAGCCCAACCATAGAGCTAACCCTGCCCTGTCAGCACACTTTTTTGTTTTAGCCAAAAGAAAATCCATCCTACCCTTTCCTTCAGTGCATTTTTCCACCACGGTAGAAGATAATCATTTTCACATTTTAGTTTTTCGACTTGCTCTCTAGCAAAGTTGAGTTGGTCCTTTAGGGTGATGTAGGTGGGACATGCCGGCTAAACATCCTTAGAACACTCAGCACTCTCCAATCTAGCCTTAAGTTCATCAACATGCCTATCTCTCAAATTAATGCTTTTGTTGTAGCAATTTTGTTAGCTACATCACAAGTTTTGTATGTGTGTATATGGTGTGTAGAATGAACCTCGAAGGGTTCTCTCATAGGGAGAAAGGATTTATACTGGTTCGGACCTCCCCTAGGGGATAATAGCCCTACGTCCAGTTTATGGTGGATTTGGCATGGTATGCCTCGGTGTGGTGTAGTGAACTCCAGGGGCTACAAGGGCTTGGCCCTGCTTTTATAGGCACGCAGGCCAAAGGAAAAGACTAAAATGCCCTCTATAAGTCATAGGCTCATAGGGGCAAACAAGGGAAAAGAAGCTAGCCACTATACAAAGTGCTTTACAGCTTTACAGACCTGTCAGATTAACGTCACTTCTTGGACCAGCTAAACGACATACTGGGGGCAGAGAGGCCCTGGTATGACTTCTACACTGTAGTGGGGTGTAGATATTTCTTGGGTTCGGAGTAGGGGGCGGAGCTCTTCAGGCGGAGGCTGCAAGGGAGGCTTCGAAGTACACTGCGAAGTGGGCTTCGAAGTATACTCTGAACTGAGCTCCGAACTGGGGCTCCGAACTGCGGTGTCGGATACTTAGCTTTGCATTGGCTGGAAAGGGTCCAGAGACTGGCTCTGAGGAGCTCCGAAGGGAGCTCGAAGGTTAACTCCGAACAGAACTTCGAAGGTTAACTCCGAACAGAACTTCGAAGGTTAACTCCGAGCAAGGCTCGAAGGCTAACTTCGAAGTTAGCCTGAGAGAACTTTTGACAGACTTCAACAAGATCTTGAGGGCTTCGCTCCGAAGGGCTCCGAAGGGGTTCGGAGGCCTCGCTTCAGAGGGCTTCGAAGCGAACCATGGGACTTGGAAAAAGCTTCTTCAGAAGGAACAGGATTCGATAGTATTGGGCTCCGGGCCGGAGGCTGTCGGAGGCTGACGTCATTTGGCCCCTGTTCAAGGGAAACTTATTCCCCCAACAGTAGCCCCTCGCTTGCAGGCCTTCGGGACAAAGGGGTGCGTGCGCCCTTGGGACAAATGACAGATATTACAACTTTAGGGAAAACAGGCCTTCGGAGCTTAGACCAAAGGTGGCTTCGAAATGCGTAGGTAATAATTGCCTGCGTCGGCTGTCAGAATGACCTCAGGGGGATCAACTGACTCCGCAACGGCTACCGAAGTGGTAGCGAAGACTTCGACGGAGATGGCTTCGGGCGCGGAGGTCGACGCGCCAGCTTCACAGCTAAAGGATTGGGGGGCACACATTGACCCCTCTACCTTCGAAGAAATCTCTGACGAAGGTAAACACTGCAATCATACTTCTCTTTTATATGCGGATTTTGACTTGAACTTTTTGCAGAAGACGATGCCGGTGCGAGGCCCACCGTTCCGAAGCCAACAGAGGTCTCCAGCAGCAGTAGCAGTAGCAGCAGTAGCAGCAGCAGCAGCTCGGAGTCCAACAGCTCCTCGTCTGAAGAAGATGGAGGCAACGGTCATGACAAAGGCGATGTGGAAGTCGATGTAGTGGATCGAAGCCCAGCCTTGCCGAAGCCTGTGCAGGCGGTTGCGGCGGAAGAAATCGTCTGGCCTTTGCTGCCGAAGGGAGGCTTGATGGAGTAGGCCCTCAACAACTTCCGTGAGGGCTGCGCTACTGTGGAGGAAGGAGGATTGGTGGCTCAACTTTGCCACTCGAACCCCATGGACCTCTTCATCAACGCGAACGAAGCCCTCATCTAGGTGAGCGAAGTCCTATGCAGCCTTCGAGTCATACTTTGGTCTTCGATCAACACTTATGATTTTCTTGAATTCTTTCAGGCCTTCGCACTGAACGCAGCAACATCAACTTCTGCGGACAGGCGGATGACGCGCCTGGCAGAGGAGAAGGATGCCCTCGGACGCGAAGTCTCGGTGGAAGCCGAGAAGCGAAGGCAGGCCGAAGCTCCAGCCGAGGCGGCAAGGGCCGAGGCCGGCGAGGCTAGGGAAGCCTTGGCCTCGGAGACTGACAGGCTCCGCGTGGAGCTCAAAGCTGCGAGGAACGCCGAAGCACAGCTAGCGAGGGAGAAATCCGAGCTTCGCCAAAGAGCTCAGCGTCTTGAAGACTTCGTCGCCAACAACATTGACGAAGCCACCCTGAGCCTGACCGAGGTCCTACTACAAATAGGGACTGAGTGTCGGGCTCCAGACTTCGGTTGCCAGGATCCAATTGGGGACCGCGCCGCATTCTTGAAGGTAGTGGCTGCGACGGCGGAGCAATCCTTGAAGGGCTTCGCCTTGATGGCCGGCCGAGTGGCGGGCCAAGGGGTGTTGCAAATGCTTCACGACGTGGGGTGCAAACACCTCGAAGCAGCAACCTCGTCGACCCCTGTGGCCTTCAGAGGCCAACACTTGGTGATGCCAACCTCGTCGAAGGACCAAGGCTCTGAAGCAGTCCTCGAGCTTCAAAAGGCCCTCCGCCTTCGCCGAGCCAGGGCGCTCGCTTCGCCAAATCATCCTTCGACGTCAGCACCTCCGCCTCCGAAGGTGTAGATCTCCTTAGGCTCCTTGTAATTCTTAGCTGTAGGCTTGTAAAACTTATCAGTTTATTAATATGAATGCGGGGGTGCTTCATACCTGCTGAGGCTCAGTCTCCGAATGTTGACTTCGAAGTACTTGAGGATTTTGAAGAACTCTGCCAGTTATGGGCGGTCCTCGAAGTAGCTAGGTCCGAAGGTCCCCATCGGTTTAAACTTCCGAGGGGGCCTAACGGCGAAGCCATCCCCGAAGTAGTTCAGGATCTGCTAGCCATTGTGAAAACGGAGTCCCTTCGGAGTTCTTCATCCTTGCCTTCATGGATGGCCTTGGCAGGCGATGAAGCCTTAGACTTCTCTACCTTCGACACGGCACCACCTGCCTCGCAGACTTGGAGCGACCTGCAAAGTGGAACACGAGGTATGCGGGCTCCGGGGCGTGGACAAACCAGACGTGGGAGAGCACGCTCCGACGAGGCTTCATCCAGCCGAGGTGGCCCTGGCCGAAAGAAGGGCAAGTGAGGGATGGGGCCTCGAACTCGCTTTTTCTTAGGCTTAGATACAAACTACTCGTAATTTGTTTTCGAAGTATATTTGTAACACACTTCTCAATTATCATTTAATGAATAGAGTTTGTTAAATTTGCATACTTCGTCTGCATGGTTCGCATTGTTTGATGTCTTGGAACATTTTTAGCTTGTCACGCTCGTACTGCGTATTACATTCGCATACTTTGTCTGCATGCTTCGCATACATGCTTCCCCCCTTGCTCGTGGCAGCTTAGGGACTTAGTCGTTGCTGGTGCGGGCAATAAAAAATGCGAAGGGGTGCGCCTTTTGGCGGCTTCGGATGCTTACGACACATCGAGCGAAGGCCTCTTTTGGGCTTCGAATGCGTTAATTTGGAGCGAAGCAAGGCTTCAGCGTAGCCAAATTAAGCGAAGCATGCTTCGTCATGCTTGGATTTGGATGTTGTGCGTGAGCAAGGCTCCGAAACACACTTAAATTTTAAGCGAAGCATGACTTCGAAACGCTTAAATTTTAGATTAGATTTTAACACGGGAAGCAAGGCTTCGAAGCGTGTTTAGATAGCGAAGCAAGGCTTCGAAGCTTGATTCTTTACTGAGAATGAATATTTGGTGTGGATTCACCGAACCTGTGATTTTGAGATGCCTTCACTCTGAGCCACCTTTGACTCTCAATACCGAGAACGAACCTCGGAATTCTGGGATACCTCCAGCCGGTGGCCTTCGGATCCCGGACGCATCAGGTCGATGGCCTGGAGTCCTTCGACGCATCGAGCCAGTGGCTCGGAGTCCTTTAGCCCACTCCTACGGGCCCGGAGGCGCTGTGTAGCCTTCGGAGGGGTACTCCGGATTTTGTAAAGCGAAGCAAGGCTTCAAGTTTTAAATAAGGCGAAGCAAAGCTTCGGGTTTTTGATAAGACGAAGTAAGGCTTCTATTTTTTGAAAGGAAACAAGGCTTCGATTTCAAAACGCGAAGCATAGCTTCGGTTTTAAAACGCGAAGCGAGGCTTCGACTTTTAACGAGATGGGGCAAAAGTTTGCTTTAAAGGCGAAGCATGGCTTTGATTTTGAGCGAAGCAGGGCTTTGATTTTATATTAATATAATTGCAGATTGGTACATTGAAGAGATGCTTCGGTAGTGTACATACCTCGTAGCCCCTGGGGCTTTGACGGCCTTCGACATATGAAGCGAAGCCCCTTGCTGGAGGATGAGCTCCGAAATGCGAAGGATGGAGGAAGGCGAAGAAAGCCTTCGAACTGCACTCAAAGCCCCTTGCCGGAGGGTGCGCGAAGCAAGAAAGCTTCGAAGCTCCCCCCTCAAGCGCACTTCGAATTGCACAGTGGCAGAGAACTTAGCTTTTAAGACTAAGGTCCCCACGGACGGCGCCAACTGTTGTAGCAATTTTGTTAGCTACAGCACAAGTTTTGTATGTGTGTATATGGTGTGTAGAATGAACCTCGAAGGGTTCTCTCAGAGGGAGAAAGGATTTATACTGGTTCGGACCTCCCCTAGGGGATAATAGCCCTACGTCCAGTTTATGGTGGATTTGGCATGGTATGCCTCGGTGTGGTGTAGTGAACTCCAGGGTTTCATGGACCTAGAGAAGCTATCGTGCTACAAGGGCTTGGCCCTGCTTTTATAGGCACGCAGGCCAAAGGAAAAGACTAAAATGCCCTCTATAATTCATAGGCTCATAGGGGCAAACAAGGGAAAAGAAGCTAGCTACTATACAAAGTGCTTTACAGCTTTACAGACCTGTCAGATTAACGTCACTTCTTGGACTAGCTAAATGACGTACTGGGGGCAGAGAGGCCCCTGGTATGACTTCTACACTCTAGCGGGGTGCAGATATTTCTTGGGTTCGGAGTAGGGGGCGGAGCTCTTCAGGCGGAGGCTGCAAGGGAGGCTTCGAAGTACACTCCGAAGTGGGCTTCGAAGTATACTCTGAACCGAGCTCCGAACTGGGGCTCCGAACTGCGGTGTCGGATACTTAGCTTTGCATTGGTTGGAAAGGGTCCAGAGACTGGCTCTGAGGAGCTCTGAAGGGAGCTCGAAGGTTAACTCCGAACAGAACTTCGAAGGTTAACTCCGAACAGAACTTCGAAGGTTAACTCTGAGCAAGGCTCGAAGGCTATCTTCGAAGTTAGCCTAAGAGAACTTCTGGCAAACTTCAACAAGATCTTGAGGGCTTCGCTCCGAAGGGCTCCAAAGGGGTTCGGAGGCCTCGCTTCAGAGGGCTTCGAAGCGAACCTTGGGACTTGGAAAAAGCTTCTTCAGAAGGAACAAGCTTCGACGGTATTGGGCTCCGGGTTGGAGGCTGTCGGAGGCTGACCTCATTTGGCCCCTGTTCAAGGGAAACTTATTCCCCCAACAGCTTTCAACAAGTAAAGGACATTTCATGCATTCGTTGATGACAACAGGACTAGACTCCACCTCTAAAAGCTACTTCTGAGCGATTTCAAGTTTTTAAACAATTTGAGCATATGTAGAACATAGCTGAGCAATTTCACTCATAACAACAAGGCATGACTCACATTCAGCATCATCAGACTTAGATTTTAGAATTGCATGTTAAGTGGAAATAGATTCAAGTTTGAATTTTAGTTCTTTTCATTCTTTAGTAGAAAGTTTAAGTAATCTATCATGAGAACAAACAACATCATGTAATTCATCATTTTTAACAAGGAGCTGGTCACGGGATAGATATACCTTATATATGTTGAGCTCATCGCTGCTATGGATGATGTTGGCCATGAAGCAAAGGCCGATGCAGTCCATTTTCTTCTTCTCCTTCTTCTCTTTCTTAGGAGTCTCCTCCTCCTCTGAGCTTTGCTCCTCGCTTGATGAAGTGTCAATGTCACTGAGGGCAGCCACAAAAGCTCTGGCTACCTTCTTAGCCACTTTGTTGCGCTTCCCCTTAAAGAAGGGTTTCTTGTTCCACTTCTAGTGCTTGTGCTCATTTTCATTTTTAATTTAGGGCAATTAGCTTTAATGTGAGAAGGATCTCCACACTCAAAACATCCCGGAGACCCTCCTTTCCTCTGATCTTGTCTATCATTATAGAAGCAGGTGAACTTCTTGACAATGAGAGCTAGCTCCTCATCATCTAGAGTGTCCACCGGTTCTTTTGTGACAGAGACTAGGGAGGACAAGTAAAAACCACCAGAAAAAGCACACACTCCAGAACCACCAGAAAAATTACCTCCAAATGAGGTACCACTGCTAGGAGCGAAAACTAAAGCAATAGATGGCAACAAAGCATTTTCGAATCCTGGACGAGATGCCTTGGCAATCTCGGTGAACTATAGCTTACTAAGGGTGCGTTTGGTTCTGCTTTTGAAATCTGCTTCTGCTGTGAAAAAGCAGAAGTTGAACCAAACGTGTTTACCAAAACTGCTTCTACTGTGAAAAAGCAGCTTTTTTCTAGTACAAATTTGGAAGCAGCCTGGACCCTGCTTTTCTGCTTTTGCTTTTTTGTTTTTTAGTTCAGAATAAATAGTATGAATTCAAGGTGTCTTAATTGATTTAATATTATTATGGTTTGTATTGCATTGCACAATTTCATGAGATAATATGTGGTTGTCAGTTACTTTATAAGATGAAATATGCACTTTTTTATTTATCTAATATATTTTTAGTTATTTAGTTGCATCAATGTTGAGTGTTTCATATTTTATATGTATAGAATATTATAATGAAGAAAATTACGTAAGTTATAAAAAACAGTCAGCTCACAACAGTTTCAACCAAACGACTTTTAGCTTTTTCATAGCAGGCAGCTCACAGCAGCTTTTTCACAGCAGGCAACTCACAATAGCTTTTTCACAGCTCACAGCAGAACCAAACGCACCGTAAAGAGTTCGTCGCAAGTCAACGTGTCTGTTAAACCAAGTGAGGTCACACTGTGGTTTCTGTCTGTATGATGCGTGATTGACAAGGTTGAGTGATGAGTGGGTGATGGTTTGATTTCATCGATGGGATCGATGTGTGTGTATGGATTATGCCGAGGGGATCGGTGTGTGTTGCGTCTCTTGTTTTGGATTGTCTCATGTGTGCAGGGTGGAGATGCTAACCAACTGTCAACGGCGGGCAATCAAGGGTTGAGCAGGGAGCTCGATGCCAAAGGATCAAGGATGCCGGGTGAAGTTGGAGATTATCTCAGGAGTGCATGAGGAGATGGAGCAAGACATGGACGAACGGATGGTCGAGAAAGAGTGACGGTCAAGACAACGAAAGGGAGGTCACTGCAAGTGATCAAGCGGCTCGAGGGGATCGAGAGCGGGAGAGACTTGCTGGCGGTCGAGTTCGTGGATTGGCATCACATGTTGGCGATAGAGGAGGCTTTGTCGGTTTTTGCTGAAAACCGCCGCATCAGAATTTTTTAATTATAGTAATTAGAAGTTTATTTTTTCTGTTTTGTCATCTAGATTAAGTGTAATCTTTTATTATTTTTCGGAATTCTCAATTCTGAAAAATATTAAAAGAATAGGGTCAATGATGTAATAAATTAGGAGTTTGCATTAATGGATTTTTCAGAATTTGTAATTCTGAAAATTCATTATGGCAATTAGGTAAATACCTAGAACTTTTACCCTAATGGCATTTTGGAGATTTCTTTTATGGGCTTGCCTATATAAAAGACCCAAAGGCCTAGGGTTTAGGTGAATCTTTCAGCTGAATAGTTTAGGGGCTACCAACTACAATTTCTATTTTATTCTAGCTTTTTTGCTGTTCTTAATTCATGCTTACTATTCATCATATTGTGCTGGATCAAGTATAGAGCTTAGCGCACCTGTTGAGGGAATAAGTTTTCCCTTAAACAGGGGCCAAATGACGTCAGCCTCCGCAGGCCTCGGGCCCAGAGCCTGGCACCACCGAAGCATGAAGTCAGAGTGGAACCCTCCTACCGAAGTTATTTCCAAGAAGCATTTAGTCCAAGCCACCGGGCTCCCTTCGGAGCTGGCCTCTGGACTCCCTTCGGAGTCCTCCGAAGCCTAGCCTCTGGGCTCCCTTCGGAGCAAGCATCCAGACTCCCTTCGGAGTCCTCCGAAGCCTAGCCTCTGGGCTCCCTTCGGAGTCTTCCAGAGTCAAGCCTTCGGACTTCCTTCGGGGTCCCCCAGAGCTAGCTTCCGGACACCCCTCTAGTCCCTTTCAAAGCTAAGTCCCTGGAAGTCCATTTCGAGCACCTTCGAAGCCTTTGATGTAGTCTCCGCCTGAAGAGCTACGACCACTACATCGAACCAGGAAAATATTTTAACTTCGCTGTAGTGCAGAACCATACCGGGGGCCCCTCCGCCCCTAGTATATCATTTAGCTGCTGAGAAGTGACGTTTATCTGACACATTTGTAAAGCTATTTGTACAGTAGTCTAGTCTTTTTCCCTTCTTGCCCTATAAGGCCTATGACCTGTAGAGGGCATTTAGGTCTTTTTCATTGACCTGCGTGCCAATAAAAGTAGGGCCATGCCCTTGTAATAGAGGGATCCATTAGGTTCAGCAGAAGCAAACTATGCTAAATTGTGACGCCTCGATTTACCAAATCGGAACATTATTAAATTTCCAAAGAAAAACAATAATACAAGAGGTTCATCATGCGACACGTACATACGAGCAATCATTCATGGTACGCAGACCACATTATTACATAAGAGTAAAATTAAAATAAACAATAAAAATAAACTGCATAATGAACGCCCTCTTCAGGATCTTTCTTCTTGACTGGGTCGCTACTCCAGACCATCTACCTCGTAGGCATCCTCTGAATTGTGTGTCCAACGGGTATGATTACAAAAAGTACTCAACAATCCACCGCAAATGCAAATAGTAATGCAAGGTAATAACAAAGGAAGGACAATGGCTAATAGTGCGGAAAAGTACATTTTTCAGTTATTGCATTTAGTGTAGTCAAATTTAATCATGTGGAATAATAAACATGAACATCATAACACCGTCTAACTCGAGGAGTACGTTTTCCCTCCTCGCACAACAGTACTTACATGCCAAATCATCATGCATATTTATTATAAACAAACTAACTGTGGGATGTCACGCAACCAGCCCTTGACCGTGGGCTCGGCTTTTCGAAAAGATTTATGACTCTGATCAGAGGTGTACTACTGTACCCACAAGGCACGCACTCATCCCATACACCAAAGTGCAACGAGATGACCCATACCACGGGAACTCGTGCCAAAACCTTAGCATGAAATGCTCTAAGCGATAACCACCCACTCTAGGTTTCGCCGGCGCGCCGGGCAGCATCCCGGCTAACGTCGCACCCCCTTTTGCGCCACGTCGGTACAAGCCACCCGTAGGTGCTGCTTGACCGATCTCTAAGTGGTGGCCTCGGTTTGGAACACTCCATACCTTAGTTAAGACTTACCCACTAGAATTGTGGTTAGTATAGAAGTGTATTGCAACAGATCCCGTAGACCGGTCCTTATAGTGCCCCAGGTGCTACCGACCAATGCCCTAGGTTGCACCCGGAACCCTCCATGCATTCACTCACAACCACAACTCCATCACCGACAGAATTGCAAAGACAAGAATAACGGGGATCATATAGTAGAACCAAGTTGCTACGACTCATTCTTAACTTATAACGATTGTGCCAATACATTGCACACTATCTAATAGTACTTATAACATGGTGACAAGGAGTTTAAGCTAGATAGCATGGCTTGAGTTGCACATCAAGGTCGGGGGATCTAAATAAATATATGGTAAGGCTTTCATTTGGCTAATGCATGTATACCCTATGTTTTTAACGATAGTTTAATAAAACATGGGTTCAATATGCTCAAAAGATTGGTTTGGTGACTTGCATTGTTCAGCAAAAGGCGAGGGAGGGACTTCGGGGAAGTACTCCGGCTCCTCGGCGGTGTCGTAGTCTTTTCAATATGAATGATACAAATAACATTCAATAAACAATCCAAAAACCACACACAAGCATATAAGTTTTGATTTGTTTAAACCAAGGGAAACAAAGTCATTAAGTTTCTGAAATTTACTTTAGGAATAGTTTAAAATGAGCTTTTAATGGGGGGTGGAAGTTCCTAAAAGGAATAAAAATGTTAACTAATGTATTTTAAACTTCCATTTGATTTAAAAGGTTCAGAATAAACCTAGTGTTTTCATTTATACTAGTATGAAAAGAATAAAAGATAAATTTTCCTAAAGTTGAAATGGACAAATTTGTAGTTTATCCTAAAGTGTATTTGAATATTTTATTGAATAATCATGAAATACATAAAAGTAAACATAATGTTTTTATTGCACTAACATGTAGAGAATAAAATTATAAATTTTCTGGAATTGAAATGGTTAAATTTGGAGTTAAAATGAGCAAGATATGAATTTTAGAATTTTAAAAATATTTATGAATTTAAATTAAATCCAAAAGCAGGCGTCAGTCCACGGTGAACCGGATTCACCGTGAACCCGCGCACTGTGCGCGTGTGACGGATCCAGATCCACCATTGGATCATGATCGAGCGGCCACAGGCGACGCGGGGGAGTTAAGTTAACGTGGACGGCCAGGATTAAAACATCGAACTGGTATGCGATGAAGGGCTTAGATTCACTGTGAGTTTTAAAAACTAACGGACGTGCGAGATTAAAAGGTAACGCTTCGCTTAGATCTAACGGGCAAGATTAAACTGAGGGATCAATTTAATCTCGGCCGTCAGATCGCGATCGCGCGGTCGGAGATGAATCCGACACGGCACAAGTATTTTACCCGCGCCGGTCGTCTTCTCCGGTGACCGTGAGCGGGCCAGGGGCCATGGCGAGCGATGGCGGCCGGATCTAAGGGCTAAAACGAAAATGGGACACTACGGGGATCACGAAGGTACCGTTAGTGGGACGAACGGTCATCGGACCGTGGCCGGCGACGAGCGGGGGCGGCGAAGACGTTCGGGTCCTCGTCGGCAATGGCATTCCGGTGGGGTTCATCGGCGATGGAATGGTGGCCGAGGTCGGGGTGGCATCGGTGATCACAGCAGTGCGGTCACCGAGGGTGGAGGAGGGCTCCGGCGATGGCGAGCGGTGGCTGGAGCGAGGGCGGCAGTGTGGTCCTAAAACTCGGACGACGGGCGCTCTGTTTGTTCTTGTAGTGAGTGGACTTAGGGGTTGAGCACGGCGGTGGCCAGGGAGTTAAATAGGGGTACTGGCAGGGCAAAGGGGGCGCAATTGAGGGAGGCCGAAAGTAAATGGGACTTTAACGCCGGTGAGCTCGGGGTGCATGGGGTTCATCGAACCTGGAGACGAATCGGTTGGGATTGAAGGGGGAAACGGTCGCTGGGGATCGGGCGACTTAATGGCGGGCTCAATTCGGGGAGAGGGGGTCGGGGGCAGCAGATCCGAGGCGAGTTAGGGCTTCGGCCGTCAAGGGGGGATTTGGGGGCGGATCCTGCGGGGAAGACGGATTCGACAGGTGGGGGCCACCGGGAAGCGGGAGCGGGCGCGACAACGGGTGCGGCTGACGGGTGGGGTCGGGCTCGGTCGAGAGGGGGGTGTTGGTGCCGTCAAGTGGGGCCAAGCTGTCGGTTGTGCGCGCGTGGAGGGGGGTCTCTAATGGGTGGGGTTCGCCTACCAGTCCAGGGCATGGGGAGGGAGTGGGCTGGGTCGGCCGGGGGAGGGAGAAGAGGGGGAAGGGGCCCGTTACTGTTTAAAATGTTTTCCGAATAAATTTAATTGTTGAAATTAGTTTAAAATATTTGGGCTACTTCCAAGGGTGATAAAAATTTGTAAAAATTCTCAAAAATATATCTTGGCCTTAGGATCATATAAAAAATTTTCTAGCCCCTGGTTTGGATATTTTATCTAGGCTCTAGTTCAATTAAGCTTAGAAGGGTATTAAATGTATTTCAAAATTAATTATTTCCAGAAAAATATAATAAAAGGTATTTTTATTTCTCTAAAAATTTGGGGTGTTACAAACCTATCCCCCTTACAAAGAATCTCATCCTCGAGATTGGAAATCTACTCGAATAGCTCGGGGTATTGGGCTTTCAACTCGTCTTCTTTTTCCCATGTGGCTTCTTCAACGGGGTGGTTGTCCCACTGAACCTTGCAGAAGCGAACCACACGGCTCCTGGTTACTCTTTCCTTAGTTTCCAGAATCTTGACGGGTTTCTCAATGTAGGTCAAGTACTCTTGGACGTTGAGTTGTTGGAGATCGGCCTATTCTGAGGGCACACAGAGACACCTCTGCAGTTGAGAGACGTGGAACACATTGTGGACTCCTCCCAAGGATGGAGGTAGTTCTAGCTGATATGCCACTTCTCCTTGCTGTCGGAGGATCTGAAAGGGTCCGACATAACGAGATGCTAACTTTCCTCTCATGTTGAACCTTTGGGTGCTACGGAGGGGAGTGACTCGCAGATAGACATAATCGCCCTCCTCAAAGGTTAGGTCTCTCTGTCGGTTATCGGCATAGCTCTTTTGCCGAGATTGGGCTATCTTTAGTCTATCTCTAATGATCCTGACTTTCTCTTTGGCTTCTCGCAATATATATGTCCCGAATAGTTGCGATTCTCCGGTCTGATCCCAGAGTAATGGCGTTCTGCACTTACGCCCATACAATGCTTCAAACGGGGACATTTGCAGGCTAACTTGATAGCTGTTGTTGTAGGAGAACTCCGCATAAGGCAAGTTCTTATCCCACATTCCACCAAAGTCTAGAGCGCAAGCTCTAAGCATATACTCCAATACCTGGTTGACCCTTTCGGTTTGACCATCGGTTTGTGGATGATAGGCAGTGCTAAAGTTCAGCCGGGTGCCAAGCTCTTCTTGAAGGTTTGATAGAGCTGAAGTGCCTGATCTTTCGGTGACTGGAGATAACTTCGATTTGGTGGAAGAAGACCCTCACAATCTGACTACGACGAGCGAACCCGAAGCGCCAATGCAATCGTTGAACCAACTCCCTGTGGTTACCGACCTTGTTGATGCAAGATCAGCCTGATCACAAAGATCGTTTCCTGTTCGCAATCGAAGAACGAACAAGAAAGAGATGCGAGCAATATGAATATCACTCAAGGTGGAGTTCTGAATCACACGAGGACAGCGCTGTTTGGCGCATGTCGAAAGTAGCAAAAGCTAATTGTAAATCAAAACTCGAGTCTATAGGAATGACAAGACTCTATTTAAATAGAGGGGGGAAGGTGGGTGCAGCCCCCTAATTTGGACGGCCAAGGAGGTGGGGCACCCCTAGGAAGGCCGACTCTAGGTAGGCCCACGTCTATTCTTCCGGGCCTTCATTCTTTAGTAGTATGATGAAGTTCAGCTCTCTTGCACGGGCCCTCGTGATTATCCCAGAAGGAGATGGCGCCGAAGAAGGTGCTGCTGGTGTAGATGTACTGATGTCCTCATCATCCTCCCCTTCTAGAATCGAAGTCATCCTCGATGGCAACTCCTCATCCTCGCCCGCATATGGTCTCAAATCTGCAACATTAAAACTAGTGGAAACACCAAACTCCACAGGTAGGTCAAGGATATAAGCATTATCATTAATCTGGGTTAGCACTTTAAAAGGACCAGCAGCACGAGGCATCAATTTAGAACGACGCAAATTAGGGAAACGATACTTTCGTAAATGCAACCAAACCATATCACCAGGTGCAAAAGTAAAATGTTTTCTTTCTTTACTACCAGCAACCTGATTTTTAGCATTAGCAGCAACAATGTTTTGGTGTGTTTGTGCATGAAGGTCAATCATTTGTTCAACATGGGCAACTGCATCAAGATGTGGAGCTTCCACAGCATCAAGGGCGAACAAATCAATAGGTGCTCGAGGAATGTAACCGTAAACAATCTGAAAAGGGCACATCTTTGTAGAAGAGTGTGTGGCATGATTATAAGCAAATTCAATATGAGGCAAGCAATCCTCCCAACGTCACAAATTTTTATCCAAAACATCCCTAAGCATGGTTGACAAGGTTCTATTAACTACCTCAGTTTGCCCATCAGTTTGAGGATGACAAGTTGTGCTAAACAACAATTTAGTTCCCACTTTATTCCACAGAGATCTCCAAAAATGACTGAGAAACTTAGCATCACGATCTGAGACTATTGTATTTGGAATGCCATGCAAACGAATAATCTCTCGAAAGAACAATTTAGCAACAGTGCGAGCATCATCAGTTTTATGACAAGGTATAAAATGCGCCATTTTGGAAAATCTATCAACAACCACAAAAATGCTATCTCTCCCCTTCTTAGTCCTAGGCAATCCCAAAACAAAGTCCATAGAAATATCAAGCCAAGGGGAAGTAGGGACAGGCAAAGGCATATACAAACCATGGTTGTTCAACCGGGACTTAGCTTTTTGACATGTAGTGCAGCGTGCAACAAGGCGCTTGACATCACGGCGCATCCGAGGCCAAAAGAAATGTGTGGCCAGCACCTCGTGCGTCTTGTGGACACCAAAATGTCCCATGAGACCACCACCATGTGTCTCCTGTAACAACAAAAGAAGAACCGAGCTTGCTGGAATACACAGTCTGTTAGCGCGAAACAGGAACCCATCCTGCATGTGGAATTGACCCCAAGGTTTGCTAGGCGTGCAATGAGTTAGAACATCTTTAAAATCAGCATCGTTGACATATTGATCCTTCACAGTTTGCAAACCAAAAATTTGAAAATCAAGCTGTGAAAGCATGGTATATCTACGAGACAACGCATCAGCAATGACATTCTCCTTCCTGTTTTTGTGTTTAATAATATAAGGAAAAGACTCGATGAATTCTACCCAACTAGCATGACGACGGTTCAGATTTGTTTGGGTACGAATATGTTTCAAAGCTTCATGATCAGAATGAATTATGAACTCGCGATGCCAAAGATAGTGCTGCCATCTGTGCAAAGTGCGGACTAAAGCATAAAGCTCCTTATCATAAGTAGAATATCGCAAGCTAGCACCGCTTAATTTTTCATTGAAATACGCAACCGGTTTTCCCTCTTGTAACAAAACAGCACCTAATCCAATCCCGCTAGCATCGCATTCAAGCTCAAATACTTTAGTAAAATCAGGCAATTGCAAGAGGGGGCATGTGTTAACTTATCTTTCAAAGTGCTGAACGCTACCTCCTGCGAGTCGCCCCAAGCAAATGGCACACCTTTCTTTGTAAGCTCATGTAGAGGTGCTGCAATGGAGCTAAAATCACGTACGAACCGATGGTAAAAACCTGCAAGTCCAAGAAATCTCCGAATATGTGTGACCGTCATCGACGTGGGCCATTCCCGAATTGCATCAACCTTGCTGCTATCCACCTCGATGCCCTATGGGGTAACAACATAACCAAGAAACGAGACGCGTTGTGTGCAAAAGATGCATTTTTCCATATTAGCAAACAAGCGGGAAGCACGCAAGGCATCAAAAATAGCACTCAAATGTTCTAACTGCTCTTCCATAGTCTTGCTGTAAATATGGATATCATCGAAGTAGACAACAACAAACAGTCCTATGAAGGGTCTAAGAACTTCATTCATCAAGCGCATAAAGGTGCTGGGAGCATTAGTCAATCCAAACGGCATAACCAACCATTCATATAACCCAAAATTTGTTTTAAAAGTCGTTTTCCATTCATCACCTAATTTCATGTGAATCTGATGGTAGCCACTACGTAAATCAATCTTAGTGAAAATCATGGCACCACTAAGTTCATCTAGCATATCATCAAGGCGTGGTATAGGATATCGATAACGAATGGTGATGTTATTAATAGCTCGATAGTCTACACACATACGCCATGACCCATCTTTCTTCGGCACAAGTAAAACAGGAACCGAGCAAGGGCTAAGAGATTCACGAATGTACCCCTTATCAAGCAACACCTACACCTGGCGCTGGATCTCCATCGTCTCATCCGGATTCGTGCGGTATGGGGCGCGGTTAGGTAGTTGGGCGCCGGGGATGAGGTCAATCTGGTGCTCAATACCACGGAGTGGAGGGAGACCCGAGGGTAAGTCTGTGGGAAACACATCAGCGTACTCCTGCAAAAGGTTAGAAACAGCGGGGGGAATATCCAAAGATGGGGGAGCATCAAGGGCAGCGAGCATACTAGAACAGACAAGTGCATAGAAGGGCAAATGATCATTGCGTAAATCCTCAAAATCAGCACGTGTAGCAAGCAAGACAGGCACATTCAACTTGATTTCATAAGTAACACTGGCGGCTGGTTGGGGTGCTAGTGGGTTTGCCGCTTTAGTAGCCCTAGCAAGATCATCTTTAAAAATTTGGTCGGGGGTCATTGGATGTATAATTATTTTCTGACCTTTAAACAGGAAGGAATAATGATTCGAACGACCATGATGTACACTATCAGTATCATATTGCCAAGATCTACCAAGTAACAAAGAGCATGCTTCCATCGGAACAACATCACAATCAACATAATCAGAATAAGAGCCCAATGAAAAAGGAACGCGTACCGAACGTGTGATTCTAATTTTCCCACCATCGTTAAGCCATTGAATGTGATACGGGTTTGGGTGCTTACGAGTGGGCAGTGACAACTTCTCGACCAAAGCTGTGCTTGCCAAGTTGTTGCAGCTACCACTGTCGATGATGATGCGAATCGATCATTCTTTTACAACACCTTTGGCGTGGAAAAGTGTGTGCCGTTGGTTTTTCTCAGACGTGGTGACCTGTGTGCTAAGAACATGCTTCACAACAAGACTCTCATACTTATCAGTGTCGCTGGGATCGACATGTACCTCCATTTTAGCTGCATGGTCAGTGGCAAGCATAGTATGTTGGGTTTCCTCGGAATCACTAGCGGACGAATACTCACCATTGTCACGTACGAGCAAAATATGCTTGTTTGGACAGTCCCGACTCATGTGTCCAAGTCCGTGGCAACGATAGCACCGAATATCCTTTTACGTCCTGTGGAAGGAGCAGCGCCTGGGGACGAGGATGCGGTAGGCTTGGCCGTCATTTCGCGCGATGGAGTGCTGATTGTGGATGGTGTAGGCGGAGTAGACGCTGAATTGATTGCTGCGCCTCTACCTGCAAAAGAGTTAGGATATGTCTTCGAGCGGCGTCCCTGCACTTCACGTTCAGCTTTGCAAGCATATGCAAACAATATGGCCATATCAGAATATTCCTTATAATCAAGGATGTCCTGAATTTGTTTATTCAAACCATCATGAAAATGGTCATCGCAGCTTCATCTGCCTCAAACAAACCACAACGAAGCATACCTTTTTGGAGCTCTTGATAGTAGTCCTCGACAGATTGCTGTCCTTGTCGAAAACTCTGCATTTTCTTTAGCAAATCTCGTGCAAAATATGAAGGAACAAATCTGTGTCGCATAGCAGCTTTTAATTGAGTCCAAGTGATGGGTGTGGTAGTAGGATGTGTTAGTTTATATTCACGCCACCATATTAAAGCAAAATCAGTAAATTCGCTAATAGCAGCTTTAACTTGAGAATGAGTAGGAATATCATGGCATGAAAGTTTCTGATCAACCTCTAGTTCCCAATCAAGATAAGCAGCAGGATCATATTTGCCATTAAAAGATGGAATTTTAAATTTAATCTTAGCAAATGAATCGTGAGGGGAATGACGTACCACGCGACGTGCACGACCGTGGCGAGGTCGATCGTCCTGCTCCATATCGCCGCCATAATCCTTTTGTAATTTGGTGAGCGACGTAGTTAACGCATCGAGTCGTGACATGATGGTGTCGAGCGTGGTCACCATGGCTGTCTGAGCGAGGTCGATCTGGTCAAACCGCTCGGTCGACGAAGTGATCGTAGAATCAAACCACTCATGCATCGTTGTCATGTCCGCAGCAAGGCCATCAACCTGTCCCCGTATGTCCAGCAGCTGCGCATCCTTCGGTTCGTCGTTGCCTGCCATAGTTAGTGCAAACACAAAGCAAAAACCTACGACAACAAAGATGTGGATCGGTCACTCACAGACGTGCTGTTATCAAATTCTTATCCGTTCTTACCAAGCACACAGGGGTGACCTGCAACCAACAGGTGGAACCGGCGAAAGATTGGAGCAGCGATTGCTTGGAGAAACAAAATCTGCTCGTTGTAGAACTATGTGGGGTTCTAGGTAGGCTGCACTCAAAACAAGGATTAGCACAATCAAACAATAATGCGAGGTTGAATTATAGTGCCAAATACGTAACCAAAAGCTGCTGGAAACAAAGTGCAAAAGGCGGCACACGAAAAGGGAACCGAAGAGGTGAGCAGGGATGGAAGGGGGGAGGGGCGCACGGCCAGGGGGGTCGCCTCCTTGCTATTTTTCTCCTTTCTTTCTTTTTTTTTATTTTTTTTTCTTTTTTTCGTTTTTTTTCGTTTTTTTATCCGGAGAAACTTGCAAGTAAAATTAGGCAACCAGCAATAATGGACGACCCTTTGTATGGTAGGAGATCAAGAATTTCGGAAATGAAGCAATCTGCCCTTTGTATGGTAGGCGACCAAAATTTTCTTAAATGAGTGTGATCAATATTAGGAAACCAGCAATAATTGACTGCCCTTTGTATGGAAGGCAACCAAAACTTTCTCAAATGCGTGTGATCAATATTAGGCAACCAGCAATAATTGACTACCCTTTGTATGGAAGGCAACCAAAACTTTCTCAAATGAGGTTGAGCAGAATGAGGCAAGCTATATTTTTTTGTAACTTTCTAAATGACACACAAGGCAGGGAAGGGAGGGGCGCACGGCCAGGGGGGTTTGCGTGATATGCAGATGAAGATGCACAAGTAACCAGCAACAATTGACACGCGTAAGCACACAAATTCAACAAAGCAAATTATTGAAAGATAGTGCAAGGCTCAAAAAGGTGCTGGGACAAGGATCTAACCTGAAATATATTTTTGTGTTGTGGTTTTGTGGACTGTAGGAAGGGACAAACACTCGATAAACTCACCGATCAACCTGGAAAATCTGATACCACTTGATAGAGCTGAAGTGCCCGATCTTTCGGTGAGTGGAGATAACTTCAATTTGGTGGAAGAAGACCCTCACGATCCGACTACGACGAGTGAACCCGAAGCGCTAATGCAATCGCTGAACCAACTCCCTGTGGTTACCGACCTTGTTGATGCAAGCACTACTACAAACCGTCACTGTAGTGGCGTTGGGCAAAACCACTGTAGTGGCGGGCCATTAGATGCCCGCCACTACAGTTGCTGGTGCTGATGGCAGCACCGGTGCCCGCCACTATTGTTGGTAAAGTAGTGGCGGTCGGTGCTGACGTCATCCCGAACCGCCACTATTGTACCAATAGCTGCGGCGGGCACTGGTGCTGCCTGCCGCTGCTAATATGGCCGCCACTAAAGTATTGATGCCATCACTTGCGACCGCCACTACTATTCTAGCTATAAATGCGCAGCTTCTTCCTCTCCGAGCTCTACTAGAGTTCGCATTTAATTTTGTCCGTACAATGGCGACAAAAATCTAGATAAAGAGGGGGGAGGCTTTGTTTTCGTTTCTTTTGAACGATCTCATTCTAGGAGGTAAATCCATGCCGAATCTCACATTTATTTTGTATTTAATCATGTATACAATGAGTTATTAGAGTTTTACTAATTTAGGGTTTGTGAATAGAAATTTTCAAATAATCTTCCATTTACAGTGTTACCTTCTCCCAAATGAACAAATATGACCCTCCTCACAATTATTCATCACTTGTATATTGATTTACGTCATTTTAATCTCTTTTTTAATTTGATTTATGATTATAGATCTAGAGTTATGTTGTTTGGAGAGAGAGAAACCAATATAGTTAATTTATTTAATAATTCTTTCTGCTTAATAAATAGTTTTAATTAAAGCATTGAGGATTTTTAATTAATGTTGTTATGAGCGATAATAAATCAATATATTTTCAATTTGTAAATTACTAAAATTAACAATAATGATTTTATTAATATTTTTTAAAATAATATATGTTTTAGATGGAGCACAGGTCCTGGATGTACTCGTCCAACGACGGAGATGTGGTGGCATATTTTAACAGAGTAACTGAATTTACTGAAGCTGCCGCACAAAATGCTTCCCGTCAGAGTGAAGAGGCAATATATTGTCCTTGTAAAGTTTGTAAAAACGAAGCGATGTATCCGTGTTCTGATCGTGAAACCATACGATTTCACTTGTTGAAAAATGGTTTCGTGAAGAACTATTATATATGGACGAAACACGGTGTGATGGGCCAAAATCCTCCTGAAGATTCTGATGTGCCGCAAGATGCTCATCAACATAGAAGAGGTTGTGATCATACATCCGACATAACACATGATGATGTTGATCAACATGATGATGTTGACGCCTTTGATGTGGAGGAACTGATGCGAAATGTTGCGCCTGAGGTGTTGTTGCAGAGAACTACAACCAAAGGATACGATAACTTTGAAGCACTTGACAAAGCATCAAAAAACCTTCTTTACGAGGAACGCCATGGATGCGATAAGCAGTATACTGTGTTGTACACAATTGTTGAGCTTATGAAACTGAAGGCCAGTAATGGATGGTCTGACACTAGTTTTTCAGATCTTTTACAACTCCTAAAAAAGGTTTTGCCAAAACCCAATGGTTTACCATCTGATACGTACCAAGCAAAGAAGATGATTTGTCCGTTGACTTTGGGCGTTCAAAAGATTCATGCATGCCCGAACCACTGTATCCTATATCGAAAAGAGTATGGATTGTTAGAAAGATGTCCGCAGTGCAATGCGAGTCGATACAAACATCCAAATGACTGTGTGGAAGACTACAATGACCACCAGAAGACGAATAATAAGAGGTTGCAGAAGAGGAATAAAAATGTTATTGAAGACCATACTGGAAAAAAGACGGAGAGGAAAGTTCCAGCCTAAGTAATGTGGTACCTACCGGTGATTGATCGCTTGAAACGTATGTTCTCTAATCCTAGAGATGCTGAACTATTAATCTGGCATTTCCCTGGGCGAAAGAAGGACGGAAAACTTCGGCACCCTGCGGATGCTAGGCAGTGGAAATCATTTGACCTGGCCCATCCAGATTTCTTGGACGATCCTAGAAATATTAGGATGGGACTTAGCACGGATGGAATGAATCCCTTCGGTGAGATGAGGAACCCACATAGTACGTGGCCAGTCTTTCTATGCTTGTTCAACATTCCATCATGGTTGTGCCATAAAAGAAAATACCTTATGCTCACTACTCTAATTTCTGGTCCAAAACAACCTGGCAATGACATTGATATCTTTCTAGAACCTTTGATGGAGGATATGAAACATCTATGGGAACATGGTGTCTGTGTGTGGGATGAGCACAAGAAAGAGTACTTCAATCTAAGAGCCATAATCTTTTGCACCATAGCTGACAACCCAGGACACAGGTCCCTAACAGGACAGGTTAAAGGAAAGACAGCATGTGTAGTGTGTGTGGACCAGACAGAATCTATGCATCTTCCATCATTCGTTAAGACGATATATATGTGACACCGCAGATTTTTGCCAAAAAACCACAAATATCGAAGAAATAGGAACCATTTCGACGGTACAATCGAGCTTGGACAGCCTCCATGAAATCGAGATGGTAAATTTCTATTCGAGATGGTAAAGAATATCAAAGTTGTTTTCGGAAAGAAGAGGAAGAAATCTGAAAAAAAATTCAAAGGACGCTCCATTTAAAAAGCATTCGATCTTCTTAAGATATTTGCCCTATTGGAAGGAGTTGGAGATTGGTCATGCTATCCATACAATGCACGTTGAGAAGAATGTCTTCGAAAGCACTATCGGTATTTTGTTAGCCATACCGGGCAAATCAAAAGATGGACTCAAAGTACGAAGGGACCTTCAAACTCTCGGAATTAGACCCGAGCTTCACCCACAGGAAAGGGCCAATGGAAAATTTTTCCTTCTGGCTGCTAGCTATAACCTCACAATTGACGAGAAAAGATCAATCTGCAGTTGTCTACATGGAATTAGAGTTCCAACAGGATTCTCAATGAATATAAAGAATATTGTCTCCGTAGCAGATTTGAGGATGAGCGGCTACAACACTCATGATTGTCATGTTATGCTTGGGCTATTCCTCGCCATCGCAGTAAGAGTAGTCAAACATTCATTTCTGAAGATGGTGATAACACGCATGTGTCACTTCTTCAATGTCATATCAAAGAAGGTGATCGACACTGAAGAGTTAAATGAATTACGTAAACAAATGAGGGAGACTATGTGTCAGCTTGAGATGTGCTTTCCTCCTTCATATTTTGATATTATGGAGCACTATATGATACATATAGCAGACCAAATCTTTGTTCTCGGTCCAACGTACCTGCACAATATGTATGCGTACGAGCGTCTAATGGTTATCTTCAAGGGTTACGTACGGAATCGTGCTTATCCAGTGGGTTCCATGATAGAGGGCTACACGACTGAGAAAGTCATTGAGTGCTACGCAGATTACATAAGAGATGGAAGACCAATAGGAGTTCCCGTGTCCCGGCACCATGGAAGACTCACCGGTAATGGAACTAAAGGCAGGAAAATCATACGAGACAATAGTTACCAAACAATAAGAGAATCACATTACAGTGTAATGCATCAGTTGGCGATTATGAGACCATATGTTGAACAACACCTGCAAGAGCTTCGTGAAACGAATGAAGATCGCGATGAACAATGAATTATGAAAGAACACAAAATTTATTTCACATCATGGCTAAGGGATCTAAACCTTTCGATCGGAGAAACCGACGAAGAGATGATGATAAATAAATTGTCTTACGGTCCATTGAGCATGGTTAAAACATGGCAAGCGTATGACATCAATGGTTTCACATTCGATACCAAAGCAAAGGATCAAAAGAGTCAGCGCCAAAATAGTGGTGTCAGAGGAGAAGCAGAAGATAGCACTGGACAAAAGAATGCTTACTATGGATACATCGAAGAAATATGGGAACTTAACTACGGGAACTCTATAGAAATCCCTGTATTTAAGTGTCAGTGGGTCAGACATCCAGAAGGTGTGGAGGTGGATGATTACGGGTTTACGATAGTTGACCTTAATAAGGTGGCTTATAAAGATGACCCTTGGATACTCGCTCAATCCGTGGCACAAGTATTTTACATACTTGATCCTAAAGATGAGAAAAAAATACATCGTTGCTCCAGGAAAACAAAGAATTGTTGGAGTTGATGGAGTCGAAGATGAAGAAGAATACAATCAGTTTGATGAGGTGCCGTTTTTCGTTGACATATCAAGGATCAATGTGGTTGAAGCAAAACTGTCATTTGGCAGTGTGATTCCTTATCTACGCACCAATGGCGATGGAAAATTAGTGCAAGGCTAGATCATTTATGTTTAGCGTGCGTATTTGTAAAATCAATTATGTAATTTATTGTTAAAACATTTTCAAGATCAAATGAGGATTTAATTAAACATCAATAGAAAATTTTTAAAAATATTTAATTTTTGGGGCCAACAGCAAGGTTAAAACCTCAAACCGCCTGCCGGTAGCGAGGTTCGAACCTCAAACCGCATGGCCCCAAGGAGACCCACGCACCACTGCGCTACTAAGTGTTTCACGTCATTGTAGGAAGAGTATTATATGCTATATATAATCCCTACCTCTATTAGTAGTAACGGGCACAATGACGTCATCCTGCCCGCCACTACTAAGAGAAAATAGCAGTAACGGGCACAATGACGTCATCATGCCCGCCACAGATAATACACCTATATATACTTTCCACTCCAGCCGTCCAAAAACATAGTTTCATTTTCTAAACCCTAAACTCCCATGTCGCCCCCCTCCTCCCGTCGCCGCCGTCGATGTCTCGGAGCACGTCGCCGCTGCCCTCCGCCCGTCGCCGCCTTCCTCGGAGCCCGTCGGCGCCGCCCGTCGCCGCCATCCAGTCGATCAGTAAATGATTATTAACCTATCTTTGGTCTTATTTTATTTGATTTTAGGGTTAAAATGATGGAGGATTGTACTATAAAATTTCCACTATAACAATAATGTTTTTTAATGTACTATAAAAAATTTCTGAGAAAAAAATTTCCATTATAACAATAATGTTTTTAATGTACTATAATATTACTAGCTTAGGGTTTTTTAATGTTATATCAATGTGACAAAAAAAAATGCAGATGGCTCCTCCTAAGATTGAACCAAACAGTGGATCCTCAGACTCTACATCAAGTGGCATGTGTGAGGTTTGCAAATGCGGTAAACATAAGGTACATGATGGTATAGTTTGCAGTTGTTTGGCGAAGAAAATGATTCTCATAATGGACTCCGACTCGGAGGACGACTCGCGATCGCCGCAACCAGATAGGGTAAGTGTTGGCAGACGGAAGAATGATGAGACAACCGGTGGTAGAGGGAAACATGCCGAGGCTAGCGGTGGAAAAGGGAAGCATGTAGAGCAATGCGGCAGCAAGAGGAGGAAGGAGGCAAGATCCTCTTTTATGCAAATTTTATATTTTTATCATCCAATTCAATCATTGATAATAAGTTGTTCTCACTATCACCGCCGCGTGTATTTTCTTGTTCAGGAACATGGAGAGCAGTTCAGACTGCCTGATGATGCCGAGTTGGTTGAGGATTGGCAAGTTGAGGCTTTTAATCTGTTTAACCAGAAATAGGTTGGGTTTGTGCCGAGGAAGAAGAAGAAGCTCCAAACCATATCTTTCTTTCGGGTTTAACCAGTAGTGCGGGCGTTTCGATGTGTAAGCTAGTTTCCCCAGCCTGGACTTGTGTTTGTTTACGTGCTTTCAAATAAACATGATATGTCAAGCGAGCCCCCGCACCACCGCGCTACAAAGTCTCGATCATATCGTAACAACATGTAATAAAAACACACTTAATGAAATAAAAACAGTAAACTAAGGGAGAAAAATACCAATTTTTGCAATTAGAATATTGGTGTTGTATTTTTATTGTACAAAAAGTTTCAATTTCAAAGGAAGAATAAACTATAGATTTTGCTTTCAAACCTCAGTCATTTCTTCTCTAAACCCTAATGCATCCCCGGAGAATCTCATGTTTATTAATGAAATAAAAAAAGTAAAGTGAGGCAGAAAAATACCAATTTTTTAAATTTGATAAGTTATGATGTATTTTTATTGTTAAAAAAATCAAGTTCAAACTAGAATTTAAACATGAATAAAAAAGTAATGAAAATTAGAATAGAAATGTAAAAAAAATGTTTGGATGCTAGCAGCAAGGTTCGAACCTCAAACCGCCTGCAGGCAGCAAGGCTCGAACCTCGAACCGCATGGCACCAAAGCAACCCCCGTACCACTGCGCTACAATGTGTTTCTCGACATGAGTGGCAACGTATGCTAGATAACCCCACCATCGGCGGGCGGATTAGTAGTGGCGGCCATGATGACATCACCAGCCCGCCACTGCTATCCTTTTAGTAGTGGCGGTCGCATGATGTCATCGGCCCGCCACCACTAAGTCGAGTGACGTACACTAAGGCAGAAAAATACCAACTTTTTAAATTTGATAAATTATGATGTATTTTTATTGTTAAAAAAAATTCAAGTTCAACGAGGATTTAAACATCAATAAAAAAGTGCTGAAAATTTAAAAAAGTACAAAACAGAAAAAAATGTTGATTTGGCGCCAGCAGCAAGGTTCGAACCTCAAACCGCCTGTCGGCAGCAAGGTTCAAACCTCAAACCACATGGCACCAAAGAACCCCCCGCACCACTGCGCTACAAAGTATTTCTCAGCTATTTGTGCGGTGTATGCTAGATAATCCCTACCTCTACATGGACTTTTTTGCATTTAAATACCAATTTCTGTTAATGAAAAATACCAATTTTTTCAATTAGAATATTGGTGTTGTATTTTTATTGTACAAAAAGTTTCAAGTTCAAAGGAAGAATCAACTATAGGTTTTGCTTTCAAACCTGAGTCATTTCATCTCTAAACCCTAATTCATCCCCGCAGAATCTTAGGTTTCTTAACGCCCTACATGATTATTTTCTCGAAACAATTTTATTTTTTATGACATCATCTATGGATCGATCATATCATAACAACATGACAAGTCTCATCTGTTTTAGACTTTATTTTATTTTTTGAGGATTAAAAAACTATAAAAATACAAGTTGTCGATCGAGTGTTGTGGAAACCTACATTTTTTATGATGGTTTTAAATTTACTGGATAATAATAACTAATTATAGAGTCAAAACATGAATATGGTTTTTCTATAAATTTTGGTGAATTATTTCATGTCTTGTAGTTCAAATTGAACTTATTTTGACTTTGATCATAAAAACACACTTAATGAAATAAAAACAGTAAACTAAGGGAGAAAAAGTAAAGTGAGGCAGAAAAATACCAATTTTTAAAATTTGATAAGTTATGATGTATTTTTATTGTTAAAAAAATCAAGTTCAAACTAGATTTTGCTTTCAAACCTCAGTCATTTCTTCTCTAAACCCTAATGCATCCCCGGAGAATCTCATGTTTCTTAATGAAATAAAAAAAGTAAAGTGAGGCAGAAAAATACCAATTTTTTAAATTTGATAAGTTATGATGTATTTTTATTGTTAAAAAAATCAAGTTCAAACTAGAATTTAAACATGAATAAAAAAGTCATGAAAATTAGAATAGAAATGTAAAAAAAATGTTTGGATGCTAGCAGCAAGGTTCGAACCTCAAATCGCCTGCAGGCAACAAGGTTCGAACCTCGAACCGCATGGCACCAAAGCAACCCCCGCACCACTGCGCTACAAAGTGTTTCTCGACATTAGAGGCAACGTATGCTAGATAACCCCCACCTCTCATAGTAGTGGCGGTCGGGTATGCTGACGTCACCAACCCGCCACTGCTATTCCTTTTAGTAGTAGCATCGAGCACCAGCGGCGGGCGGATTAGTAGTGGCGGGCTGGTGACATCAGCATGCCCGCCACTACTATGAGAAAATAGTAGTGGCGGGCAGATGACGTCATCATGCCCACCACTGCTAATACAACTATATAAAAGTTTTTGCTCCCGCCGTTCGAAAACCTAGTTTCATTTCTAACTCCCGTGCGCCGAACTCTGCCCATTACCGCCGCTCCCGGAGCCCACGCCGCCCTCGGAGCCCGTCGTCGTCGTCCCCGAAGGCCGTCGCCGCCAAACTCCGCACGTCGCTCCCAAAGCCCACGCCACCCTCGGAGCCCATCGCCATCGAACTCCGCCCGTCGCTCCTAGAGCCGTCGCCGCCATCCCCGAAGCCCGTCGCCGTCGTCCCGGAGCACGCGCCGCCACCGTCCCTGGAGCTCGTGTCGCCGCCCTCCACTCGTCGCCACCGTGCTGAAAAAAAGGTCAGCTAGTGCCCTTTTTTACTGTTATGGAAGTGTTTACTGTTATCTGCTCACCGCCGGCTGCCAGATCTGCTCGCCGCCAGCCGTGGGCTCCTGTTCCCCTTGCGCCGCCGGCCGCGGGCTCCGCTTGATCGTTTCCCCTTGCGCCGCCCGGCCGCCGGCCGCCCGGCCGCCTCGGCTTCCCCTGATACCCTCCGTTGTCTGCTTCCCCCTCCCCTGTGCTCCCTCGCCGCAGTAGGCAGCAGAAGGCACGGGCCACGGGCGCACGACAGCTCATTCTCTGCTTCCCCCTCTGCTCCCTCGCCGCAGCAGGCAGTAGCAGCAGGCAGCAGCAGCAGGCAGAAGGGCACGGACCGACGGGCGCAAGCAGAGAAGGCAGAGAAGGGGACGGTTGTGTGCTATGGACTTGTGTGAATTGCTATGGACTTGTGTGAATTGTGTGAAACTTTATTTTGCATGTGTGGTTGTGTGCTATGAAGTATGAACTATGAAGTATGCCCTCTGTTTGCTATGGACATGTGTGCTATGGATATGTTTGCTGAAATGCAAAGTGCTTACCTCTGTTTGCTGAATTTAATTGGTCACCTAGGCGACGCCTAGGCGCCCGCCTAGGCGGCGCCTAGGCGCCTAGGCGTCCAGTCGGCCCCCTGGCGACTGGTTTCGCCGGGGCGCCGTGACAACCATGATTACATTTTTATTTGTATGGTGCTAAACACATAAGTTTGTTTAAATTCTAATTTCTTGATCAGACATAAAGATTAAATAGCAAGTTTGTGATATAGTCTTTAATTTAACTCATTGGAGCTAAATCTGTGATTAAGTTTGGAGGAGCGTTGGGTGTTTTGAAAGGGCCATCTAATTCGAAAGAATTTTGTCGAGGCGCCTATCCACCCCCCCTCTAGTTCTTGAGTGAAGTCTTCTATATCTAAGTTATGCCATGAGAAATATTGCATAACACATTACCACTTTTTTAGAACAACTTTTAGAGGCCTATGATGCAAATAGTAATTGAGTTATCTCATGTATGTCATCAAGCCGTGCGACACATCCATTCTCGTGTTGCTGACAGGGAATGGATGTGCTCACGGTTCCATGGCAGCCATGAACATATTTGAAAAACAACACAAAATATGCAGAGGCCTCAACTACACAAGAGAGAGAGAACAACACAATCTCCTAACTTGAGGATTAATATAGTAGCTTCAGAAGTAATAGCTGACTACTGTAGCCAAGAAGAGTTTTCATACATTTCCCACCTTTGACATTGTGATCAGTTTACTACTGCTATTACTTCTGAGGCTACAGTAGTAAACTGATCACAGTGTCAAAGGTGAGAAATGTATGAAAACTCTTCTTGGCTACAGTAGTCAGCTATTACTTCCGAAGTCACTATATTAATTCTCAAGTTAGGAGATTGTGTTGTTCTCTTTCTCTAGTGTTGTTAAGACCTCAACATATTTTGTGTTGTTTTTCCCTCTAATGTTCCATGGCAACAAAATATGCTGAGGCCTCAACAACACTGTGATCAGTTTACTACTATTATTACTTCTAAGGCAACTATACTAATCATCAACATTAGATTCTGCAATTCCTTTTAGAGGCCTATGATGCAAATTGTTATTGAGTTATCTCATGTATGTCATCAAGCCATGTGACACGTCCATTCCCATCAACAGCTTCTTCTTTCTCGTGTTGCTGACAGGGAATGGATGTGCACATGGTTCCATGGCAGCCATGAACATTTTGAAAAACAATACAAAATATGCTGAGGCCTCAACAACACTGTGATCAGTTTACTACTGTTATTACTTCTAAGGCTACTATATACTAATCCTCAAGTTCATCCGGCTGAAAGCCAACATTAGATTCTGCAATTTCTTTTAGAGGCCTATGATGCAAATTGTTATTGAGTTATCTCATGTATGTCATCAAGCCGTGGGACACATCCATTCTTGTCAACAGCTTCTTCTTTCTCATGTTGCTGACAGGGAATGGATGTGCTCACGGTTCCATGGCAGCCATGAACATTTTGAAAAACAACACAAAATATGCTGAGGCCTCAACAACACTGTGATCAGTTTACTACTGTTATTACTTCTAAGGCTATTATATACTAATCCTCAAGTTCATCCGGCTGAAGGCCAACATTAGATTCTGCAATTCCTTTTAGAGGCCTATGATGCAAATTGTTATTGAGTTATCTCATGTATGTCATCAAGCCATGTGACACATCCATTCCCGTCAACGGCTTCTTCTTTCTCGTGTTGCTGACAGAGAATGGATGTGCTCATGGTTCCATGGCAGCCATGAACATTTTGAAAAACAACACAAAATATGCTGAGGCCTCAACAACACTGTGATCAGTTTACTACTGTTATTACTTCTAAGGCTACTATGATTAGTATAGTGGCTTCGGAAGTAATAGCCTCTTAACTATGAAAATATGACAGCATACCTTTTTTGCATAACCAAAATTCTGATACATTAGCCTCTTAACTATGAATAGTTTATCTATGGCGGAAGAAGGACGTTCCATCGAGGAGCTCATCTACGAGTCTCCCGCAAAAACAAATAAAGAGGGTTCATCTGAAGGATCCTCCGATAGCAAATCTTCGTAACACTCTCCGGAGAATGAACATCCAATGGAGCCTAGGAAGAAGAGAACGAGAGAAGACGCCGATGAGGATTACATTCCTAAAGCTCAAGCAGAGGTAATTATTACGTTAGTAACAAGTCAGAGCAACTTCTAACCGAGGATTACATTCCTGAAGCTCACATTGTCTATCATCGTAGGATCGTCCAAAGCGAGGAAGCAAGCGTCGATTATTCCAAGTCGAGAAAAGAACAACTATTGTCCCAGCTATTGAGTCAGCTGAGCGAACAGATGTTGAGCCCACTGCCACAACATCGTCTGCAAATGCGAAGAGGAGAGGGAAACAGGAGAAGAACAAGCTGCATACAGCTATCTATGAGGTTGAAGAAGTGCTTGTTGATGGGGCTCCAAAGAAGCCAAAAGAAATCACAGCGAAGTGGAGTAATGACTATGGATGTCTCGCCAGGGAGCGATGTAAGATAGTTTGGAAAAATTGGAAGACTGTCCGTGAAGCTACAAAGAACGAATTGTGGCAGCATATAAAAGCGCATTATAAATTCCCGGAAGACCGCTTAGAAGACGCTAAAGCTGCCACATTGAAGACTATCGGGAAGGCTCTCCGTACATTTAGGACTAAACTGAACACACAATACCTTCAGAAAGATGAGTCGCCACTCAACGACTATGGCTTTATAACGCCAAATGAATGGAATGAATTCAAAATGCAGCATTGCTCGGAAGAAGCCAAACAAGGGAGCATCATGTTCAAAGAACTTAATAAGAAGAATAAGTTCCCACATAAACTTGGGCCAAGTGGATATAAGGCCAAGGAGGATGAGTGGAGTAGAAAGGAGGAGGAGGACCGTGCGGCTGGGTTACCTGAACAGTTTTTAGGTGCTGATCAGCGCACTAAGAGATGGCTCCTAGGTCGAGCTAAAAAAACACCCGAGGGCCAATATATGCTCTCCGACTCACGGACTAGTGAAGTATTCCAGAAAGCACAAGAAATCGCTGAGTTGGAGAAGACTGGAAAGTTCAAGGCCGAGGGATGTAATGACCAGCTTACATCTGCTCTCGAAAATGAGGAACATCGAGGGCGCACCCGAGGTGTCTCTTCTATAGCACCCTGGAAAAATACTTTCAAGAAACAGGAGGGTGCCACATACAAGAAGCGTCAAGCACGCACAGACGACATCGCAGAGCGCTGTGCAGAGTGGGAGCGATACTTTTTTGAATTTATTAACGAGAATCCAAACATAATGCAGGCTGCAGCGGGACAAATAATTGTGCCAGAGGTACGACTCGACGTACCAAGCAGTGTTGGCTCAGTACAAGACAAATTTCCTGTAAATTATATTAAAGAGGACACACCATGCAGCCTGCATGTACCGATAGGGTGCAAAGGGCATTCCCAAGAGGCTGCACGAGGCATTGGTATGCCTGGGGATTTATTTCACAATCGGCCTATTCCTGCTGACTATACCAAGGTTCAGGTCAATGAGATCACCAACGACAGATTTATTAATGACCCCTTGGATCTTCCAATGCCTGATGAGGGGATTGAGACAATCGGAGATGCTCTAAATAACTTTGTCCTATGGGCGAGCCGAGATATCAAATTACTGCAGACAAGTTCTCAGAGTAAATCACCTATTGTCTCATCACAATCCCCCACATATCTTTCATCTCAGGATGTGCAAAATATAGGATCTTTATCACCTGTTGATGAGCGTGAGCTGATAGAGGAAAAGGCAGAGGAAGATCCAGTGCCCGATAAAGTGGCAGAAGTGATAGAATCGAAAGTGACTTCTGATCCTCAAGTGACAAAGCTAGTGCTAGTGCTTGAGCCCACTGATGAGCCCAACACAAATGTGCCAGAGCCAGATCAAATGCCAGTGCCAGTTCCGGCTGAGCCTCAAGTGCCAGTTCCGGCTGATCCTCAAGTGCCGGTGGCCAAGCCCATAACAAAAGTGCCAGTGCTAGTTGTCGAGCCTGAAAAACAAGATGCATGCCCAAAGCCAGCAATCCACAAGATAACTGTTCAAGCTGGGCAGTGTTCTGCGCTGAAATTTGAGATGCATAAATTTTTTACTACTATGGGGCAAACACGTTCTATGCCCGAAGCGGCTCCCATAAAGGCTCCAGTACAAAAGCATGCGGGCTCACTTTCTGTTGATAAGTGGACCTACGGAGACGAGGATTATATCGAATACGAACCAGGCAAACCATTATTACCCCAAGGAGTACTTAAGAGTATGCCTTGGATGATGAAAACATTTCATGACTGGTACCTCGAAGCGTCTTCGTTAGGAGTAACACAAATAGAACTGAAGGTTCCACAAGAAATATTCAACTGCCCAGAGTTTAAGCTTGCACTATTTTTCGACGACTTCCATCGGATGTTTCGTCTGAAGCGAACCGACATCACAAGCATGATGCTCTGGTGCATGTAAGTACTTTATACTTTGTCAATACAAAGCAAAAATAAATAATGTCTTATATTGACTATTGTTTCATAACATATGCAGTTGTAATTCATGCTGTGACAAGTCTAATATGTATGGTTACTTGAACCCGTCATTAATAAGCCAAAGTGCGCTGAACCCGACACTAAACCAGAACGATAGCAAGTACTGGACTGTGGGTAAGAAAAAATTTCAAAGAAAGATGTTCAATAAAGACGAAGACACACTTAAGAAGAACAAAAGGAGTTGTGTCGTGTTGTATATTGCGCGGTGCATGGATCAATGGAAGGACAGAGAAATGATAAGTGGGGTATATAACTTTAAGTAAGTATACCCACTATATCCACTTAATCATGTTTTATCGATTATGAAACTAACATAATCATATATTACTTCTTTCGATAGTGATCATTGGATTGCACTTCTGCTATACCCAAAGAGCTCAAGGGTTTATGTGCTCGACTCGCTCGACAAACCCCAAAAAAGAATATCAAGATATATTAAATGTTATTCAGAGTGCATATAGATACTACGTGGAAACGTTAGGTGGCCCACATGATCGACAGAGGCCGAAAGATATGCTTATCAGAACCAACTATCCGGTAATATTATATTTTTAAATTTGTTAATTCAATTGATAAAGCCAAACTATATATTGTTCTAACTTTGTCTATTTTGAAGTGTCACAAACAATCTCTTGGTTCTGTGCATTGCGACTATTATACTTGTGATTTCATGAGCAATAACTTAGGAAAGTTTGGGCGGACAATATCTGAGAATACTAAAGAAGTAAGTTGATTTCTTGTGTGTTAATCTAATATAACTTGCAGCGTATGTACTTATATTTTACGTATGCAGGCGTCAGGTCCATCAACCGTTGCCTAGAAGAGCCAACTCTCAGAATCACAAATGTACGAAATCGTATCAAGGATGTGTCGCTTCACGATGCATGAGATTCTTCATGAGCTTGGAGCATTTTTCGATCCTGAGAGTGAAGTGGCCAAGCATCCAACTCTGTATGATTGGGCCGGAAGAATGAAAAGGCGAACCAATTAAGATATGAGTTGGCCTTCCAAGAAAACATAAACCGCATGAGCATGTATTTGTGAAACAATGGTTAATTTTGATAGATGTAAACTTTTTAGACTTGATGTGTGATGAAATGTAAATTTGTAAATTGATGAGATGTGTTGTTGTTGTGCTGTGTATGTAGATGCATGGCTGTGTGAAGCATATAATGTAAACTTTGTAAATTTTTGAAAATTGATGAGATGGATGGTTGTTGTGTTGATGTGTTGTTGTTGTGGATGTGTATGTGGATATGTGGATGTTTTGCTGCTGTGTATGTGGATGGCTGTGTGAAGCATATAATTTCTGTGTTTTGGTTTGTGGGATCACAACATTCTGTGTTATGGGTTATACACAGCAGTGGCGGGCAGATGAGGTAGCTTGCCCGTTACTGCTGTTGACACAGTGGTGGCGAGCGCACTGACATCATCTGCACGCCACTTCTATTGATAACAATAGTGGCGGGCAGATGAGTTCAGCGCGCCCGTTACTGCTGTTGACATAGTGGTGGCGGGCGAGCTGACCTCATCTGCCCGCCACTGCTGTTATCAATAGTAGTGGCGGGCAGGTGAGGTCAGCGCGCCTGCCACTGCTGTTGACACAGTGGTGGCGGGCGCTCTGACCGCCACTGCTAACCAGCGATAGCAGTGGCGTTAGAGTAGTGGCGGACTGGATGCCCGCCACTATAGGTCATTTTTGCCCGCCGCTACAGTGTCGCTTTGTAGTAGTGAAGATCAGCCTGATCACGAAGATCGTTTCCTATTCGCAATCGAAGAATGAACAAGAAAGAGATGCGAGCAATATGAATATCACTCAAGGTGGAGTTCTGAATCACACGAGGACAGCGCTGTTTGGCTCGTGTCGAAAGTAGCAAAAGCTAATTGTAAATCAAAACTCGAGTCTATAGGAATGACAAGACTCTATTTAAATAGAGGGGGGGAAGGTGGGCACAGCCCCCTAATTTGGACGGCCAAGGAGGGGGGTGCCCCTAGGAAGGCCGACTCTAGGTAGGCCCACGTCTATTCTTCTGGGCCTTCATTCTTTAGTAGTATGACGAAGTTCAGCTCTCTTGCACGGGCCCTCGTGATTATCCCAGAAGGAGATGGCGCCGAAGAAGGTGCTGCTGGTGTAGATGTACTGATGTCCTCATCAAGGTTGTTCTAAAATTTGGAGGTAAACTGACTCCCACAGTCAGATACAATCTTCTTTGGAACTCTGGGCAGACACACAATCCGGGTCATATACAACTCGGCCAACTTGGCGACGGTGTAAGTTGTCTTGACGGGGATGAAGTGAGCCACTTTGGTGAGTCGGTCGACGATCACCCAGATAGAATCATGACCGGCTTGGGTACTGGGCAGTCCCGTAATGAAGTCCATTCCTATCTCTTCCCACTTCCATTTGGGGACCTTGAGGGGTTGCAACAGTCCGGTAGGTCTCTGGTGCTCTGCCTTGACTTGCCGGCATGTGTCGCTCTTGGCCACATACTCAGCTATTTCCCTCTTCATGCTGACCCACAAATATTTTTCCTTTAGTTCTTGGTACATCTTTGTACTCCCGGGATGTATGGAGTATAGAGTATCATGGGCTTCTTGAAGGATGAGGGCCTTCAACTATGGCTTGTTGGGCACGCATACTTGATTTCCGAACCAGATGGTACCATGCTCGTCCTCGGAGAATCCGGGGGCTTTACCTTTTCTCATGTTCTATTGGATCCCCAAGATGTCTGGGTCTTCCTTCTGTGTCTCCCGGATCTGGTCTATTAAGACAGGTCTAGTTTCTAGGGCGGCGAGATACGCTCTAGTAGTGATCCCTAGATTCAGCCGTTCCATCTCCTTGTATAACAATGGGGCCTGGTCCTGCACCATGATGGCGTTACAATACCCTTTTAGACTTAGGGCATCTTCCACCACATTTGTGTTTCCTGGATGACAATGGATGCCCAAGTCATAATCTTTGATCAGTTCCAACCACCTTCTTTGTCTGAGGTTTAGGTCTGGTTGGGTGAATATGTACTTGAGGCTCTTGTGGTCGATGAAGACCTCACACCGATTTCCCACAAGGTAATGTCTCCATATTTTTAAGGCATCAACCACGGCTGCCAATTCCAGGTCATGGGTTGGGTAATTTAGCTCATGCGGCCTTAGCTGACGAGAGGCGTAAGATATAACCTGCCCATCTTGCATCAAGACACACCGTAGCCCTTAGCGAGAGGCATCACAGTAGACGTGGAAGTCCTTCCGGATGTCTGGCAGGGTTAGAATTGGGGCTGACACGAGCTTCTTCTTAAGGGTCTGGAAGCATTCTTCACAATCTGGAGTCCATTCAAACTTTACCTCCTTCTGCAATAGCCTGGTCATGGGCTTGGCTATCTTCGAGAAATTCTTGATGAATCGGCGGTAATATCCGGCCAATCTGAGAAAACTCCGGATCTCAGTTACGCTCGTGGGTTGTAGCCAATTGGTCACTACTTCTACGGTGGTTGGGTCCACTGCTATTCTTCTGGTAGATATGACATGACCAAGGAACTTCACCTCAGACGACCAAAACTCGCACTTGCTGTATTTGGTGTACAACTGTTGTTCCCTTAGCTTTCCGAGGGTCAGATGGAGGTGGGTTTCATGTTCTTCCTTGGTCTTGGAGTAGACGAGGATATCGTCGATGAATACCACAATGAACTTATCCAAGAACTCCATGAATACATTGTTCATCCTATTCATGAAAAAGGTTGGGGCATTCGTGAGTCCGTACGACATCACAATATACTTAGAGTCCATAGCGGGAGGTGAAGGCGGTCTTGGGGATGTCTTCTTTTCTAATCCTCAATTGGTGATAACCTGACCTGATGTCGATCTTGGAGAACACTGACGATCCTTTCAGTTGATCGAACAGGTCGTCGATCCGAGGCAGTGGGTACTTGTTCTTGATGGTTACGTCGTTCAGGGCTCTATAGTCCACGCACATCCTTTTAGTCTTGTCCTTCATCATGGCGAAGATAACCGATGCACCCCAAGGTGAGGTACTCGGTCGGATATATCCTTTTTGTTCCAGGTCTTCGATATTGCTCTTGACTTCGGCTAGTTCATTGGCGGCCATCCGGTATGTGCGCTTGGAGATTGGAGTGGTCCCGGGGACAAGCTCGATTTTGAATTCGATGTCTCGCTTGGGAGGCATTTTTGGTAGGTCCTCAGGGAAGACTTCCATGTATTCCTTGACCACAAGCACTTCCTCTAGGGCTAACGAGTGGAGGGACACCTCGCGGGGTTCGTGGCTGGTCATCCGAAGAGTGACCGCTTCGCCATCGGGGTTGGTCACAGTTACGGACTTGCTGGCGCGGTCGATCACTCCTTTGTGCTTCATCAACCAATCCATCCCTAGGATTAGGTCGAGTCTGGTGCACTCGATGAGGACTGGCTCGACCCAGAATAATATTCCTTGAATCTCTATCCTTACCTTAGAGCTGAATAGGTGGGCTAAGGTTTTCTTGCCGGGGGTGGCAATAATCATGGGGGCTGGTAGAGGGATTACTTCCAAGCCATTGGTTTTCACAAAGTCTTCCGAGATGATGGAGTGTGTGGCCCTAGAGTTAAACAGTACTATAGAAGGTATGGAATTTACGGTGAACATACCGAGTATGACTTCAGGAGCTTCCTGAGCTTCCTCCGCGCTGATGTGGTTGACACGGGCGCGAACCGCCTGGTTGGGTGCCACGCCTTGTGGCTGCTTGGGGTGAGGACACTGGTGCAAGTAGTGCCCTTCCTTCTGGCAGTTGAAGCAGACAACCGGCTTCCCCTGGCGGTCCCTCATGATCGGGGCCTTGGCGGCGGGCGTCGGCTGACTGGCCAGATATGGTGGAGCGGGGCGGGGATGCCCAGCGTTGGATCCACTAGCGGCATGTGGTGGCTTGTAGACAGGCCGAGGATGGTAGGCAGGCGCCGGTGGCAGAGGGACGAAGAAGGGCCTCTGAGGGTTCGCCTGCTGATGCTTGAACACAACCATCTTCCTCTTCTTGAGGTCCAGCTTATTTTGCTCAGTCTCTTGGATGAGCGCTTTATTCACCAACTGTTGAAAGTCGGCGTAGTCGGTGGCAACGAGCTGAATGGACAACTCATCCTTAAGTCCCCAGAGGAACTTAGCCTGGCAGAGGGCGTCGGTTCGCACCTCTTCTGGTGTGTAGCGGGCCAGACGGTTGAATTTATGGATATACTCCATGACAGTCCGGCTCCCTTGTTGCAGGTCGCGAAACTCTTGCTGCTTAACCGCGATGATTCTGGCGGGGACGTGGGCAGCGCGAAATGCGATGGTGAACTCCGCCCAAGTCACCACGTGGTCCTCTGGTTGGGACTCACGGTAGTTCTCCCACCATTCTGCGGCGGGACCTTGGAGTTGATGAGTGGTGAACGCCACTCTCTCCCGGTCAGTGCAGGGGAGGAGGTCCAACTTCTTCCCGATGGTGCGGAGCCAATCTCCGGCCTCCATGGGGTTTGTGGTGCTGGAGAATATCGGGGGGAGCATGTGCAAGAACTCTGAGAGTTGAGGCGCAGGTGCGGGGGCTAGTGCATGTGGGGCGGGCTCCACATTCTGTTGTTGCAGTCGGTCCAACTGTGCCTGTTGGTGTTGCATCTAGGTGAGGAGGGCGGTGATCAGCTGGTCCTGGTTCGCCATCATTTCCGCCAAGGTAGGGTGGTTGGCAGATGGTGGCCCAGTCTGACGTTGGCCCGTTGCACCCCAGTTGGGCACAACACTTCCGGGCAGACTGTTGCTTTCCCCTTCTCCGGTGTTGGACCCGGTGTTCTGATTATCGGCCATCTTCTGAACATACAAGATTTTTAGTCAATAGAGAAAACTTTAAAGTAAGCTTTACCGAGAAAAATAGCCTAGAGGGGCTCATACATATATAGGAGTGGTATAAAATGTTTATTACATCAATGTTTTTATTTTAATCTACCCACAACACAAGTTGTTGTAGGTAGTACCACATCCACCAAATTATTAAAATCAAACAATGAAAACTACCGCCTACTCATCATCCGGGGCGGTCTCCGTGCTCTCGGAACCACGAGGGTACGTGCTCAAGAAAATTCTCGATGATGGGGTCGGATACGACGGCGGGGCGCGATGCAGGAGCACTAGAGCTAGATGGTCCGGCGGCCGTGGGGTATGGCGGGATCCTCTTGGGGCATGGGGCGGGCTCACGGATGGGCTTCTTCCTCCTCAGGACGAGGGGGACCATCTCTGCTATGTCCTTCTGTACTTGTATGATCTTACGCTGCAGCTCGCCATTTTGCTGGATCAAGTTCTTCATCTCCTGGTGAACGAACTCGACCGCCTCATGGTGCTCCTCGGCGTCAAGCACGGCCTCGGTATGGAGATCGTCCATGGCCTAAAGAAGATGCATCTGCCGGTCCATGATCGGATCGTGATTGGAGTGAACTCTGATGTAGATGCTGCGGTGGGCACCGGGAGTCCGCTTCGGCACAAGCCGGAAGGACGTATTCTGAAGATGATCATCGTAGATCATCCTCAACTCCATGAGGGCTTGGAGGGCGACGCGTTGGCACGTGACGTCGAAGGTTGGGCCCCCAAGTGCTGCTGTGAAGAATGGTAGGTGCTCGCCGGATCCATGGATGGTAAGGGAGACGTCGCAGGGTCCTGCGAACTCTTCCATGTACACGCCATGGAACTCGGGCTCAAAGAGGAACCCAAAGAAGGTGACCATCATTCGGAGCTCCCTGACGAAGCCCTCGAAGTGGCGGCAAAAGCTGTGGACTTGGTAGACTGGCATCTACAAAAACAACAAGTTGAAGAAAAGTGAGGGGAGGAACAAAGTTATAAAGTAGGTTTTCGTGAAATAGGTTTTATCCAACTAAGTGCTAGACTGGTCCGTTTGGCTTCTTATAGTCAAATCGGAACATTATTGAATTTCCAAAGAAAAACAATAATACAAGAGGTTCATCATGCGACACGTACATACGAGCAATCATTCATGGTACACAGACCACATTATTACATAAGAGTAAAATTAAAATAAACAATAAAAATAAACTGCATGACGAACGCCCTCTTCATGATCTCTCTTCTTGACTGGGTTGCTACTCCAGACCATCTTCCTCGTAGGCATCCTCTGAATTGTGTGTCTAACGAGTATGAGTACAAAAAGTAATCAACAAGCCACCGCAAATGCAAATATTAATACAAGGTAATAACAAAGGAAGGACAATGGCTAATAGTGCGGAAAAGTATATTTTTCAGTTATTGCATTTAGTGTAGTCAAATTTAATTATGTGGAATAATAAACATGAACATCATAACACCATCTAACTCGAGGAGTACGTTTTCCTTCCTCGCACAACAGTCCTTACATGCCAAATCATCATGCACATTTATTATAAACAAACTAACTTTGGGATGTCACGCAACCCGCCCTTGACCGTGGGCTCGGCTTTTCGAAAAGATTTATGACTCTGATCATAGGTGTACTACTATACCCACAAGTCACGCACTCATCCCATACACCAAAGTGCAACGAGATGACCCATACCACGGGAACTCGTGCCAAAACCTTAGCATGAAATGGTCCAAGCGATAGCCAACCGCTCTAAGTTTCGCCGACGCGTCGGGCCGCATCCCGGCTAATGTCACACACCCTTTTGCGCCACGTCGGTACAAGCCACCCGCAGGTGCTGCTTGACCCATCTCCAAGTGGTTGCTTCGGTTTGGAACACTCCATACCTTAGTTAGGACTTACCCACTAGAATTGTGGTTAGTACGGAAGTGTATTGCAATGGATCCCGCAGACTGGTCCTTATAGTGCCCCGGGTGCTACCGACCAATGCCCTAGCTTGCACCCGGAACCCACCATGCATTCACTCACAACCACAACTCCATCACCGACAGAATTCCAAAGACAAGAATAACGGGGATCATATAGTAGAACCAAGTTGCTACGACTCATTCTTAACTTATAACGATTGTGCCAATACATTGGACACTATCTAATAGTACTTATGACATGGTGACAAGGAGTTTAGGCTAGATAGCATGGCTTGGGTTGCACAGCAAGGTCGGGGGATCTAAATAAATATATGGTAAGGCTTTCATTTGGCTAATGCATGTATACCCTATGTGTTTTTGCGATAGTTTAATAAAACATGGGTTCAATATGCTCAAAAGATTGGTTTGGTGACTTGCCTTGTTCAGCGAAAGGCGAGGGAGGGACTTCGGGGATGTACTCCGGCTCCTCGGCGGCGTCGTAGTCTTTTCCATATGATTGATAAAAATAACATTCAATAAACAATCCAAAAACCACACACAAGCATATATGTTTTGATTTGTTTAAAGCAAGGGAAATAAAGTCATTAAGTTTCTGAAATTTACTTTAGGAATAGTTTAAAATGAGCTTTTAATGGGGTTAGGAAGTTCCTAAAAGGAATAAAAATGTTAACTAATGTATTTTAAACTTCCATTTGATTTAAAAGGTTCAGAATAAACCTAGTGTTTCCATTTATACTAGTATGAAAAGAATAAAAGATAAATTTTCCTAAAGTTGAAATGGACAAATTTGTAGTTTATCCTAAAGTGTATTTGAATATTTTATTTAATAAACATGAAATACTCAAATTAAACATAATGTTTTTATTGCACTAACATGTAGAGAATAAAATTATAAATTTTCTAGAATTGAAATGGATAAATTTGGAGTTAAAATGAGCAAGATATGAATTTTAGAAGTTGAAAACTATTTCTGAATTTAAATTAAATCGAAAAACAGGCATCGGTCCACGGTGAACCGGATTCACAGTGAGCCCGCACACTGTGCGCGTGCGCCAGATCCATATCCACCATTGGATTGCGATCGGGCGGCCACGAGCGAGGCGGGGCGAGTTAAGTTAACGTGGACGGCCAGGACTAAAACATCGAACCGGTATGCGATGAAGGGCTCAGATTCACTGCGGGTTTTAAAAACTATCGGACGTGCGAGATTAAAAGGTACCGCCTCGCTTAGATCTGACGTGCCAGATTAAACCATGGGATTGATTTAATCTCGGCCGTCGTATCGCGATCGCGCGGTCAGAGATGAATCCGACACAACACGGGTATTTTACCCACGCCGGTCGTCTTCTACAGTGACGGTGAGCGGGCCAGGGGCCATGGCGAGCGATGGCGGCCGGATCTAAGGGCTAAAACGAAAAGGGGACACTACGGGGATCACGAAGGTACCGTTAGCGAGACAAACGATCGTCGGAGCGTGGCCGGAATGAGCGGGGGCGGCGAAGGCGTTCTGGTCCTCGTCAGCGATGGAGTTCCAGCGGGGTTCGTTGGCGACTGAGTGGTGGCCGAGATCGGGGTGGCGTTGATGATCATAGCGGTGCGGTCACCTGTAGGACCGAAAGTAGCGACCAGAGGGGGGTTGAATGGGTGCCTAAAAATTTCTTGCTAAACTATATTTTACTCTCACCACCCAAATGAACTTAACCAGACAAATAATATTTGCAAAGCAAATTTCAGAAATTAAAATTGTCTAACTTAAAAATGACCGGTGTCTTAATTAAAGAGATATTTAAAATAGTCTAAATAAAAATACTGCAGTAAATACAGACACCTAGAAAAATCACGATATATTTATATTTTAGTCTAGGAATAAAATATTAATCAAATGAATAAAACTTATAACATCCAGAAATTAATATAGCAGTAAAACTAAAAGATTTCAAGTAAATCTAGAATAAAAATATTACTGTGACTATTAATAAATTTTCTGTTTATTTTATATATGAGCAGATTAGACAGATAAAAATAATACTAGACAACTAATAAAAATTTAACAGATTAGAATAACAACGAAATTTTGAAATATATTTTCAGCTAATTTTTTTAATAGATGATTATCTAAAAATTTGATCTCCCTAAAAATAGTAGATTAAAACTACCTAAAACGAAATTTGCCTTCATCAAAATACCTTGCTTGCCGTCATTGACGTTGAAAAGTTGCATGCATTTGCTCCTTGCCGTGGAAAGCAACGACGATGTACACCTGACGCAAGATCCACGCGGGACCAGAACTAGCTTCGCTAGCCTGCTGCTTACTTCGTAGCCAAGAAAACTTGCGCCTGAGCAGTGAAGCTGCGTGCTTCCTTGGATCCTACCGGTTGCGTATTCCCAAGCCCTGACACCCTGGCTATGCTGCTGTAGCGACCAACAGGAAATGAAGGCTGCCGCCAGTGGATCCCAAGCCTTTTCCTGAGCAAAAACTTCGCACGGCCACCGTAGAGAGAGATTGCAATTTCGCCGGAGAACAGAGGAAAACACAGTAGGAAAATCGCCGGGGAAAGAGATTGTGGCGAAAATAAAAGTTGGACTATAGATTCATTTGTAGATTGATCTGAAAAACAAAAACAGTCATTTATCCCCAAAGGGATAGGTGCATATTTATAGGCAAATCCTAATACATGAAAAGACTACTTTACCCTCGGTTAAAATAAACTGACTCTAAAATAAATTCCGAAAATTACTAAAATGTTCTTAAAAAATCACCTGACTTAAATAAAAATATTCTAAACTTAAAAATTAAATATTAATATCCTAAAAACGAATTTAAACACAGATTGTCAGTTTTACGCCGAAACTGACAAAGCGTCCACCGTCTTCGTACCGGGTACCCGGATTGAGCCGACCCGACCCCGCAGCTTCCTCAGCCCGGCAATCGCTCGCCGCCCGTGTACCTGAGTCAAACCTAGTCAACAGACCAGTGGATCATCTACCGCTCCTAGCCATGTACCCGGATTGGGCCAGCCCGACTCCGCGGCTCCTCTGCCCGGCCGTCACTCACTGCCCGTGTACCTGAGTCACATGCGCCTCAGACTCGGCAGGTCTTCATATTTCCCTTCTTTTGACTTCCGTTGACAATCACTCATCACATCTGGAATATCAAAACCATATTCTTCAACATGGTTTCTCATCACCGAGGGTGGAGGAGGGCTCCGGCGACGGCGAGCGGCGGCTGGAGCGAGGGCAGCGGTGTGGCGCTAAAACTTGGATGACGGGCGCTCTGTTTGTTCTTGCAGTGAGTGGACGTAGGAGTTGAGCGCGGCGTTGGCCAGGGGCTTAAATAGGGGTACCGGCGGGGCAGAGGGGGTGCAATTGAGGGAGTCCGAGAGTAAACGGGGATTTAACACCGGCGAGCTTGGGGTGCATGGGGTTCATTGAACCTGGACATGAATCGGCTGGGATTGAAGGGGGAAACGGTCGCCGAGGATCGGGCGACTTAATGGAGGGCTCAATTCGGGGAGAGGGGGTCGGGGGCAGCGGATCCGAGGCGAGTTAGGGCTTCGGCCAGTGAGGGGGGATATGGGGGCCGACCCTATGGGGAAGATAGATCCGACAGGTGGGGGCAACCGGGCAGCGGGCGCGGGCGGGACAACGGGCGGGGATGACGGGTGGGGTCGGGCTCGGCCGAGAGGGGGGGTTGGCGCCGACAGGTGGGGCCAAGCCGTCGGGTGCGCGCGCGTGGAGGGAGGGGTCTCTGACGGGTGGGGTTCGCCTACCAGTCCGGGGCGTGGGGAGGGAGTGGGCTGGGTCAGCCGGGGGAGGGAGGGAGAAGAGGGGGAAGGGGCCCGTTACTATTTAAAATGTTTTCCGAATAAATTTAATTGCTAAAATTAGTTTAAAATATTTGGGCTACTTCCAAGGGTGATAAAAATTTATAAAAATTCTCAAAAATATATATTGGCCTTGGGATCGTATTAAAAATTTTCTAGCCCCTGGTTTGGATATTTTATCTAGGCTCTAGTTCAATTAAGATTAGAAGGGTATTAAAGGTATTTCAAAATTAATTATTTCCAGAAAAATATAATAAAAGGTATTTTTATTTCTCTAAAAATTTGGGGTGTTACACAAATCCACTGTAGACTGGACATAGGGCTATTATCCCTCTGGGAGGCCTGAGCCAGTATAATTCTATCTCCCTCTATGAGAATCCTTCGAGGTTCACTCTACACACCATATACACACCAAACCTGTTGTATCTAACGCAATTGCTACAACAGTTGGCACCGTCTGTGGGGACCCTAGTACTAAAAGCTAAGTTCTCTGCCGCTGCCTGTGTCTCGAAGTGCGCTTGAGGGGGGAGATTCGAAGTTTTCTTGCTTTGCGCACCCTCTGGCAAGGGGCGTCGAGTGCATCCCGAAGGCCTTTCTCGCCTTCCACCATCCCTCACGTTTCGGAGTTTACCCTATGGCTAGGGGCTCCGCTTCGCGCACCAAAGGCCTCCGAAGCCCCAGGGGCTATGAGGCAAGCTTTTCACCCACTGTACGAGGTATGTACACAGTCCGAAGCCTCACTTCGCTGTGCAATTTACAATTATTTCAATAAATCATTGAAGTCGTACTTCGCCTTAAAACCAAAGTGTTACTTCGCCTTTAGAAGAAAAATTTTGCCCCCTCCATTATTAAAACTCAAAGCAAAATCTTGCTTCACTTTATCAAAAACTCGAATCCTTGCTTCACTTCATTTATTGCCGAAGCCTTGCTTCCTTTTTGTTAAAACCAAAGATCTGCTGTATCCTTATCAAGATCCAAAGCCAACAACCACGTTATTTTAAGAGTCGAGGTTACCGCTTTGTATTGTTAAGGACCAAAGCACTACTTTGAAGTCTATTTGAAACCGGACTCAACATCCGAAGGCTACACAGTGCCTCTAGGCTCGTAGCAGTAACATGAGGGACTCCGGGCCACCGGCCCTATGCGTCCAGGGATTCCGGTGCGTGTTTAGATAGTGAAGCAAGGCTTCTTGACTTTGGTCCTGTAGTGAAAAGGATGTTTGGTGTGGATTCACCGAACCTGTGATAGTTGAGCCACCATCGACTCTAAGCCACCTTCGACTCTGAATACTGAGAACGGATCTCAGTATTCTGGGATACGTTAAGCCGGTGGCCTTCGTATCACGGACGCATCAGGTCAATGATCTGGAGTCCTTGGACGCATCGGGCCAGTGGCCCGGAGTCCTTCTAGCCCACTACTACGGGCCCGAAGGCACTGTGTAGCCTTCGGAGGGGTACTCTGGATTTTGTAAAGCGAAGCAAGGCTTCGAGTTTTATATAAGGCGAAGCAAAGCTTTGGGTTTTTGATAAGGCGAAGCATGGCTTCGGTTTTTCAATAAGATGGAGCAAAAGTTTGCATTTAAAGGCGAAACAGGGCTTCGGCTTTAAAGCGAAGAAGGACTTCGGCTTTAAGGCAAAGCAGGGCTTCAAATTTATATCAATGTAATTGCAGATTGGTACATCGAAGTGGTACTTCGGACTTTTCATACCTCGTAGCCCCTGGGGCTTTGACGGCCTTCGAAACGTGAAGCGGAGCCCCTTGCTGGAGAGTGAGCTCCGAAACGCGAAGGATGGAGGAAGGCGAAGATGACCTTCGAACTGCACTCGAAGCCCCTTGCCGAAGGGTGCGCGAAGCAAGAAAGCTTCGAAGCTCCTCCCTCAAGCGTACTTCGAGTTGCAAATAGAGGCAGAGAACTTAGATTTTAGGACTAAGTTCCCCACGGACGGCGCCAACTGTTGTAGCAATTGTGTTAGCTACAGCACAGGTTTAGTATGTGTGTATATGGTGTGTAAAATGAACCTCTAAGGGTTCTCTCAGAAGGAGAAAGGATTTATGGTGGATTTGGCATAGTATGCCTCGGTGTAGTGTAGTGAGTTCCAGAGTTTCATGGCCCCTAGAGAAGCTCCACTGTTACAAGGGCTTGGCCCTGCTTTTATAGGCACGCAGGCCTTAAGGGGAAAAGAAGCTAGCTACTGTACAAAAAAGGGGCAAAAATGCCCTCTATAAGTCTTAGGCTCATAGGGGCAAAAAAGGGGAAAAGAAGCTAGCTACTGTACAAAAGTGCTTTACAGCTTTACAGACGTGTCAGACAACGTCACATCTTTGACCAGCTGAACGACATACTAGGGGCGGAGGGCCCCTGGTATGGCTTCTACACTGTAGCGAAGTACAGATATTTTCCTGGGTTCGGAGTAGGGGCCTGAGCTCTTCAGGCGGAGGCTGCGAGGGAGGCATCGAAGTACACTCCGAAGTGGGCTTCGAAGTATACTCCGAACCGAGCTCCGAACTGGGTCTCTGAACTGGGGTCTCGGAGACTTGGCTGGAAAGGGTCCGGAGACTGGCTCTGAGGAGTCGCGAAGGTAGCCCGAAGGTTAACTTCAAACAGAGCTTGAAGGTTAACTCCGAACAAGGCTCGAAGGCTAACTCCGAACAAGGCCCGGAGGCTAACTTCGAAGTTAGCCTGAGACTTAGCTTCTGGCAATCTTTAAAGGATTTTGAGGGCTTCGCTTCGGAGGGCTCCGAAGGGGTTCCGAGGCTTCGCTCTTGAGGGCTTCGCCGTGTACCTTGAGACTTGGAAACAGCTTCTCCAGAAATGAACATGCTTCGACAGTGTTGGGCTCCGAACTGGAGGATGACGTCATTTGGTCCCTATTCAAGGGAAATCTATTCCCCCAACAGTACCCCCTCACGTGCAGGCCTTCGGGACGAAGGGGTGCATGTGCCCTTGGGACAAATGACAGAAAATTACAATCTCAGGGAGAATAGGCCTTCGGAGCTTGGACCGAAGGCAACTTCGAAGTGCGTAGGTGATAACTGCCTGCGTCAGCTGTCAGAATGACCTCGGGGAGATCAACTGACTCCGCAACGGCTATAAAAATGACCTTTACTGCGCGCCGGGCCGCTTTGCCTTCGCTGGAGGCCCACTTGGCAGTGGGTTTGGCCCACGAACCATCGGTATTTTTACCGCCTATAAATAGGGGTTTACCGCACACGGCTTCGGCACGCTCTCATTTGCTTTCTTCTCAGCGCCTTGCATCCTTCGCTCTCTTCTCTCTTCTCAGCACAAACCTCGCTAGCTTTATCCCCTCGCACCGAAGCTCCACAAAAATGCCGAAGAAGGCTGCTTCGAAGGCTTTGGCTTTGGGCTCGAGCTCGAGCTCCGCCCAACTACAAGCAGCAGCAGCTGTCGCAGCGAAGCCTGCACCGAGGTAGTTGGGGCTGAGGGACCTTCGGATGCCATCCGACAAGTTGGAGCAAACACTGGAGATGAGGGCCTCGATCTCCACAGAGGAGTCTATCTGGAGGGCCTGCGAAGGGAGGATTGCGGCAAAGATCCAACTAAGAGTCCAAGAGAAGTCAGAGGTTATACCAAGACCTCAAGCTGACAAAGTGGTGTTGTTCGAAGCCTTCTTCGAAGCCGGCCTTGGGCTGCCAGGGGTGGGGATGTTGAGCGAAGTCCTGAGGGTTTACAACCTTGAACTTCCTCAACTTTCACCCAACGTCGTGGTGAGGCTAGCTGTCTTTTAATGGGCCATGAGGGCCGAAGGTTGCGAGGGCCGCGCAGACGTCTTCGTCGCCCTCCACGATGCCAACTGCTAGCTGAAGCCGAGGGAGGGTACAGACCGCGTCAAGAGGGCTCTGGCCTTCGGAAGCACCAACTTCCAGCTTCGTAGGGAGTGCCAAGATGCCTTCTCGGCGAGGGCTGCCAACAGCAAGTGGTACTCGAAGTGGGATCAAGAGTGGTTCTACGCCTCCGTCGGCGCGAACTCTCCCCTTCGGAGTACCAACGTGCTTATTTCTTACAGACACGAAGGGGTGGTGAAGACGAGCCCCGGCACCCTTCGCTCGAGGATCTCGCTCCTTCAGAGGGTGGCAGCAAAGATGAGCATGAGGGACCTCGCGGAGGAGTTCATCACCCTCCGGCTCAGCCCCCTTGCGCGCTCTTGGCCGGAGGGGCTCTTCCAACCTTCGGGCTGAGGGGGCCTGAACGAAGGGGCCTTTGCACGTCTCGGTAAGACTTCGAAGCCTTTCCATTTTCATACTTCGCTGGGAACTTTATTCTGAGTTAGATCTTTATGAAGCTCATCTTGAAGTGAGGACTCCAGAGGAGGCCATCGCGGTGACGGAGCGCGTTGTTGGGGCTCCGACACCGGAGGAGCAAGCCCAGTGGCTTGCTTCGGTGGGGTCTTTGGAGCACTGGAACAGGGTGTGGACCCTGCTCGGCTATGAAGAGGTCCCAACTTTGCCGGACTTCTCCCACCTCGCAGCTTCGACAACCGGCGCCAAGAGGAAGAGAGGGGATGACGACAAGCCCAAAACTTCAAGGGCTTGGCCGGAGGTCCCCGCGACCAAAGCCTCTACCCCGGAGGAGGCAACGGCCGCAAAACTTCAAACAGAAGCGGAGCCAGCAAGAGCTCCGGCAAAGGCTGCCAAGGTGGTAGCGAAGGCTTCGACGGCGACGGCTTCGGGCGTGGAGGTCGACGCATCAGCTTCACAACAAAAGGACTGGGGGCCCATATTGACCTCTCTACCTTTGAAGATATCTCCGATGAAGGTGAATACTTCAAACATACTTCTCTTCAATATGCAGATTTTGACTTGAACATTTTGTAGAGGATGATGCTGGTGCGAGGTCTACCGTGCCGAAGCCAGCGGAGGCCTCGAGCAGCAGCAGCAGTGGCAGCAGCAGCTCGGAGTCCGACAGCTCCTCGTCTGAAGAAGACGGAGGTGGCGGCCACGATGAAGAGACCCTCAAAGCGACGAGGAAGTCCAGGTGGTGGACCAAATTCCAGCCCTGCCGAAGCCTGTGCAGGCGTTGGTGGCGGAGGAAATTGTCTGGCCTCTGCTGCCAAAGGGGGCCATGACGGAGGCAGCCATCAATGACTTCCGCGAAGGCTGCACAATTGGGGAGGCAGGAGGCTTGGTTGCTCAACTTAGCCACTCGAACCCCATGGACCTCTTCATCAACGCGAACGAAGCCCTCATGCAGGTGAGCGAAGTCCTACACAGCCTTCGAGTTATACCTTCGTCTTCGACCAACACTTTATGATTTCTTGAATTCTTTCAGGCCTTCGCACTGAACGCAGCAGCTTTGACTTCTGCGGACAGGCAGATGACGTGCCTGGTGGAGGAGAAGGAGGCCCTCCGACGCGAAGTCTCGGTGAAAGCCGAGAAGGGAAGGCGGGCCAAAGCTTCAGCCGATGCGGCGAGGGGCAAGGCCGATACGGCGAGGGCTGAGGTAGAGGCAGCGAAGGCCGAGGCTGGCAAGGCTAAGGAAGCCTTGACCTTGGAGATCGATAGGCTCCACGCGGAACTTAAAGTTGTGAAGGACGCCGAAGCCCGGCAAGCGAAGGAGAACTCTAAACTCCGCCAATGGGCTCAGTCACTTGAGAAATTTGTCGTTGACAACATCGGTGAAGCCACTCAGAGCCTGATCGAAGTCCTTCAACAGATAGGGACCGAATGTCGGGCTCCGGACTTTGGCAGCCAGGATCCGATTGGGGACCGCACCGCATTCTTGAAGGTGGTGGCTTCGACGGCGGAGCAGTCTCTGAAGGGCTTCACCCTGATGGCCGGCCGAGTGGCGGGTCAAGGAGTGTTGCAAATGCTTCACGACGTGGGGTGCAACCACCTCTAAGCAGCAACCTCCGTGACTCCGGTGGCCTTCGGAGGCCAGCACTTGGTGATGCCTCTGGCTGGCGTCCGTGGAGCTTGGCGGTGACTTCAGGAGCCTTGGAAGGACCAAGGCTGTGAAGCAGTCCTCGAGCTTCAGAAGACCCTCCGCCTTCGCCGAGCCGAGGCGCTCGCCTCGCCAAATCATCCTTCGACGTCGACACCTCCACCTCCTTGTAATTCTTAGCTGTAGGCTCAATCTCTGAATGTTGACTTCGAAGTACTTGAGGACTCTGAAGAACTCCGTCAGTTATGGGCGGTCCTCGAGGTAGCTAGGTCTGAAGGCCCCCCTCGATTTAAACTTCCGAGGGGGCCTAACGGCGAAGCCATCCCCGAAGTAGCTCAGGATTTGCTAGCCATTGTGAAGACGGAGTCCCTTCAGAGTTCTTCATTTTTGCTTTCACAAATGTTATTAGCAGGCGACGAAGCTTTAGACTTCTCTGCCTTCGACACGGCACCGCTTGCCTCGCAGACTTGGAGTGACCTGCAAAGTGGAAGACGAAGTCTGCGGGCCTCGGAACCTGGATGAACCGGACGTAGGAGAGCAGGCTCCGACGAGGCTTCGTCCAGCCGAGGGGGCCCTAGCCGAAAGAAAGGCAAGCGAGGGTTGGGGCCTCACACTCGCTTTTTCTTAGGCTTAGATACAGACTACTCGTAGTTTTTTTTCGAAGTATATTTGTAACATACTTCCCAATTATCATTCAATGAATGGAGTTTATATTTGCATACTTCGTCTGCATGCTTCACATTATTTGATGGCTTCGAACGTTTTTTAGCTTGTCACGCTCGTACTGCGTATTATAATCGCACACTTCGCATACATGCTTCCCCCCTTGCTCGTGGCAGCTAGGGACTTAGACGTTGCTGGTGCGAGCAATAAAAATGCGAAGGGGTGCGCCTATTGGCGGCTTCGGACGCTTGGAATACATTGAGCGAAGGCCTCTTTTGAGCTTCGAACGCGTTAATTTGGAGCGAAGCAAGGCTTCGGCGTAGCCAAATTAAGCGAAGCATGCTTTGGCAGGCTAGGATTTGGATGTTGTGCGTAAGCTAGGCTTCGAAACACACTTAGATTTTAAGCGAAGTATGACTTCGAGATGCTTAATTTTTAGATTAGATCACGTCACACAAATGAGACTTGGAAACAGCTTCTCTAGAAAGGAACAGGCTTCGACAGTGTTGGGCTCTGAACTGAAGGCTGTCGGAGGCTGACGTCATTTGGCCCCTGTTCAAGGGAAAACTATTCCCCCAACAAAGTCGAAGGTGGCTCAGAGCCGAAGGTGGATCAAATTATCACAGGTTCGGTGAATCCACACCACTCATTCCATTCTCATTACAGAATCAAGCTCAGCAGCCTTGCTTCGCTATCTAAACACGCTCCGAGGCCTTGCTTCGCGTGTCAAAATCTAATCTAGGTTTAAGCATGTCGAAGTCATGCTTCGCCTAAAATCTAAGTGCGTTTCGGAGTCTTGCTCGCGCACGTTATCCAAATCCAAGCACGCCAAAGCATCTTTCGCTTAATTTGAGTACGTTGAAGCCTTGCTTTGCTTCAAATTAATGCGTTCGAAGCCAAAAAAAAGTGAACCTATCAAAACTTCTCAAAAACTGGCAACTGTAGTAATTAGATTTAGCACTGTATCTACTTCGGCATGACGATGATGTAGCCAGTCTAGAAATCTTAGAACCAGTGGTGAAAACTCAAGGCAACCGAATCATGGCATAAATGATCTAGCAAGGACAGATTTAAAGAGAATCCATGACCAGAAGAAACTGAAAAAGACTAGAGGAGCAGTATCTACTTCACTTCAGTTTATCACGACAAAGAAGAAGCAGCACTGTTGCAAATCTGGCAAGGTGACACTGCTCACAGCAGGAAATATCACAACACAAACCAAACAGAACTAGAGAAAACCAAATAGATGAATTTCTTCTCAAATAAACCAAAAATACCTTGGCTAGTTACCTACTGCCGAACTCAAGATGAACGGTGGCGCCATGGATCATGCATGAAGGTCTAGTGCAAAACATATTGCGGTGACGTTGTAGCTCTTCTGGGACGCAGGCGGCAAAATAGAAGGAAATATCCGATGGAAAGAACACAACAGAAAAATTGAAGTATAAACTGAAATTTCGGATAGAATTCTCAGCACTCAGAAGTTGTTCCCCAAAAGATTCAGCCAAAAGTTCTATAAAGTGGACATCCCAATCCCTTGGGTATGGGTTCCTTTAAATAGCCATACCCTAGGTGGGGACTTTTACATAAAAGACCCTCAATTCTTAGTTTAACAAATAGACATGAGATATTTTCAGACTTGTGTAATCTGAAAATTACCCCTTACTTTTATTACAAATTGACTCTACCATTTTAATATATTTTCAGAATTGGGAAATTCTAAAAAATACTAAAAGTTCACACATTTCTCTAAATTACACAAAACAAAAGACTCCCAATTATTGAATTTAAAACATTTAGAGATGTGACGGTTTTCAGCAGAAACCGATAAAGCCTCACCGATCGTCGACGATCGTCGTCAGTCCGCGAACTCGACTGCCAGCAAGTCTCCCCCGCTCTCGATCCCTCGAGCCGCCTTGTCACTTGAACTGGCTTCCCTTTTGCTGACTCAACCGACACTTCATCTTGATCAACCTTCATCCAACGTCCTGCTCGATCTCCATGCGTACATCTGCGGTCACTCTCAACTTCGACTGACACCCTCGACCATCTGGCATTAGACTCCCCGTCTAACGCTGATCCCTTGCCATCGACAGTTGACGAGTATCTCAACCGTGCACACCCGAGACAAGCACAGACACACACACATATCCAAGAATCCACACATGAACCTCACGACAAACCCCATCAATCACTCATCATAACCTTGAACCATAGTGAAGATCCTAACTAGGTTCCTCAATTACTTTGATCAGAAAAGAATTAGAGTCTACAAAGAAACTGGATTCAGCATGTAAACAAAACAGAAGAGAACATGGCTTGAACAGCAACATATGCTAGCTTCAGCGGTATGATGACAACTTGTGGCTGTAACACATCTGGGATGCAATGCTGAAGATGTTGGCTCTGTTGCTGATCCAGCAAAAGAGATGAACACAACACTTCGCACTGCTCTCCAGCAAACTAAAATAGTATCTCATGACAAAATAATCAGCAAACAAAGAGATCCAAATGAGCCCAGCCGAATCAAACAGCGTTGACGCTGTAGTCTATCCAACAAAATAGGCTAGGCTGTGTTTGTTGCTGAATATAACCAGTCAGAAGAATACATAGAAGAAAGAACATAATGAAAGAGTTTAATCCAAACAAAACCGGACAAAAATATTGATCTTCAAGAAAACCATATATAGAACTCACCTGCACTTGTGGCTGCTGTTTGCTTCCAGCGTAGCATCTCTCTAGACTTTTGCTGGCTTGCGATGCTATAGATGATCAAGATAGAAGACGACAAAACACACAGGGAGAAATAACTTCCTATAGCAAATATTACACAACACAAAATAGCAAGAAAAAACCCCAATAGTGCACAGCCGAACCATTCAGGAAAAAGAAATTAAGTCAATGAACAACAAAAATCAACAAAAACTACATGTACTCTCCCCCTTTGGCAATGCAGACATCAAGATAGCTCCATGAGTTGTGAGAGTAAAGTGTACATGCAATGCTTCCAGAATATAATTAAGTCCAATTACAATACACACATCCTTGTGCCTCACAAACTGTTCTAACAACCTATATGACAATCTTGAATTTATACAATCTAAATAATAGTATGAGCAAGCATTTTGATGTTTTAGCAAATAAAAGCATCACCACTCAGACTAGCATACTAGACATGGCAAGGTAAGAGATACAACAGCTAGTCAAAAACAAACTAGATAAGCACATCCCACTACAAGGAGCTGCAGCAAACTTGATATGCGAGGAAATTAAACTTTTTATTCTCTCTTTTTAAGTGCAAGGGGTTATTTGCAAGTCAACCTTATGCTAATCGACCAAGCCAAGCCTAGGATAAACCATCAGAAGCTTAAGGCATTGATCATGGTATACACTTCAATGTCCCAGTTCAAATATAAGTGAAATGGTAAGCAGTCTAGAACAAAGTAGTGCGACTATGCAAACCCACCTAGATCTTTTCAATTTTATCACAACATCAATTTTATCACCCACTCGTCTTCCTGCTGTCTTGGCGTAGGTTACTGATCGAGCATTGGGGCCTATTGACATTGGTCTGGCCGAACATCATTATACATGTGTTGCTCCTCATCACCGTAAGACTTTGCTCTGAAATAAATCGTCTTATGATACCCCTGAGGAATACCATCGAGTGCCTCCCTTGGCGACACGATATCTGGTAACATGTTCCAAGCGACTCCGTATATGGGTTGGGGTTATCTCTTGCCTAATTGGCCCTGGCAGCGTGATCGAAGGCTAGAGTTGTGGCATACCCCTATCGAAAGGGTGTATGTTTTGGGGCGTATCCTATCTACCCGGCCCTTGGAGGGCGGGCGTAGGCGATGGAGCCATCATGCTAGCTTCCTGATCGAACGAAGTGTTCAGCGGATCCTGTCCCATTAGCCCTTGTGGTGTTAGCACCGGCCGACTATGCTGAGGATTTTGCAGTAGGCACGAAGGGTTGGTCTAAAAGTATGTCACACCTTGCACCGGTTCTTGAGCAATTACACCATCAACATTCTTCTTGATTAGCCCGTGCAAAGTATTAGCCAGTACTTCAGACTGATTGATGAGGGTGTGGTGCAGAGCGTTGTCGACTGCTTCCTGAAAAGTGACTCGTGGACTTTCATCCCGTGGAAGGATCTCGCCGGCTACAGTCGGTCTCGGTAATTCACCCCTCTGGACGGTGCTAGATTGGGTCATGCCGAAGGCATTGAGCCACAACTTCTTGTAATTTTCCACATGGTCTAGTACCTCCGCTCTCTGTTCGTCGGTCAAAACATCCATGCTGACTGGGATGATGTTGTTGTCATTGATTTTGCCTACCATGGATGAGTGATCTGAAAGGTGTCCCACTAGGCGTGCAAAAAAGCATGTTGGTGTATTTTTTGGTCACGCGCATGACCTGGGAAATCTACTTAACTCTAGTGCAGGTCCTACAATCTTAGAAAAAGGGTTCTAAGCATGCCAATTAGTTTGATTTTGCAACTGACAAGAAAACAAAGAAAATGACGTTAGTAGCATAGCCGATCAACTATCAAGCTGATGAGTGTGGTAAGGATAAAGCAATCATGTGAGAATATCGATTGGCCACATGGCTGATGCTCAAGGCAGAGCGACCGGGACGAACCCGCCATTGGCCAATCGGATGGGTAGTTTGACACGTACGGACCGATGAGCATTTCTTAATGGCAGATAGAATATAACATTGCATTGAAGATAACCTATCGTCTTGTACTCCAACAGAAATAAATAAAACACTCTGGATAACATATGTGTATCATTAAAATCATCACAATAACAAGATTGTACCTAAACAAGAAAGTAGCTAGTCACGATGAACTTAACAATACTTCAAAGTATTGGGCATGCTTTATTGAGATGAATGGTATACAACATGAAATAGATACAAATAGGAAGAGATGTCGGAGATAACCGATGAAGCCTCAAACTACGATACCTAGATCACATCAATCTAAGAGATCAATCTGATGCAGCCTCAGACCTAGCACATATACTGAGATAAACCGGCGATCACACTGACCAAACCAATAACTCAAGAGATCGATGTGATGTAGCCTTGAGATGTCGATCTAGCTGATACAACCATCGGGGTGGTGGGACTCACCTCTTCACAAGAGATCGAAACGATGCAGCCCAGCTCCGAGTGCCGAATCCCGCCGGGATTAACCTTGGGAAGACAAAGGTGGCGATTGTCGCGCCCCGATTTAATAAATCAGGACTTTATTGAAATTCCATAGAAAATCAATAAAACAAGACGTTCATCATGCGACCACGTACAATACGGACAATCATTCACGGTTCGTAGACCGCATTAATACAAAAGTGAATAAAGGTGAAGAGAAACTAATAAAATAAGGGTCCTAGATGAACGCCTCCTTCCAGTCTCGCCTTGACTGGGTCGCTACTCCAGACCTTCATCCTCCTCGTAGTAGACGGGCTCTGATGTTGTAAGTCAACGGGGTGAGTACAGATGTACTCAGCAAGCCACCGAATGCAAATATAATGCAAGATAATAACAAGGGAGATAGTGGCTAATTTAGCGGAAGCAGCATAATTGTAGAGCTTTAAATGTGAGCAAATTAATTAGTACGGAAGAATAAACATGTGTGTGTGCATCATTATCTTCTAACTCGAGGGGTACAGTCAGCCCCACCTCGCTCAACAGTCCTTACGTGCCATGAATAACTTGAACATCCAAACAATGGTAAACTAACTGCGAGTAGTCACACAACCCGCCCTTGACCGTGGGCTCGGCTTTTCGAAAAGATTAATTTACTCTGATCAGAGATGTACCACTGTACCCACAAGGCACGCACTCATCACCTACACCGAAGTGTAACGAGATGACCCATCACACGGGAACTCGTGCCAAAACCTTCCATATAGTCCTCCCCGACTCAATAGCACCCTCTTATGGGTTTCATATGGTGTCCCGACGCATCGGAGCCCCACCATACCCCCCCTTGAGCCTCGTCGGTACAAGTCGCCCGCAGGCTAGCCCCTTGCCCCCTCCTCTATGGTGCATCGAGCCGGAGTATTCCATACTTCCAGTTAGGACTTACCCATTAGACTTGTGGTTGGTACGGAAGTGCTTTGCAACAGATCCCGCAGACCGGTCCTTATAGTGCCCCGGGTGCGACAAACCAGTGCCCGAGCTTGCACCCGGAACCCACCATACTTATAACCTAGCCAACTCCAACAGAGTCCAGAGACGAGAATAACAGGGAAATTCATATACAGAATCCAGCTATCTACGACTCGTTCTTTTTAACCTATAGCAGTTGTGCCGGTACATTGGGCACTAGCTAATATTTTTATAGTAGAGTGACAAGGAGTTAAGGCTCAATAAGCATGGCTTGGGTTTGCACACAAGGACAGGGATCTAATAAATATAAGTGTAAGGCTTGAGTATTTGACTAATGCAATATTAACCTATGGGTTATAGCGATAAGTTATTAAAACATGGGCTCAATTATGATCAACTGTTTCCACAGAGATGGTCGATGACTTGCCTTGCTCAGCAAATGGGGATGGAGGAACCTCGGGGTAGAACTCCTGCTCCTCGACGAACTCGTAGTCTTCTCGATACGGAAAATAAACAATACATTCACATTCAATAAAACAGATAAAATTCACCAGATAAAAGAACATACATTGTTGTGGGTGAAGTAATATTTATTATTCTGAGTCTTTACATATAACAGTGAATTTTAACCTTTTTAGGATTTTTCATAATTTATTTTGTTGGAATAGTGATTTATCCTAAAGGGGTTTTATTCATTTATTTATTTATAATATTTTGGGCAATAGAAACATACTGTTTTTATGGCATTAATGTGTAGAGAATAATATTCTGGTTCTAACAAAATTTGAATGGTGAAATTTGGAGTTAAAATGAACAAGATATGAATTTTTGAAGTTTAAACAATTTTCTGGAATTTTATTTAAACAGAAAATAGTCCTTGGTCCACGGTGAACCAGGTTCACCGTGAACCCGTGACTATTCGCGTGGACCGATCAGATCTGGACCATTGGATCAGGATCTAGCGGCCAGATGCGAGGCGGGGGTTTTAAATGAGTTTCAACGGCCCAGATTAAAACGTGGCGAAGGGGTATACGTGGACGCACGGGATCGCTCCAGCGTTTTCAGTCATGACCTACGGCCGAGATTAAACGATACCGGTTTGACCGGATCCGAGGGCCTGGATTAGATCCCGAAGGGATTTAATCCTAGCCCTCCGATCTGGATCGGATAGCCAGGGACCCGTCCGGCACGGCACGAGCAAAAGGGGTGATTACCCCCTTCGTTCTCGGCTCCGGCGGTCCAACGGCGAAGGATTCCGGCGACGGCGTGGATAGGATGTCGACGCTATGGCCAAAAATGGAATCAGTGACGAGAGGGGAACTTGGTCGTACCGGTGGTGGCGGTGGCGGCGAGCGGACGGCGACCGGCGTCGAAGAGGGGCGGAGGAACCGTTCGGGTTCGTCGGCGGCGAGGCGATCTGGCGGTCCTCTCGACCAACGGAGTCGTGGCCGAGGACGGGCGGGCTCCGGCGATCACGAAGGTGGCGACGTCGTGGACGGAGGAGGTCCGAGGTGAGGGTGAGGGCTCGCCGGAGGCGAAGCAGAGCAAAATGCCAACTGAAGGCGGCGGCGCTCTGTTCTCGCTCGGCTTGGGTGGCTACGGTGTGGACTGAGTGCGGAGGCCAGAGGGGTTTATATAGGGGTCACCGGCGGCGAGAATGGAAGGCAAAACCGAGGAAACCCGAAGGTTTAATTCCTAATTCCGGCGAGGTTCCTTTTTGGCTCGGATTTGCTTCCATAAGCGTGATAACGCGTCGATTCTTGATGGAAGGAGGTCGGGGCGGTCGAGGAAGGTGATCAGGAGCCGGATCGGGCGAATCAAAGCGGCCGGCGGCGAAAAATGGCAAGGAGATCGCCGGGAAGAGAGAAGGGGGATCCCTTTCCATCGGAGACGATGGATCTGACAGGTGGGCTCCACCTGTCAGCGAGTGGGCGCGAGACAAAAGGCGCCGACAGGCGGGCCACGCATGTCAGAGGGCGAAGGCGGGTGCGAAGAGGCTGACTGGTGGGGCCGAGGCGGGACGCGGGCGGGAGGAGAGAGGGGAGCGGCGCCGACAGGCGGGTCCCGCTTGTCAGTGGGAGGGCGGTGATGGGCTGGGCCTAAAGGCCGTTGGAGGGGGTTTCGGGATTGAGGCCCATTAAGGGTTTAAAATTGATTTTCGATTTAAAATAATTCCAGAAATTCGAATATTGGGTTAAGGTTTGAATCACTGTTGATAAAAATTTGTAAAAAATCCTAAAATTATATTTTGATCTCTAGTTCATCTCATAAAATTTTCAAGTCCAGATTTTGAGTATTTCTCCCTGTTTGGCTTTATTTGGGTTCTTTTGGGATTTTTCCTTTAATATTAAATTCAGAAATGATTTAAATAATATTTTCTTTTTATTTTATTCCTTTTTAATTTCTGGGGTGTTACAGCGATGCACTGAAGAGTAGTTGTTTGTAGTGTTTCTGTGTGTTTTTGACCTAACTAATAAGATACATATTTATAGTCTAGAGACTTGTCTTCCAATTAATCTATCCTAATCGATTCTAGATAATCTTTATCTTCTCACCATTGGCTCCTTCATATCCGGTCATGTTGTAACGGACGAGCTTCTTTGGCCACCTTTGACTAGACGGACTCCCTTTGACTTGTTCACCATGGGTCCCACGTGGCCACGCTACATATGAGAGTGCTACATCCACAAAGACCGCATGTAATTTCTTAGGGATTGCAATGGGTCTGAAACGAGTGAGTTTGATGAAACGCCCACGAAGCAAACCCGTGAAATCCATACAAACCTGTATGCATGAAACCTGTGGGTTCAAAACAAAGCCCAAACCTGTCAAGTACCCGAAACCCGATGGATAACATGTGGGTTCAGTTTATACTCTACATGAATTACATTACAACATAAATATAATTAAAAATCCACAACAAATAGGAGATTATCACATTACCAATACATAGTTTGAAATGATGAAATCACTCAACATAACATTATCACGGGAAATAAATGGAAACTAGGATAAACTCAATGTAATTATAAGTAATGAGGTAAACCCGTGGATACCCGAGGGTTTAAATCTAAACCCGAACCCAAAATAAAAATTAACGGGTACCTGAACCTATTGATAGCAAAAAATGGCATTAATGGTTAAATTTGTAAAAATATCAATTTTGGTAAATTGGACCGAAAATACGCCAAGACCTGGCATAGGCCGGTCCAACTGGCCATGTAGGCCCATTCTTACCTGCCATGTAGGCCCGGTCCGGCCGGCCATGTGGACTCAGTCAGACAGGCCGAATTCTATATCCGATTTAGATTAGCTGAATTCGTGTCTATTTTATCTCTAATTAATTTTTGATGACTTTGGTCCATATCTAAGCGCAATGTGGTGAAGCTAGTGGGACAGACGCATTGAAGCTTAGTCTATTCTCCCTATCGCTTTTTGGCACCGCTTTCACTTGGTTTTCGGTGCTACCGCCAAATTCCGTGTAGACTTGGGCCCAGTTGAAGCAAAATATCCATGATTATTTTTATACTAGGAAACCAAACTTAGGATTTGACATTTGACATCAGTTAGGAAGAAGGATAGCGAGAGCATCTCTGAATACATTAAACGTTTTATGGACACTAGAAACCGATGTTTTCCTTGAACATTTTTGACAAAGACCTGGCGGACCTAGCTTTCAATCGTATTCACTCTAAACTTAAGGAGAAACAAGATGGCCAGGATTTCTTCGATGTTAGTCAACTTCTGCAGAAGTCTTTGGTTCAAGAAAGCCGAGCCAAAAGTGGAAAATAACTAAGACATTTAACGAGCCTAGGGCCGAGGTGCACGTCATGGAGCACTCCGATGAAGAATCATCGGAGAGCGAGGATGACTCGACTGACATGTACACCGCATAGTGGACTTGGTCTAGTAAGGCCAAGCCCATCACTTGCACTGAGTTATGGTCGTCTCCTACCAAGAGTCGGGCCAATGAGGTGAAGTATTCTTTTGACGTGACCAAGTGTGATAGGATATTTGATTTTTTGTTGACGAACAAGCTTATCAGGTTGCCAAAGGGTCACGTCATTCTAATTGTCGATGACTTAAAGAAGCGAGCTTATTGTAAGTGGCATGATTCTCATTCCCATTCTACTAACAATTGCAATGTTTTTCATTGGTTGGTTCAATCGGCCATAGAAGAAGGACTGTTGAAGTTGGATACAAATCCCAAGATGAAGCTTCACTAGGACCCCTTCCCTGTGAACACCATTGATCTCGACGGGAAGAAAGTGATGATTCGGCCCGAGCAATCTTGGTCCCCTAAGGGGAAGGAGGTCATGATCGGAGAACCACGCACACACACACTCATGACCATAAGGTAGGAGTGTGGAAAGTAAATACCAACACATCGTCTTTGGCTGCGACCCGCAAGAAGCTGAAGGTGACGTACAAAACGCTTCTTCAAAAACATAAGAAGAGGGCCAAGAAGGTAAACACTCGGCTAGGATGTCCAGATAAGCTGAATCCTCCTCAAAAGAGTGGGTTCGGCCCACGATGGGCGAAACCATTGGAGCCACCGTTTCCTCCACCATATCACTGGTCCATGGCATAGTGGTCGCTGTGTTACTTTCCGACACCTGAGTACCCTACCCCATATTATATTTCTCCATTTGTGCCCTTCGGATTTTATGACATGTAGAATCAGATGAATGTGGCAAGAGGCGACATCTTACCGCGGCCCAAGGGCCAGTTAGACCGCCTTTACCACTTTGGTCTGATCGGCCTACTGTGGCTGGTCTGATTGGCTCTTTTTAGGTATATGGCACCAGTCGGTCTGGCTGGCCTACCATGGCTGGTCCGATTCACATAGCCTGGTTAGATCGGCCTAGTAAGGCTAGTTTGACCGACAGTACACAGGACACATATCCACTAAGCGCAAAAATGTCGAGGCCGTCCCGAGCAATTCCCGTTCAGTCAAGAGTTCCAGAAGCAAGATTGTGGCACCCGGCAGTAAGCCGCATCCTTCGTGGGCACCTCCAGGTATGACCAAGTCCCAAAAGAGGTGGCTACAACGTCTTCGAGCCTAGGAGATGCGCGAGTAGAAGTCCGAGGACGAGCGGGATGCTGTTTTCAAGGAGATCCATCCCCGACCAGTGATGAAGCAAGTTTGGAAACCCAAGCCGGTTGCTATAAACAACCCGTCTCCTACTCTAAGCGACGACGAGGATGATTTGATGGATGACGACTACATGCCTTTCTCCGAGGGGCCCCTTCTTCAGGTGATGGACGTAAACGTCATCATGCTTCCCGCTGATTTTGCTATTCCACAGGATGAGGTCGAGGTCGCTCAGCTAAGCCTCGGCCCACGGGAGGCCATTTTCGAGAAGCCCAAGGATACGGCTTGTCACCTAAAGCTTCTCTACGTCAAGGGGCACATCGACGGGAAGCCGGTTTCGAGGATGCTTGTAGATAGAGGTGACACTATCAACTTGATGTCGTACTCTCTATTAAGAAGCTCGGCAAGAACGAAGATGAGTTGATGAGGACCAACTTGATGCTCAACGGCTTCAACGGCGAGAGCTCTAAGGCCAAGGGCGTACTTTCTTTGGAGTTGACGGTGGGAAACAAGACATTGCCGATGGCATTCTTCGTCGTGGATGTGCAAGGTAACTACAGTGTACTACTTTGGCGTGATTGGATTCATGCCAATTGTTGTATTATGTCTACTTTGCACCAGTGCCTGATTTAGTGGGACAACGATATTGTAGAGGTTGTACCAGTTGATACTTTGGCCCAGGTTGCTTTGGCCGATGTATCTATCGATGCTGTCCATGATAAGGTAGAATGCTTGTCAGGTAGTGATCTCTTAGACTACAACTTTGTTAGCGTGTCCGAGGGACATTTTGTTCTAGTGTCTGTAAAGCCAGCTGGTGTAGCACAACTGTCTTTGATTTAGTAGTCATGTCTAGTAAGAGTAATCTTGATTGGCTAAAATCTCGTGTGGAGCAGTATCGGTCTTCCAAAGACGTCATTGAAGATTTTAGTGAAGTAGAAAAGTTATGTCAAGGTTTTGCGTCAGCCGATCCTCTAGAAGAGGTTGATATAGGCGATGGTGGTATTCCAAGGCTGACTTTTGTAAACCAAAATTTGTAGGCTGATGAAAAGGTCAAAGTAATAGAACTGCTTCGGTTGTATGTCGATTGTTTCGCATGGGAGTATAGAGAGATGCCGAGACTAAGTCGCGATCTCATGGAGCATCGGCTTCCTATCAAACCCGGGTTTAGGCCTTATAATCAGCCCCCTCGTCGCTTTAATTCGGTCGTGTAAGACCGAGTTAAAGAGGAGATAGAATGACTACTCAAGGCTGAGTTTATTAGGCCATGTAGGTATGCTAAATGGGTTGCTAACATCATGCCTGTAGAGAAGAAAGGGAGTGGCAAGATTCGTGTGTGCATTGATTTCAGGGATTTGAATAAGGCCACTCCGAAGGATGAGTACCCCATGCCGATAGCCAACATGTTGATCAACGATGCTTTAGGACATAAGGTACTAAGTTTTCTTGATGGCAACGCTGGTTATAATCAAATATTTATAGCCGAAGATGACGTCTATAAGATAGACTTTCGATGCCCTGGTTTTGTTGGCTTGTTTGAGTGGGTTGTGATGAATTTTAGTTTAAAGAATGCTGGCGCTACATATCAACGTGCTATGAACTTGATCTTTCATGACTTGCTAGGAGTTATTCTAGTGGTCTACATAGATGATGTTGTAGTCAAATTAGATGCTATGGAAAACCATTTAGCCAATTTGAGAGTTTCTTTTGAAAGAATGTGTCAGTATGGTTTAAGCCAATTCAGTAGCAAATGACTTGGCTCAGCAAGCATCTCGTTACCAAATTAAAAGGGGTAGATTTTTTGCACAAGAAAAACTGATGATTGACTTTATTTCAATACCCGAGTTAGAACACATCGGTCTGATCGACCTAACATGGCTGGTCCGACCCCATGTGTATGGCCGGTCTGACCGCCCTTGATTAGAAAAATTCAAGACACGGGGGGCAGGTTGAAATTTGTGATTTGAACGCCAATTTGAGTGAAGATTTGGTGAGTATGTCAGAAAATCAAGAGGAAGATTGGAGGACTCCAATTATCCAGTATTTGTGAGATCCTAGCAAGCGGGTGAGGAACCATGTTGAAGATCATGGGCCTCATGGCTCCAGAAGTGACGAGTGATTGTCAACGGATGTCAAAGTGAGAAGAGAAGAGAAGAGGAGATGAGACATGATGTGTCTGGGCCGCGTGTGACTCAAGTACACGAGTGGCGAGCGACTGCCGGGTAGAGGGGCCGTGGAGTCGGGAAGGCCCAATCCGAGTACATGGGCTAGGAGCGGCAGGGGATCCACTGGTCTGTTGACCCTGATTAACTCAGGTACACGGGCGGCGAGCGATTGCTAGGCTGAGGGAGCCATGGAATCGGGCCAGCCCAATCTGGGTACCCGGTGCAAAGATGGTGGATGCTTTGTCGGTTTCGATGCAAAACCGACGCCCAATCTAGACCGCTGATCCGTGATTGAGCCGTCCTGAAGCGAAGCCATAGCTGCTATGAAAGCTCCACATCAGGACAAGTTATCTGCGTTTAGGATTTTACCATTTTGCTTTTTAGGCCCACAGTGTGTTAGTCGAGTCTGTAAAAATCCTAAGGGCATTATGGTCTTTTCCATTTTGTTTCAGCGTCTGTAAAAACCCTAAGGGTTTTTTTTGGTATTTTTCTAGTATATTGGGCTGCCTATAAATAGGGCCCCAATCCCTAGGGTTAGGGTTAGCTCACTTGAATGAAAAACTGAGTTCTCCTTTATTCCAGAAATTTTTCTCTAGTTTTATTCTTCTGTGTTTCTTGCGTCGTCGGCCAATCTCTAGCGTCGTCGTTGTTTTTGTCGCTGCTACGTCGGCCAGCTAGCCATTTTTTTGTTGCGTCACTGGTTTTCATCGGGAGGCGGCACGCTCGGCAGTCTTCGACGCCAGCTGGTTGGGTGTGCTGGTTTGCTCTCGACCTAGGTAGAGGCTGCGTGCCATGCTCAGCGAGGGAGTCAAGGCAATCTATTCGAGGAAAGGCGGCTGCAGGGCTTCGGCTGGTGTGCTCGGGCGGCGTCTGTTTCGTGGAGGAGTGGAAGACAGGCACGTGTGGGGGCTGGTTTTTCTCCAGGTGCTGAAGCCGCTGGACGCCATATCCAGGCGCAGAGGCTGCAGCGAGGCCTGCGCATGTTGCGCAGGAAGGCACTACGCTAACCAGCTATTCGACCAAATGCACACAGGAGACAAAACTTAAAACAGTAATTAATTTCGCCTTGTTTTGCGTGCACTTGAATTAAATTTCTGGATAGATTTTATTACTGCAAGCAGTTTTTATTTTAGTGAGATCCGCATGCGCATGATGTATTTGTTTAAATGCTTGTGAACTAATGATGTCTATTTTGTGCTTGATGGATTGCCTGTGATTGATGAATATTGTTAGTTTTTTATTATTTACTTGCCTAGTCTGTGATTATCTATTTAATCTGCCTTTAAGCACTTTGTTGGTGTATTTTCATTTAGGACACCGATTGTTTTTAGGTTAGATTATTTTCATACATGTGATCTATTTTGCTTCTGCTGATTGTCTGTTGAGGTGTGTTGGGTGTTGGGAGAAGGCCATTAATTCGAAAGAATTTTTTAGGCGCCCATTCATCCCCCTCTGGTCGCTACCCTCGGTCCTACAAGTGGTATCAGAGCCTGGTTTGGGTTTTTCTATACCTTAACCGGTTCAAACCCAAGGTAGTGATCATGACTTCCTATGGCAAGGTCCCATCCCTTGAAGCTTTTGGCTACAATTACTGGAAGACTCGCATGCGAGCCTATCTCATGAGCTATAGCTCGGACATTTGGGATATATGTGTTCAAGACTCCTTTACCGTGCTTCCAGCTACGGAGCACACTACCCCTGAGTTAGTCGCCCAGCATCAAAACAACAACAAGGCTGTGAACATTTTATTTTCTGGTCTAGGTCCCACTGAGTTTGAGCGTGTGAGCCATCTCAACACTGCTACGGAGATCTGGGCTACCCTCCAAGCACACCATGAGGGGACAGCCCAGGTCAAGGCTCGGCTCTATCAGACCTACCAGCGTGAATATGAAAATTTCACACAGAAACCGCGTGAATCTGTTGAAGCCTTATTTGGTAATTTTCAATCGATCATCAACAAGATTCAGGCCAACAAGGCCGATGGAGTTCAGATGGTCTCAGATCATGAGCAGGCGCTCAAGTTTCTTCATACCTTGGACCCTAAGATCTGGGAGATCAAGGTATCCCCTATCATTCAGAGCACTTCTTACGATACCTTGACTATCGTAGAGCTTTTCAGTAAGCTCAAGGCCACAGAGGTTGTTATCCAGTTGAGATCAAATCTCACTGGTTCTGGCTCAAAAACCCTGGCCCTTGTGACACCTTCTTTTGTACATCCTCTTTGAGTTGTGTTGCGTTCTCCTTGATGTCTATCACTGAGGACCAGCTTGATTCGTTAGGAGATGATGATCTATGTATTTTTAAAAACCGGGTGCGTCGTGTCTATGATAAATGATTGTTCAAAAGACATGGCACAAAATCCGAATGCTTTGAGTGTGGTGATCTCGGTCACTTCATCGCCGACTACCCCAAGTGGAACAGTCATAAGAAAGGCACTGGCGGTGGCTCCTACGACTCATTCAAGCACCACGACAGCTCCACCTTCACAAAGGGCGAGCCAAAAACCAAGTTATTCCGAAAGGCCCTGAAGGATTACCGGCGTGAGAACAAGAAGCGAGACAAGGCCTTCTTCGTGGAGATGGAGAGAAGCTACTCCAAGAGATCGTCGTCTTCTTCCTCTTCATCAATCTCAAGCGATGAGGAAATCGTGATCAAGAAGGGGAAGGACAAGGATGATCCGACGGGCCTCTGCTTCATGGCCCTCGGGGACAAGCCGAAGAGCCGCTCGCATCACAGCCGAAGATCCCGCAAGAGCGTCTGCTCAATGGCTCTTGGGGATAAGGAAGAGAAGGGCTCCCCCGACAACTCCGACGACAACGACGATGAAAAGGTATGCTCCTATGAACAAGAAGTCATTGAATTGCTTGAAGAGAACCGTCATGAGTTGAGATATCGAGCGAAACTGCTTAGAGGGGCTAAGAAGAGGATAGATGAGCTTGAGAGTGACCTTGCCATGGCCAATGGCAAGATTGAGAGTCTATCTTCTTCCCCTTGCTTGGGTGGTAGCAATGAGTGTCCTAACTACGAGGTGTTGTTGTGTGACCTGACGACTCTGAAGTCTAGGTACATAGAGAGGGTAGATGAGAGAGACGCTTTGTCGACTGAGCTTGAGAGCGCTCAGCTGTAGCTAAAAGATGCTCATGCAACTATCGTCATGCCCTATGGTGACTTCCATTTAGCTGTTTTAGCTGAGTTGAGAGCCAAGAGTGATGAGCAGTTGGACGAGTCAGTAAAAGTTAGAGCTGAGCTGGAGAAGACTAAGCTTGAGCTTGAGACACTGTTAGTTCCACCCACTGTTTGTGAGAACTGCTTGTCCCTAAGATTGGAACTAATCAAGATAAAAGCTGAGAAGTCTGTCCAAGTTGATAGAGAGTGTGAGATTTGCTAGTCTCAGGTTGAGGTACTAGATGCCTTGAGAGAGGAGCTAGCTGATGCTTAGAACGAGAACTCTTACCTCCGTCAGATCCTGAATTGGGTGAGTGCTAGAGAGCCACAACTAGGCATGATGATTCAGCAGTTCAAGATGCAAGATGGGTTTGGGGTAGGTTGCACCTACACCAAGTCTGACTTTGAGAGTGCCATTAGCCGTGTAGTGGAGTGGAGTAAGATGACTCCAGAGTAGAGATATCCCAAGACTCACTACACTGAGTCTTTTCAGGCCTGTCAGCCCAAGGATGGAGTGTTCCAAGAACAACTTAAAGCTCCACCAAAGAACCCTATCTGGATCCCAAAGCCCAAGCATCTCCACACTTCTCTTGACTCTCTACTTGGACCCTCTCACACCCAATAGCATACACCCAACACCACTAAGCCCAAGAACCCCAAGACTCAACCACATCCCAAGAAGCCTACCTATCACTGTGAGTTCTCTTAGAGAGACGGGCATCTTGAGGAGTTTTTCTTCAGGAGGAAGCGGGTTGAGAGAGCAGAGAGAGCTCGAGGTGGGCAGGAGCAGTTCTACCAGGAGGGTGGTAGACAGAGAGTCCCTCAACGCGGAGAGAGGCTAGAGGCCAGGGCACATCGTGTAGGTGGTGGTAGAGGAGACGTCTTTCATACCCGTGCTCCGGAGGGTGGTTTTCGCTCTGGCAGAGCTCCAAGTCATTCTGGATACGGCTTTGGACCTCGTGGCCAAGACTTTAGGTAGAACAGAGGACCGCGCTTTGAGCCGCGTTTTGGTCCAAGCACTTATGATTCCTTCTTCTTTCCTACTTTTGAGCAGATGGCTCGACACTGGTTTAGCTCTTTTGCTAAACCTGGTGTTGGACCATTTGCTCCCCCTTATGACCATTGATATTGCAGGATCGAGGCCTGGAGGACGTTTGGATCATGGATTTAGGATTCTCTCACCACATGATGGGACATCGCATATGGTTCTCTAGCCTCACTTCCCCGAGCTCCAAGGAGTACATCACTTTCGGGAGCAGTGGTCAAGGGAAGGTACACGACATTGGTTCAATTCGAATCTATAAGCATTTCTCTTTGAAGAATGTTGCTTTAGTTGGAAACTTGAGTTTTAATTTGGTCTCTATTTCGCAACTTCTTGAGGATGGTTTAGAGGTTCATTTTAATAAGGGCATGTCTTTTGTTGTTGATTCTAGAGGATCTTTGGTTTGCCAGATCTTACCCTTCGGTAAGGTTTTTCAAATTGATTTCTCTAGTTCTTTTGGCCCTTCTCGTTGTTTGATTGTTGGATCCTCCTCTGAGCTATAGAGGAGACATAGGAGGTTAGGTCATTTGAGTTTTGATCTGCTAGTCAGATTGAGCTCTATGGACCTTATCCGAGGATTGCCTAAGCTTGAGATGGAGAAGGATCTAGTTTGCCATCCCTATCGTCATGGGAAAATAGTTGTCGCTTCTCACGCACCTGTGACTCAGGTGATGACTTCGTACCTAGGAGAGCTATTACACATGGATACTGTTGGTCCAGCTCGGGTATGCTCAGTCGGTGGGAAGTGGTACGCGCTTGTAGTTGTTGACGATTTTTCTCGATTCTCGTGGGTTTTCATTCTGGAGTCTAAGGATGAGGCTTTCCAGTTTGTTCATGACTTGGTTTTGAAGCTGAAGAATGAGAACAATGGTTGAATGCGAGCAATTCACTCTGACAATGGCTCTGAGTTATAGAACTCTCAGTTCATCAGCTTCTGTAGTGATCAGGGTCTTGAGCACCAGTTTTCTGCTCCTTACACTCCCCCACAGAACAGTGTTGTGGAACGAAAGAACCGCACGCTAGTCGAGATGGCCAGGACGATGCTCGATGAGCATAGGACTCCTAGGCGCTTTTAGGTTGAAGCCATGAACACGGCTTGCTATCTGGCCAACCGCATTTTTCTTAGAACTTACCTAGGTAAGACTTCATACAAGTTGCGGTTTGGCAGATAGCCCAAGGTGAGTCACTTGCGAGCGTTTGGCTTCAATTGCTTTGTGCTCAAGAAGGGAGGGCATTTGGACAAGTTTGAGTCTCGTTGCTAGGATGGAGTCTTTCTTAGTTATGCTTTGCATTCTCGAGGCTTCCGTGTTTGTAACCTCGACTCCCAGCACCTTGTCGAGACTTGCGAGGTTTCTTTTGATGAGTCCATGCCTTCACTTACTCCTTATTTTGAGCTTTCTAGAGATGATGAGCTTGGAGAGTCCATCTTCGAGGAAGATGATGACGCTCTGCTGTTGATGAGGGTGGGCCTTCTGCATAGCCTGCAGACCCCACACCCCTGAGACTTCGACTAAGGATGAGGGCGGACCTTTGATAACTTCTTCCACTTCGATCGAGCCCCCTCAATCGAGTCCAGAGGTGACATCTGATCACTTAGGATCCCGAGCAGTTCAGCGTGATTACCCATCAGAGCTCATCATAGGTGATCTCACTTCGAGATCCTTGTGTTCTCATGTTGGCTCACTCGCTGTTTTTGCTGAGTCTGCGTTTGTTGCCACTTTTGAGCCTAGAGATGTTGCTCACGCTCTTTCTGATGCAAATTGGATAAACGCCATGCAAGAATAGCTTGAGAACGTTGTTCGCAATCGGGTTTCGACACTAGTTGACCTGCCACCTGGATGCAACCCCATAGGCACCAAGTGGGTGTTTAAGAACAATCAAGGTGAAGATGGGGTTGTGGTGCGCAACAAAGCTCGATTAGTTGCCCAGGGTTTTTGCCAGAAAGAGGGTATTGACTTTGAGGATACTTTTGCCCATGTTGCCCGTCTTGAGTTCATTCGCATACTTTTGGCATTCGCTGTTTCTAAAGTTTTTAAGATTTTTCAAATGGATGTCAAGAGTGCTTTTCTGAACGGGTACATAGAGGAGGAAGTCTTTGTTAGGCAGCCCCCGGTTTTGCGAACCCTAAGTTTCCTCGACATGTTTTCAAGTTGCAGAAAGCTTTATATGGTCTGAAGCAAGCCCCCAGGGCTTGGTATGATCGTTTAAAGCAGTTTTTGTTGGGGAGTGGTTTTGTGATGGGTTCTGTGGACAAGACTTTTCTTGCTCAGAGTTGGCTCAGATTTCTTGATTGCTCAGATTTATGTGGACGACATTATTTTTGGTGGTTCTTCTAATGAGCTTGTGTCCAAGTTTTCTGAGCAGATGCACAACGAGTTTGAGATGAGCCTCATGGGTGAGCTCAAGTACTTCTTAGGGCTCCAGATCAAGCAGACCAAGGACGGCATCTTCATCCACTAGAGCAAGTACACGCGGGATATGCTGAAGAAGTTCGACTTCGGTGGAGAGTTGAAGCCTCAGATGACCCCAATGGGTACATCTAGGGGCCTGGACAAGGACGAGAGCGGCATCAAGGTCAACGAGAGAGAGCATCGAGGGATGATCAGATCGCTGCTGTATCTGACGGTGACGAGACCGGACATTCAGTTTGCCATGGAACTGTGCGCGCGCTTCCAGTCTTCACCACGCGCATCTCATCGGCAGACTGTCAAGCGCATTTTTAGGTACTTTACCTATGCGCCTGATCTTGGCCTTTACTATTCAGCATTATCTTCTCTTGAGTTATCTGGCTTTTCCGACGCTGATTTTGGTGGGTGCCAGCTAGATCGCAAGTCGACTTCTGGTACTTGCTAGTTTCTCGGCTCTTCACTTGTTTCTTGGTCTTCTCGAAAACAATCTGGAGTTGCGCTTTCCACTACTGAGGCTGAGTATGTAGCTGCTGCTAGTTGCTGCTCACAGTTGGTTTGGATGATTTCCACGTTGAGAGATTTTGGGTTGTTTTTCCCTACCAGAGTACTGTTGTTTTGTGATAGAACCAGCACGATTAGTGTAGGGAAAAACCCATGTATTCATTCAAAAACAAAACACATTGATATGTGCTTTCACTTTTGAGGGATCAATATGAGAAAGGTGTCATTGACCTTGTTCATATTGATACCCATCATCAGTTGGCTGACATTCTCACCAAACCCCTAGATCAGTCTGCATTTGAGCGTTTGCGAGGGGATTTGGGAGTTGTGTATCCTTTTTAGGATACTTTGAGTCTATTTTTATTTCTTCCTTACTCTTTTATTGAGTCTTTTCGTGTGAGTTCATATCATGCATATTCACATATCACACTTTGAGCTCGCTTCTGTTATATGATTGAATTGCTTTACTTATTCTCGCTAGTATATGCTTTTGAATATCTGTCGATGATCATGCTTTGCTTCAGTTCACATGATATATCTGATATCTGTCATATGCATGGCTTTTATGCTTTAAAATTGAAAAATGATCACCATTGCTTCTGGTAACTAGCATGTGTAGGTTGAATGCTTTTGCTATCTTTTACATGCCTGGTAGCTAGTTCCTTACATAGATGCAGATATGTAACTTGGACATCTATATGCTTTAACATGGAAAATATGCTATAAAATGATAAAAATTAGAAAAATGAAAAATCCATGCCTTTTATACTTAATTGAAAAGATTCAGGTGGGTTTGCTGTGTCGCATTGCATTGTTCTGGACTGCTTACCATAGCACTTTGGTATGAACTAGGACAATGTAATGTATGCCAAGACCAATGTCTTAAGCTTCTGATTGTCCAGTTCTGGCCTAGGCTTGACTTGGTCGGTTAGCATAAGGTTGACATGCAAATAACCCCTGGCAAAAATGAAAAAGGAAAAGAAAAAGCCTGGAAATTGAAAAGATAACAAGTTTGCTGAAGCTCTTTGTTATGGATAATGCCTATCTTGGTAGATATTACCTAGCCTTTGCATCTCATGTTTTACGTTGCTTGTCAACTAGAAAATGTGGTGATGTTTTTATTTGGAAAAATCTAAAAATGTGTGCTAATGACTTTCTTTGGATATCATTTGTTGCACTGATCATGCCATGTGTCTTAGACAATATTTTTTTGCTATACTTGCTAGATGTTGTAATTGCAGTCAATAATATCTGAGAAGCATGCCTTTTACACTCCACTTGCACCCCAGTTGCATTCATTGCATATTTTGAGGGGGAGTTGCGTTTCAGGGGGAGTTTGAGCTTGTTTCTCTTTTTGAGTGTATTTAGTCTCACTTGATGAGTCCAATTGTCAACAAGGGGGAGAAATTTTGGGTTACTTGATCTATTAGAAGAGTTTAGGGGGAGTTTTGCCTTCTCTCTGGGATTTGTTTCAGGGGGAGTTTTAGCCTCTGGTGCCCTTACTCTTTGGAGATCCTTGTTGATAATTCTGAGATTGCACTCGGTTGAGTTTTTATTTTTGTTTAACCATAATGACTGTTTTCTGGTTTTTGTTCGGCGTTTGGTCATTAGGGTTAAACCTTTCATTTTATTTTCTTCTTTCTGTCCTCTTGTGTTTTGTTTTCGTGTTTCCACGTGTTTTTGCAGGTTTCGAAGAGTTAATGAAGAGCGTGTTGACAATGCACTCATCAAGGGGGAGATTGAGGAGCCATGTTGAAGATCATGGGCCTCATGGCTCCAGAAGTGATGAGTGATTGTCAACGGATGTCAAAGTGAGAAGAGAAGAGAAGAGGAGATGAAACCTGATGTGTCTGGGCCGCGTGAGACATAGGTACATGGGTGGGAGCGACTGCCGGGCAGAGGGGCCGCGGAGTCGGGCCGGCCCAATCCGAGTACATGGGCTAGGAGCGGTAGGGGATCCACTGGTCTATTGACCGGGATTGACTCAGGTATACGGGTGGTGAGCGATTGCTGCGCTGAGGGAGCCGCGGAATCGGGCCAGCCCAATCTGGGTACCCGGTGCAAAGATGGTGGACGCTTTATCGGTTTTGGTGCAAAACTGACGCCCAATCTAGACCACTGATCCGTGATTGAGCCATCCTAAAGCGAAGCCGTAGCTGCTACAAAAGGTCCGCATCAGGACAAGTTATCTGTGTTTAGGATTTTACCATTTTGCTTTTTAGGCCCACAGTGTGTTACTCGAGTCTGTAAAAATCCTAAGGACATTATGGTCTTTTCCATTTTGTTTCAGCGTCTGTAAAAACCCTAAGGGTCTTTTGGTATTTTTCCTAGTCTATTGGGCTGCCTAAAAATAGGGCCCCAATCCCTAGGGTTAGGGTTAACTCACTTGAATGAAAATCTGAGTTCTCCTTTATTCCAAAAATCTTTCTCCAGTTTTATTTCAGTGAGATTTAATTACAGCATGTAGTTTTTATTTCAGTGAGATCCACATGCGCATGATGTATTTGTTTAAATGCTTGTGAACTGATGATGTCTATTTTGTGCTTGACAGTGTTGAAACAAAAATGTGCTGCCGCACTTGGGTAAGTTCGACGATCCAAAGGTGTGCTGATACTTAGGCACAAGCCTAAGCGTAACACAACATCGATGTCACGTTTTGACTACCCTTAGCCGTGGTAAGGGGGTGGAGTCGCACAGAAATAATCCAATTAGCCGAAAGAAATGTATTAAACAGAACAAGTCAGAAACTGGATGGAGCCTGACTGATTCGAAGTAAGGCGCGAAGGGTGTTGCCTAAGCGTACCTTCGGTGTCTGGTGCAGAGTGTTCTGCCGAAGGGTGTCTTCGGCGTTCGGAATGATCTGGCCAGAGATAAACTCCGAACCGATCTGGACGCAAAAATAACATCCGAACAACGGGGTTCGGCGTAAAGTCTCCGATACAGCGAGATACAGAGAAATGACTTAGGTGCAACACGCGAGCGGGACTTCGTCCGGAGCGGGGTACAAGCGTGGTGAAGCCTGTCGTGGTGAAGTCTGTTGGCAAAGTGTTTTGGCGTACGGTCAAAGCAGCAGTCTCTCCGAAGGGTGTTCTAGCAACCTCCGAAACCGATCTCTTAGCTCCGGACACCTCCGATGAAGTAGCTCCGAATGTGGAAACCTGCAACAGAGTAGATTCGAAGTACCGATTCGGCCTAAGGAACGGATTTTGCTAAGTGTTGCACTAGTGGTGAAGGTAACAATCTATTACGTAGATTAGCGCATACTTCACAGGGGAAGTAACAAGGCGATAGCAATCTATTACGTAGATTAACAGATACTTCACAAGCAAGGTACAAGGATTACCACTATTCCGAAGTGATCGTCGGAGGGCTTCCAGGCAAACCCACGAAGAATACAGAAAATAAAGATAAGGTAAAGTACAGTTCAAAGCTAGGGCTTTGTGGTTGATATTTTTTGGGGGGGGTTCTGAACCAGCCTGACCCCTATATTTATAGGGGCTAGACTTCTAATCTCTAAGCCTAATTTGGTGGAATTCTGTTTGATCATGCGTAAAAGACAGTCAAAAATTGGACTCAATCTCTAACTCTTGCTCGAAGTGGGCCTTCGGCCAGGCCCGCCGAAGCCTGCTCCTCGGGCCAAAGCTTCGGTGGAGTGGGCCTCCGAAGGCCTCTAGGCCGAAGAATGTGGGCTGGCTAGAAGCTTCTGAATCCCATAGCCAAGTGGTCCTTCGGCCCTGTAAGTCTTCGGCCTAACCCGGGACATGTGCATTTTCGGCCCAAATTACTAAAATTGATATTTTGACAATCTTAATCATTAGTGCCATTTTTTGCTATAAACACATGCCCCCTGCCTTTTAGTGAACTAAGTGAACTAAAAGCACAACGGGCTAAAGACGATACCTTCCATATCAGCCTTTCGACATCTTTCAAGTTGTTTGCCACACACTTGAGAAATACCTTTTCAAGTATCTACCATTCAAAGCTCTTCGAAACCGCTCTCCTTGCAGATATTCTAACACATATGCATTGCTAGGAGCGATTTCGGCTATTTTGAAAGGGCCTTCCCATCTAGGTGGCCATTTACCAAATTTGGGACTCTTAGTCCCAAAGGGTAAAATCGTCTTCCAAACCAAGTCACCTACTTGAAATAACTTTGGTTTAACCTTCTTATTGTAGGCTTTAGCTACTCTCCTCTTGTCTATTTCTATAGCTTCTAAAGCCCTCAATCTCTTATCGGTCACTTCTTCTAGATTGTCTTTCAAAAGATTTTCATACTCGTCGACCGATAAGCCATCTTGCTTTAACACTCTTAGAGAGCCAAGATCTACTTCTACGGGTAGAATAGCTTCTTGTCCATATACCAACTCATATGGACTAACTTTGGTAGCACCGTGCTTTGCAATTCTACAAGCCCATAGCGCCTCGGAGATCACTTCATACCACCTTTTAGGGAACTCTTCAATTCTGTTCATAATGAGTTTAATCACAGTTTTATTACTAGACTCGGCCTGGCCATTGGCCTGAGCATAATAGGGCGAAGAGTTTATCAACTTAATACCATAATATTCGGCAAAGTCTCTCACTTCTTTAGAAACAAATGAACTACCTTGATCTGTAGTGAGAGTTTGAGGAATGCCGAATCTATGTATGATGTGCTTCAAGATAAAGTCAAGTTCCTCATTGTGAGTCATGTTCTTGAGAGGCATGGCCCCGGTCCACTTGGTGAAGTAGTTTGTCGCCATCAACACGAACTGATGCCCTTTTGAGGAAGAAGGATGAATTTGGCTGATGAAGTCTAAACCCCAACCTCGGAACGGCCATGGCTTGACAATAGGGTTAAGTAATGAAGCAGGAGCTAATTGAATATTGCCAAATCTTTGACATGCTTCACACCCTCTATAATACTTAAAACAATCCTCAGTCATAGTCGGCCAGTATAAACCCACTCTTTTGAGCATCCAACTCATTTTTTGGGCCAACTGATGAGTGCCACAAAGTCCTTCATGGACTTCTCCCGTAGCCACCTGGGATCGTTCATGGTCTAGACAATTTAAAAGTACTCCGTCAATGGTTTGGCGATATAGTGTGTCATCTAGCAACACAAATTTAAACGCTTGTCGCTGAACTTTCCGATCAACCCTTTGGCTAGGGTATTTCAAATACTGGACGATTGGAGTTCTCCAATTGCCCTTATGGACTTCTGAGGGTTTCGCTAGCTCGCTCCCTAAAAAAATATCTAGGCTACTGATTTCGGGGTGTCCCCTAAGCCCTTCTTGCTTCTGTTGAAGCCTGGCTAGACTGGCTGTGCAAAGCGCATCAGGCTGAAGCCCCCTGCCGGAGGGTCCGGGCTCCAGGAAGCCCTCACTGTCCTGAGGACTTCGGCTCACGGTCTCCAGCATGCCAGACCCTTCGGTGGGCAGAGTACTCCGGTCCCAGGACCTCGGCGTGTGGTAGCCTTCAGCAGCAGGAGGGGTCTGACCTAGAGGGTGCGCCTGTCCGAAGTCACTTGCTTTGGCAGTGAGACCAAACATCGGCTTCTCCTGTACAGAAAATTTTCCTCTCCTGACTTCGTAACCAGATGCTTGCTGAGCCAAATCATTTGCAACTGAATTGGCCTCTCTTGACACAAGAGAAATTTTGAAGTCATCAAAAGTAGCAACTATGTCCACGCACTTATCCAAGTAGCCGTTTAGCAAGCCATTAAAACATTGAGCACTCTTAGCCACTTGTTGCACCACTAAAAGAGAATCACCATGCGCATGAACATGTTTAACACCCATGGATTCCAACAATTCAAGCCCTAGCAGTAAAGCCTCGTATTCAGTTTGGTTGTTAGTAGAGGGAAATTCTAAACGAGCCAAGGTTTCGAAGTACGCTCCGCTAGGTGATATGAGAACCACTCCAATACCTTGGCCATTCTTGCAAGCTGAACCATCAAAGTAAAGTTTCCACGGTACCACCTCAATCAAAGCAACATTGTCGCTCCAACCGACATCTATGTGGTGATCAACTATAAAGTTGGCTACAATCTGGCCTTTCATAGCTCTTAGGGGTTCATAGGACAAATCATATTCAATCAAAGCGTAAGCCCACTTTATGATTCTTCCACTTAGAATCAGCTTTTGTAACATGTGCTTTATAACGTCGGTTTGGCAAACGACAACACATGTAGTAGGGAGAAGATAGTGGCATAATTTTGTACACACGTAGTAAAGTGATAAACATAAATGTTCCACAAACGCGTACCTGGTCTCGGCATCCAACAGGCGGTGGCTTAAGAACGTGATGATGTACTCTTTTCCTTCTACCTCCTGGGTTAGCACGACCCCGATCATGGTATCTTCAGCAACGATGTACAGCCGAAACGGAATCCTGGCTTTGGGTGCTCTCACCACGAGTGGCGATGACAAGCACTCCTTGATTTTCTCAAAGGCGCTTTGCTGGCTTGCCCCCCAAGTGAACTCGTCCTCGTTCTTTAGCCGGAGTATGGGGACAAAGGCATCAATCTTTCTATACAAGTTAGATATAAAGCGACGCAAATAATTCACCTTGCCTAGCAACTTTTGCACATCTTTCTTGCATGTCGGCACCGTAACATTTCTAATTTTCTCAAGCCTCTTAGGATCAATCTCTATGCCTCTTTCATGAATCATGAAACCTAAGAACTTACCCACTGACACGCCAAAAGCACATTTGAGTGGGTTCATTTTTAAGCCATACTATCGCATCCTATCAAAAGCAACTTTCAAATCGGCTAAATGGTTTCCCATAGCGTCCGATTTGACTACAACATCATCAATGTAAACTTCTAACATAAATCCTAGCAAGTCATGAAAGATCAAGTTCATAGCATGCTGATATGTAGTGCCAGCATTCTTCAAACCAAAAGTCATAACGACCTACTCGAATAAACTGACAAAACCAGGGCATCGAAAGGTTATCTTGTAGACGTCCTCTTCGGCCTAAAATATTTGATTATAACCAGCATTTCCATCCAGAAAACATAGTACCTTGTGTCCTGAAGCATCGTTGATTAGCATGTCGGCTATTGGCATCGGATACTCGTCCTTCGGAGTGGCCTTGTTCAGATCCTTGAAATCAATACATACTCGTATCTTGCTGCTCCCTTTCTTCTCTACAAGCACAATATTAGCAACCCATTATGCGTACCTGCATGGCCTAATAAATTCATCTTTGAGCAGTCGCTCTACTTCTTCTTTAACTCGGTCATAGACGGCCAAATTAAAGCGACGAGGAGGTTGTTTATAAGACCTAAACCCGGACTTGATAGGTAGCTGATGCTCCACGAGCTCACGGCTTAGTCCTGGCATCTCGCTATACTCCCATGCGAAACAATCAACATATGACCAAAGCAACTTTATTACTTCGGCCTTTTCATCAAGCTGTAAATGTTGGTTTACAAAAGTCGGCCTCGGGATGCTACCATCACCTATGTCATCTTCTTCTAAAGGATCGTCCAATGCAAAACCTTGTCCTAATTTCTCTACTTCGCTAAAGTCCTCGATGGCTTCGGCGATATTGTCTTTAGTAGACCAATACTGCTCTACACGAGACTTTAGCCAATCCAGATTACTCTTGCTAGACATGACTACTAATATAAAAACAGTCATGCTAAACCAACCGGCCGTACAGACACTGGTACAAAACGTCCTCCGGACACGCTAACAAAATCATAATCCAAAAGATCTCTACCTAACAAGCACTCTACCTTATTGTGAACGGCGTCAACTGACACATCGGCCAATGCCACTTGGGCCGAAGTGTTTGCGGGTATGACTTCTACTTCATCGTCATCCCACTGAATTAGGCACTGGTGTAGAGTAGAAGGAATGCAGCAATTTGCGTGAATCCAGTCATGCCCAAGTAGCATGTTGTAGTTACCTTGTACATCGACGATGAAGAATGTTGTTGGCAATGTCTTGTTGCCTACTGTCAACTCCATGGAGAGCACACCTTTGGCCTCGGAACTCTCGTCGTTGAAGCCATTGATCATCAAGTTGGTCTTCTTCAGATCATCCTCGTCCCTGCCAAGTTTCTTAAATAGCGAGTAAGGCATTAAGTTAACAGTGGTGCCACCATCAACAACATCCAAGAAATCGGCTTTCTGTCAATGTGACCCCTGACGTAGAGAGGCTTTAGATGGCGAGCTGAGTCCTTAGGTTTCTCAAAGATAGCACTACGCGGGCTGAGGTTCAACTGAGCGACCTCGGCCTCGTCCTGCGGAAGGGCAAACTCAGTGGGTAGAATGACGACGTTGATGTTCATCGCCTGGGGTGCGGGCCCCTCAGAGATGGGAGAGTAGTCGTCATCTAGCATGTCATCGTCGTCGTCGCTCGGACTAGGATCCGGGTTGGTTATCTCAACCGGCTTCATCCTCCATACATGTCTCGTCGTTGGCCGTGGGCGAATTTCTTCAAAAATAGCATCTCGCTCGTCCTCAGCCTTCTTCTCGCGCATCTCTTGTGCCTGTAGTCATTGTAGATGCCTCTTTTGTGATTTGGATATGCCTGTGGATGATGCCTCCCTCCGCTGCGTCTGTTTGTCCTTACCATTCATAATATTCCGAAGGAAAACAAGGCATAGTGTTAAGTTGCGGAGGGTACTCCAGCTGTGATACGTATGGAGCCCATGGAGTCCCCGCCCAGTTGTATGGTGGAGGCATCGGCGGCTCCAGTGGCTTCGCCCATTGTTAGCTGAACCTATTACCTAGAAGGGGGTTTGACAGAGTCGATGGTGTCTCGGACCATATCAGTCAGGGGTCCTGCCAAGCCGTAGGTACATTCTACCAGTGTGGGGTCACCGTGCAGAGGGTTCGGCCATTTTGGTCCGAAGCCATCGTGAGGAGGGCTCGACCACTGTGGTCCAAAGCCACCCTCCGGATGCATTAGGCCCTTCAGCTGACTTAGTTTCTTAGCGCGGGGGCCTATTTCCTTGGCTTTTCTTTGGTGCTTGTTTAATAACATCTTATATGTTACCTTCATCTTCTTGCGAGTCTTAGCCGAAGGAATGCTAATGTTTTGCTTCCACACTCCCACCTCGGGGTTCTTAGGTATGAGTGTGCGTGTGCACGGCTCTCCAACAATTACTGCCTTCCATTTAGTCGACTCGGCCTGTTCTGGCCGAATCAACACCTTCTTCTCACTGAGGTCGATGGCGTTGACGGGGAAGGGATCTTTGTTCAGCTTCATCTTTGGATTGTGGTCTATGTTCAATCGTCCTTCTTCTATGGCCGATTGAACCTGCCGCCGAAAAACATTGCAGTCATTAGTATTATGTGAATGTGAATCATGCCACTTATAGTATGGATGTTTCTTCAACTCATCGGCAGATGGAATGACTTGGCCTTTAGGCAACCTGAGAAGCTTGTTCTTTAAGAGAAAATCAAATATTTTATCATACTTAGTTATGTCAAATGATTACTTGACCTCACTAGGCCGATTCTTTGTGGGAGACGGTCGTAACTCAGAGCAAGTGATAGGTTTACTCTTAGTGTTCCAAACCCATTCAGTCGTGTACATGTCGGCTGAATCCTCCTCTTCGGATTCCACCTCATAGGAGTGTTCCATGACATGGATTTCAGCCCTAGGCTTGCTAAACATCTTAATAAACTTTTTATCTTTGGCTCGGCCTTCCTGGACCAGAGCCTGCTGCAAGACCTAGCTAACCTCTAAGAAGTTCTGGTTATCTAGTTTCTCTTTAGTCTTGGAACGCAATCCACTAAAAGCTAGATCTGCCAAATCCCTCTCTGAAATATTAAGACTGAAACATCGGTTTCTAGTGTCCCTAAAACGCTTGATATACTCAGAGGCACCCTCGTTATATTTCTGTCTAACCGATGTCAGGTGTGAGAGCCTAAGTTCTGTCTCACCTGTATAAAAATAGTCATGGAATTTTTGTTCTAATTTGTCCCATGTCTGGACGGAGTTCGGCGGGAGTGCTGAAAACCAAGTGAAAGTGGTGCCAGATAGCGAGAGAGAAAATAGTCTAAGTTTTAGAGCGTCCGACCCACTAGCCTCTCCACACTGTGCTAAAAATTGACTAACATGCTCTAGTGTGGTTTCGTTACCCTTGCAATCAAACTTGGTGAACCCAGGAACTCTATAGCCGCGAGGGTAGGGTATTGTATCAAAATGGTCAGGATATGGCTTCTAGTAAACCCTAGCTCGACCCCTAGGCACGAAGCATGCGCATTCCTTGAACAGTGCACGGATTCGCTCCTCAAGGTCATCTTGGCCCGCTGCCTGCGCATGTCTCTCATGCGGGGGCGTGACACGCGGTAGGATATCGGCGTGTCGGCCATGGGCTTCCTCCCCATTCACTTACAGTACGACATGCTCGAGCCTAGGTGCATGTGCATGTGGTGAGGGCAGTGTGGGAAAGGATGGCGTCGGCGCAGGTAGGGGCGGTGCATGGTATGTGGTGATAGCTTGGTCGTAAGCATAATGACTGGTCTCAGCCATGGATGTTGAGGCCGGAGACGTAACGGTTTTTTAGTACTATCGTCAGTTCTACTGTAAACATGATTTATCGGAGGTATACTAGCAATAGGGGTTGATGGTACGGCCTCAGTAAAGCTGATCCTTCTAAGTGTCGCCTCTACTTGGGAGCTAAGTGTCGAATCTAAACGGTTGGCTAGCGAAGAGCTTACGGCCTGATCTACCGATGCAGTTATTTTTTGCTCAATCTCTAATGAAGATAAACGAGGCGATACGGGTGTTACCTGGACCCGAGCAAGGTCGGGGACGACGATGTCGCACTTGATGAAGCCTACGCATGTCTTGACGTAGCTCCCAAGCATCATGTCTTGGAGCGTCTTCATCTTTGCCTCGATCTCTGCTCAATCTTCTGCTGGAATATCTTCAAAAGTAGGTGTTAGGATGTTGCGGTTGTCGATATCCGCGCCTCCTACGGTTTCCATTGGCGGTGTAGATGTAGTAGTCATTGTAGATCTACCGGTAGCCGATGTAGACGTACTTGTCATGTTGGCGTAGCTTTTCCCAGCGGAGTTGCCAAAAAGTGTGTTGACACAAAAATGTGCCCCCACACTTGGGTCAGTTCGACGATCCAAAAGTGTGCGGATACTTAGGGACAAGCCTAAGCGTAACACAACACCGACATCGCGTTCCGACTACCCTTAGCCGTGGTAAGGGGGTGGAGTCGCCAGGTAATCAGATCACACAAAAATAATCCAATTAACCGAAAGAAATGTATTAAATAGAACAAGTCAGAAATTTGACGGAGCCTGATTGATTCGAAGTATGGTGCGAAGGGTGTCGCCAAAGCGTACCTTCGGCGTCTGGTGCGGAGTGTTCCACCGAAGGGTGTCTTTGGCGTTCAGACTGATGTGGTCGGAGATAAACTCCGAACCGATCTAGACGCGACAATCACCTCCGAACAGCGGGGTTCGGCATAAAGTCTCTGATACAGCGAGATACAGAGAAATGACTTAGGTGCAACGCGCGAGCGCAACTTCATCCGCAGCAGGGTACAAGCGTGGCGAAGCCTGTCGTGGCGAAGTCTGCTAGCGAAGCGTGTTGGCGTACGGTCGAAGCAGTAGTCTCGCCGAAGGGTGTTCTGGCAACCTCCAAAACCGATCTCTCAGCTCTGGACACCTCCGACGAAGTAGCTCCGAACATGGAAACCTGCAACAGAGTAGATTCGAAGTACCAATTCAGCCTGAGGACCGAATTCTTCCAAGTGTTGCACTAGTGGCGAAGGTAACAATCTGTTACGCAGATTAGCAGATACTTCATAGGCGAAGTAACAAGGCGATAGAAATCTATTACATAGATTAACAGATATTTCATAAGCGAAGTAACAAGGATTAACACTGTTCCAAAGTGGCCATCAGAGGGCTTCCAAGCAAACCCACGAAGAATACAGAAAATGAAGATAAGGTAAAGTACGGTTCAAAGCTAGGGCTTTGTGGTTCATATTTTTTTGGGAGGGTTCTGAACCGGACTCACCCCTATATTTATAGGGGCTATACTTCTAATCTCTAAGCCTAATCTGGTGGAATTCTGTTTGATCATGCGTAAAAGACTTAGTCAAAAATCAGACTCAATCTCTAACTCTTGCCCGAAGTGGGCCTTCGGCTAGGCCCGCTAAAGCCTGCTCCTCGGGCCGAAGCTTCGGTGGAGTGGGCCTCCAAAGGCCTCTAGGCCGAAGGCTGTGGGCTGGATGGAAGCTTCCGAAGCCCGTAGCCCAGTGGTCCTTCGGCCCTGTAAGGCTTCGGCCTAACCCCGGACATGTGCATTTTCGGCCCAAATTACCAAAATTGATATTTTTACAATCTTAACCATTAGTGCCATTTTTGCTATCAACAGATGGATTGACTATGATTGATGAATATTGTTTGTTTTTTATGATTTACTTGCCTAGTCTGTGGTTATCTGTTTAATCTGCCTTTAAGCACTTTGTTGGTGTCTTTTCGTTTAGGACACCGGTCGTTTTTAGGCTAGATTATTTTAGTACCTATGATCTATTTTGCTTCTGCTGATTGTCTGTTGAGGTGCGTTGGGTGTTGGGAGAAGGCCATTGATTCGAAATAATTTTTTAGGCGCCCATTCACCCCCCCCCCTCTGGTCGCTACCCTCGGTCCTACAACGGGTTGATCGGAAAGTTCGACGGCAAGCGTTTAAATTTGTATTGCTTGATGATGAGTTGTATCACCGAACAATCGATGGAGTACTTTTGAAAAGTTTGAATGTCGATCAATCTAGACTTGTTGTAGGTGAAGTAGATGAAGGTGTTTGTGGTACTCATCAGTCGGCCCAAAAAATGAGTTGGATGCTCAAAAGAGCAGGTTTTTATTGGCCTATTATGACCGAGGATTGTTTTAAGTACTATAGAGGATGTGAAGGTTGTCAAAGGTTTGGTAATATTCAGCTTGCTCCTGGATCTTTACTTAATCCTATTATCAAACCATGGTCGTTCCGAGGTTGGTCCTTGGACTTCATCGGCCAATTTTCTCCTTCTTCTTCAAAAGGACATTGGTTAGTGTTGATGGCTACCGATTATTTCACCAAGTGGACCGAGGTCGTGCCTCTCAAGAATATGACGCAAAACGAGGTAATGGATTTTATCTTGAAGCACATTATACATAGATTCGGTATTCCTCAAACTCTTACTACGAATCAAGGTGCTTCATTTGTTTCTAAAGAAGTATGTGATTTTGCCGAATCTTATGGTATAAAGTTGATAAACTCTTCACCATACTATGCTCAGGCCAATGGTCAGGTCGAGTCTATTAATAAAATTATGATTAAGCTGATTAAGAAAAAGATTGAAGAGTTTCCTAGATGGTGGCATGAAGTGCTTTCTGAGGCATTATGGACATGTAGAATTGCAAAGCATGGTGCTACCAAGGTAAGTCCATATGAGTTGGTGTATGGATAAGAAGTCGTTTTACCTATAGAGGTGAATCTTGGCTCTTTGAGAAAACTTAAGAAAGATGGCTTATCGGTCGATGAGTATGAAGCTCCTTTCAGAGATAATTTGGAAGAGGTGACTGATAAAGATTAAGAGCTCTAGAGGCTATAGAAAGAGACAAGAGAAGAGTGGCTAGAGCTTACAATAAGAAGGTAAGAGCAAAATCGTTTAAAGTTGGTGACTTGGTTTGGAAGACGATTTTTCCTTTAGGCACTAAGAGCCCAAAGTTTGGTAAATGGTCGCCTAGTTGGGAAGGTCCTTTCAGAGTTGTTGAAATCGCTCTAGGTAATGCATATTTGTTGGAGTCTCTGCAAGGAGAGTGATTTTGTAGAGCTTTGAATGGTAGGTATTTGAAAAAGTACTTCCTGAGTGTGTGGCAAAACGCTTGAAGTGTCAAAAGGCCGATATGAAGTGTATCGCCCTTAGCTTGTTGTGCTTTTGGCTCACTAATGTTTGCCAAAATGCAGGGGGCATGTGTTGATAGCAAAAAATGCCATTAATGGTTAAATTTGTCAAAAATGTCAATTTTGGTAAATTGGACCAAAAATACGCCAAGACCTGGCACTGGCCGGTTCAATCGGCCATGTAGGCCCGGTCTAACCAGACATGTGGGCTCGGTCAGACCGGCCCAATTTTATATCCGATTCAGATTAGCTAAATTCAGGTCTATTTTATCTCTAATTAATTTTTGATGACTTCGGTCCGTATCTAAGTCCAATTAGAGTCCAGGCACATCATGTACAACCCCTATAAATATAGGGGCAAGGCCGATTCAAGGGACCCCAAAACCTAATAGATCCAATATATTACCTTGAATCATACTTTTTACCTTTCAATTTACCTTTCCTTTACTAGGTTTAATTTAGCATGTACATCTTTGCTGGTTTGCGCTGGAAACCATCTGTCCACCACGTCATAATAATGGTAAGTTCTTGTTGATTCCCTTGCTAACCATCCATTTCTTCCACGTAATGGATTTCTATCATTTTATTGGTTTTTACCGGTGATACGGTCTCCTAGCCAAATTGCCTCTAGTTTCTTGCTGTTTTTTTCAGTATCTCATCCTACCCATCTTCGCCAAGAACTCTTGCTGCAAGCCGTCCATGGCAAGACGGTCACTAGGACCCCAGAGACCATCTTCCAGGGCTAGTCGGTCTGACTAGAGGAAGCCCCCCGGTCTGACCGGCCCATGTCGTGCCATCACCTGATGTGGCGGCACGCAGCGGTCTGACCAACGACACGAGGCTAGTCCGACCAGGCTTCGCAGGAGGCTTCGGGATCCTTCGCGCCAAATGCCGAAGCATTTCACCTAGAGTAGCTCATGCCCTCTGGTCTGGCCGGAGACCACTCTTCGGTCTGACCGACCGAAGGCTAGGGTTCGCACCGGGTGTCAGAGTATTCCCCCTCGAAACCCTTCACACACCTTCGGTTGGACCGGGGTTTACCCTCCTCAAGAAGTTGTGAAACAGAGACCAAATTAAAACCCAAGTTTCCAACCAAAGCAACATTCTTCAAAGATAAATGCTCAGAGATTCGAATCGAACCAATGCCATGTACCTTCCCTTGACCATTGTTCCCGAATGTGATGTACTCCTTGGAACTTGGGGAAGTGAGGCTGGAGAACCATCTGTGATGTCTCGTCATGTGGTGAGAATATCCCGAATCCATGATCCATACGTCCTCCAGGCCTCGATCCTGCAAAATCAATGGTCATAAGGGGGAGCAAACGGTCCGACACTAGGTTTAGCAAAAGAGCTAAACCAGTGTCGAGCCATCTACTCAAAAGAAGGAAAGCAGAAAGAATCATAAGAGTCTGGACCAAAACGCGGCTCAAAGCGCGGTCCTCTGTTCTGCCTAAAGTCATGGCCACGAGGTCCAAAGACGTATCAAGAATGACCTGGAGCTCTACCACAGAAAAAACCACCCTCCGGAGCACAGGCACGAAAGTCGTCTCCTCTACCACCACCTACATGACGCGCCCTGGTCTCTAGCCTCTATCCGCGTCGAGGGACTCTTTGTCTACCACCCTGCTGGTAGAACTGCTCCTGCCCAACTAGAGCTATCTCTGCTCTCTCAACCCATTTCTTCTAGAAGCAGAACTTCGCAAGATGCCCATCTCTCTCACAAAACTCACAGCGATAGGTAGGCTTCTTGGGATGTGGTTGAGGCTTGTGTTTCATGGGCTTGGTGATGTTGGGTGTTGACTCTTTGGTTTGAGAGGGTCCAGGTAGAGAGTCAAGAGAAGTGTGAAGGTACTTGGGCTTCGGGATCCAGATAGGCTTCTTGGGTGGATCTTTAGGTTGTTCTTGAAACACTCCATCCTTGGGCTGATAGGCCTGAAATGACTCAGTGGAGTGAGTATTGGGATATCTTTTCTTTGGAGTCATCTTACTCTACTCCACTACACGACTCAGGGCACTCTCAAAGTCACCCTTGGTGTAGGTGTAACCTACTACAAACCCATCCTGCCTCTTGAATTGCTCGATCATCATGTCGAGCTGTGGCTCTCTGGCACTCACCCAACTCAGGATCTGTCAGAGGTAAGAGTTCTCGTTCTAAGCATCAGCTAGCTCCTCTCTCAAGGTAGCTAGCACCTCCACATAAGATAGGCAGACCTCACACTCTCCATCAACTTGGATGGACTTCTCAGCTTTAAGCTTGATTAGTTCCAACCTCAGAGATGAGAAGTTCTCACAGACAGTGGGTGGAACTGACAATGTCTCAAGCTCAAGCTTAGTCTTCTACAGCTTAGCTCTGACTCTCTCTAACTCGTCCAACTGCTCATCTCCCTTCGCTCTCAGCTCAACTAGATCAGATAAGTGGGATGAGCAGTCTCTATAGGGAACGACGACAACAGCATGAGCATCTTTCATCTCCAGCTGAGCGCTATCAAGCTCTATGGCCAAAGTGTCTCTCTCATCTACCCTCTATGTGTACCTGGACTTCAGAGTCGTCGGGTCACACAACAACACCTCGCAGTTAGAGCACTCACTACTCTCACCCAAGCAAAGGAAATAAGATAGACTCTCAATCTTGCCATTGGCCATGGCAATATCACACTCAAGCTCATATATTCTCTTCTTAGCCCCTCTAAGCAGTTTCTCCTGATATCTTAACTCCTGACGGTTCTCTTCAAGTAATTCAACGACTTCTTGTTCATAGGAAGATACCTTCTCATCGTCGTTGTCAGAGTTGTCGAGGGAACCCTTATCTTCCTTAACCCCAAGAGCCATTGAGCAGACGCTCTTGCGGGATCTCGACTGCAGTGCGAGTGGCTCTTCGGCTTGTCCCCAAAGGCCATGGAACAGAGGCTCGTTGGATCATCCTTGTCCTTCCTCTTCTTGATCACAATCTCCTCATCACTTGGGCTTGCCCTTTGTGAAGGTGGAGCTGTCATGCTTGTTGGAGTTGTAGGAGCCACCGTCGGTGCCCTTCTTGTGTGTGTTCCGCTTGGGGCAGTCAGCGATGAAATGACTTGGATCATCACACTCAAAATAGCCATGTTTCGTGCCATGTCGTTTGAACATCCTCTTGTCATAGACACGATAAACCTGACTATTGAAAAGACATAGGTCATCATCTCCTATCAAATCCAATTGGTCCTCAGTGATAGACACCAAAGAGGACAAAGCACAGCTCAAAGAAGCAGAATCAGCAAAAGGCATCGCAAGGGCCAGGGTTTTTGAGCTAGAACCAGTGAGATTTTATCTCAACTGGATATCAACCTCTAAGGCCTTGAGCTTGCTGAAAAGCTCTGCGACAGTTAAGGTATCATAGGAAGCGCTTTCAACAATAGAGGATACCTTGATCTCCCGGATCTTAGGGTCCAAGGTATGAAGAAACTTGAGCGCTTGTTCATGATCTGAGACCAGCTGATCACGATTGGCCTTGTTGGCCCGAAACATGTTAATGATCGACTGAAAGCGACCAAACAAAGCTTCAACAGTCTCACCTGGCTTCTGTGAGAAATTGTATTCTCGTCGGTAGGTCTGATAAAGTCTAGCCTTGACCTGAGTTGTCCCCTCATGGTGTGCCTGGAGGGTAGCCCAGATCTCTCGAGTAGTGTCGAGATGGCTAACATGCTCAAACTCGCTGGGACCTAAACAAGAAAATAGTATGTCCACTGCCTTGTTGTTTAGGTCATGCAGAGCGACTATCTCAGGAGTAGTATGCTCTACAGCCGAAAGCACAATGAAAGTAGCATGAACACACATATCTCATATCCCTGAGCTCTGGCTCAATAGATAGGCTCGCATGCGAGTCTTCCAATAGTTGTAGCCAAAGACCTCAAGGGATGGAACCTTGCCAGAAGAAGTCATGATCGCTACCTTGGGTTAGAACCGATTAAGGTATGGAAAAACCCTAACCAGGCTCTGATACCACTTGTAGAACCGAGAGTAGCGACCAGAGGGGGGTGAATGGACGCCTCAACAAAAATTCTTACGAATCAATGGCCTTCTCCCAACACCCAACACACCTCAAAAGACAACCAGCAGAAACAAACAAATCTCAAACAATGAAAATAATCTAGTCTAAAAACGACCGGTGTCCTAATTGAAAAGACACCACAAAAGTGCTGAAAGGCATATTTAGATTGCTCATAGTGCAAATATCACCTCGACAAAAATCTCATCAAATCACAGACAATTCATCAAGCATGTGCAGAACATTCCACACATTACAGACAGTTCATAAATATGTGTAAGCACAATATTCAACGCATTTACACTAGGCCAAGTAAATGCAGTAATAAAATGTGCTAGTAGTTAATTAATCTATTCCAAAATATTTTGTGTAATCTAAAGTAAAATATCTAGAGCAAATAAATTAATCATTTAATGATAAGAACCATAAATGCAGAAATATCTAGAAAGTTGATTAGTGATCTTTAATCAAGGAATATGTGCTTCTCTGGAATGTGCTCGTGGCTCCTAGCAATAGGCGTGGCATCCAAGAACAAAGACTTACATGCGGTCCATGCGGTCTACAGCAAATGGAGGTGGCGGCATTGCCTGCAAGGCTAATCGACGTGCAGGAAAAAATGGAGACCGGATTGTTGCGCGATGAATCGCCGCTCCGCCTGTTGCTTGGCGAAAATCGCCCGGCGGGAAAAACCGGAGAACAGCTGAGCGCTTGCAATCCGGGCGGCATTGTACCGTCGAAGGCACAAAAACCGGCGATGGCCAGGCAGCAGAGATGAAGCCAAGCAGAGGCGGCGCACAGGACAAAGAACAGAACTCAGATTTTTAATTTTTGGTGAGTTAGGAAACCCTAGGGGATTAGGCGCTCTATTTATATGCAGCCCAATAAATCAGGAAAATCCCAATATAACTTTAGGGTTTTTACATACGCCGAAACAAACTAGAAAATACCAAAATGTCTTTAGGATTTTTACAGACTCGACTAACATAGACTGTGGGTCTAAAAGGAAAAAATAGTAAAATCCTATCTAAAGGTAACTTGTCCTGATGCGGAGCTTTTGTAGCAGCTACGGCTTCGCTTCAGGACCGTCTTATCTCCGATGGGCGGTCTGGATAGTTGCGTCAGTTTTACGCCGAAACCAATAAAGCGTCCGCTGTCTTCGTACCGGGTACCCGGATTGGGCCGGCCCGATTCCACGGCTCCCTCAGCCCGGCAATCGCTCACCGCCCATTTATCTGGGTCAAACCTGGTCAACAGAGTAGTGGATCCCATGTCGTTCCTGGCCCATGTACCCGGATTAGGCCGGCCTGACTCCGCAGCCCCTCTGCCGAGTAGTCGCTCACCACCCGTGTACCTGAGTCACACGTGGCCCAAGACACGACAGGTCTTGACTCCTCTCTCTCTCTTCATTGTTGACTTTCGTTGACAATCACTCATCACTTCCGGAGCCATGAGGCCCATGATATTCAACATGATACATAGATGTCGTGATAAAAATTTTAAGATGTTTTGAGAAAGTTTTCACATTGGTTGTTATGAAACCGGAGGTTCTCCAAGGAGGGATTATGGTTGAGAAAAGGAATGAGTTGGGTTTGAAATTAAATTGATGGTTAAAATTTTGTTTGAACTTTAAATTTTTTCTATAATAAAAATGAAATATATTTTATTTCATGTAAAATTTTGGTAATTTTTGGATCAGTTTACTATTTTTAATTTATTTAGTGTGTTTCTAACATATAAATTGAAATAGGTCAAATTTGAACTTCAAGTATGTTAAATAAAGAAACAAAATTTATAAAAAAATTATATTCATATTTTTAGTATGCTTTTATGTCTTACCCACTAAATTGAAAGAATTGTTGAAAAATGTAAGTTGCGACATTCGATCTACAACGTGGAACATAATGGTTTTTTAATCATAAAAAATCAAATTAAGTCTAAAAACACACCATTTGTCATAACATTATGATATGATATGATATGGAGATACTATTATAAAATTTAAAAATATTTTGAGAAAGTTGTCACATAGGATGTTAAGAAACTAGAGATTATGCGAAGAGCGGATAGATTTTACCGAAGGAATGAGTTAGGATTGAAAGCAATTTGGTGGTTAGTTCTTTATATATACTTAAAAAAATTACAATAAAAAATACAACATATATTATCTCATATAAAAGTTTGGAATTTTCTGAGCCAGTTTAATATTTTTAATTCATTAAGTGTATTTCTACCATATAAATTGAGAAAGGTCAAATTTGAAATATAAATGCATAAAATAATAAATCGAAATTTATAGAAAATTCATATTCATGTTTTAAGTCTATTTTTAGTCCTTACCCACTATATTTTAAAATATTTCACAAAAAAATATCAAGGAAAAAAAATTAAAAATTGACAAAAATAAAATATTTGCAAAGTGTTAGATTTGAAACTCGGCAAACCAGCGCGTGCCAAAAAAATTTGATGTGTGGGCTGCAAAAATTCTATCATGGCACCCAAAAATTTTGAAAATCGTGCATGATTTTTTCCACTCTTTAAAACCACCCTCCTCTCCTCCTTCCTCTATTCTCCACGGCTTCCTCACTCCACCGCCGCTACACCCTCCCCCACCATCACCGCCGATGCTCTCTTCATCGCCGCTTCCTCCACCACCCCCTCGCTCCACAACACCATGTCATCGACGTGCTGCCGAGGACCGATGCCGACTGTCGCCACGCTGCCGAGGACCGTCGTTGGCCGTCTCCGCATCACCACATGGCATCACGCCGGGCCATCACCGCATGCCATGCCACCCTCCACGTGCGGCCGTCGCCGTGACTTGTCGCGTCACGCTAGTTAGCTGTTCGACGAAATGTCATCTCCTTTTTTTATTTTCTGTTTTTTCTTTGCCGAGCACCACCCGACGTCATGTCCATTCATCCACCATAACGTTACTTTTGTTTGTCGAGTGTCGTGTATGGCACTGAATGAAGGATTCACCGAGTGCCCGACGAAAAACATTTGGCGAACCTCTATTCGTCGAGGTAATGTTTGTTGTGCATCATTCGTCGAGTGCAACACTCGACGAACCTTTTGCCTAGAGTTTTTGGGGCTTCGCCGAGTGTCCATGGCACTCGGCAAACCTGCAGTTTCCAGTAGCGGAGAATAACTTGTGAGAGCTTATCCACGATCAGCCTGGTACCAAAACCTCAACCTTTACCTTGATCTCATGCAAAAGCACACTTCAGGACTGCAGATAAAAGAGAAACTTTAACGGAACTAATTCAGAGCTTGTTCGGTTTGGAGGAGATTGAGGGGATTAAATCCTATAATAATTTGTAAGAAATTTAATCCCTTTCAAACCCCTTGGAGAGGAGTTAACCGAACAAGCCCTCAATATTCTTATGAAACTTTTTCTTGGCCACTATTTTATTCTGAATTTGCCAAGTTGCCAAAAACAAAAAAACGGGAGAATCACCAAATAGACAGGACCACACAAGTACCAAATAAGCTTTATCCGGTTTATATTGTAAATTGTTTAACTTTTTAAAATCAATTTTTGATCATTTTAAACAAAATGTAGTAACATTAATAATATTAAATAAATAGATTATAGTATATTTAATGAAACTGTTAATTAATATTACATTGTTGGTATATTTTTATATATAAATTGATAAAGTTAACTTAAAAGGTTTAATTGATTTATATTATGAAATGGAATAGCTACTAGACTAGTACTTATGCGAAGAAACGCTTATAAAATGTTTGGTTCTATTCGCTGCCGGTCTTTATCACGCTCAGTTGTAATTTCTAAGCAAGTTTGATCATCTGATCGTGATGCTGACAGCTGTTTTGTTCATGTCATAGTCAATTAATCATGGGGGGTGGGATGGGGGGGGGGGGGGGGGGGGCGTACTTTTTTAGCCCTTATGATCCGTAGCCTCTACTTCGTATACATGTAGTATGAAGAATGTCCCTTATATGATCACCTGCTACTTTGACACGGTAAGATTAAGCATGGTCTTGGCAATACTCTTAATTTTCAACCAAATACCGGTCACATTGATCGTTAATTTCATCACGTTTGCGGTCAGAACTGACGCAAGAAACAATAATCAAATTAATCTGAATGATTAGATTATGTTTAATTAGTCGATACAAAAAAACGCTCTTCACACGCACGCCCCCCACACTGGAAAACGACTGACCGAGCAAAGAGACGGCAAGCTTGCACGCACGCGCGTACTATATAGTAGCTCCTGCAAGTCCACGTCACTGATGCAAAGTAAACTTTCTAAGATTCTATGTATAACTTTTGGTTCATGCTAACCGTTCTGATTCACAGCAACGCACCAACCCCCGTTGTATAAACAAACATTGCTTAAGATTGGATGAAGGGGTGCTCGTTTCCCCTTCTCCTCGATCAAAAGTCGTAATAAAATTTGAATTTCAGATCTTAATTCAAAGATTATGTTGTTAGGGTTTTTGTATCTTTTTTTTTGCAAATTTGTCTTTATGACGGTCTTACTGTAAAATTATTTTTTTCATTACAAAAGTAGAGCTCCGTGTTCTAGACTTAATTCTACGTAGTACTTCCTCGTACTATCTTAAGTCGTTCGACTTTTTAGTCATTTTTTTCTTCTAAATTTGACCAAATGTAAGTGTGTAACGAAAAATATATCATCTACCATATCTAATAAATACAATATTAAGGCATAATTTACAGTGGATTTAATTAAATTAATTTGATATTGTAGTTGTTTAACATTTTTCTAAAAAATTAATCAAAAATAGAAAAGTTTTACTTATAAAAAAATAAAATGACTAATAATATATAACGGAGATAGTAGTATAAATATTGGGGGAAATAGTTTACCCTAACAGAGGTCAAATGACAGTATCTACGAGACCTTCGGAGGACTGAGATCGTGTGAAGATGTGAAGCCCTCTGGAGCAACGAAGCCTAATATCAAGCCTAAGATCCCTTCATCCTAAGCGAAGCAAGAATATAAGAGACTACGTCGAAGATTACTACAAAAAATCCCAAGGCTAGAAGCTGGGAGCGGAGGCCCCCTTTGAGACCATATCCGAGGCGCCCTCCGAGGCCCCCTCTGAGGCCCCCTCCGAAGCCCCCTCCGGGTAGAAGCTTCCGATATACACTCCGGTACAAGTAAAATATCTCAATACTGCCCTGGCGTGAAGACCTAAACTAGGGCCCGTCGCCCCTGGTATTTGCACATGTATTGGTATAGACTTTATCTTTTTATCACTATGAGGCCCTATAGCCAGAGCCCTATAAGTAGATGGTAAAATAGACTTTTCCTTTTATATTTGCCTATATTGGCGCTACCTCTGGCCCCCCTCCAAGTGCATGGCTCGAAGGTGTCTGCTCCTCCGTGCTAGGGGCTTCGGCATCCAAAGCCTCCAAAAGGGTCCTCTAAGGCTCCACGAACTCTAAAGGGCCTCCAGAGTGTTGAGGCGATGAGCCCTCCAGTTCGTCATCATCCGCTCTATTTTGCTTCGAACCCCCACCCAAAAGTGTTGGGTCCGTGAGCTCCGGGAGAGCCGATACTTCTTCAACACCGAGTCGGGTCCATACTCGATTGTACCATTTCCAGGTCCTCACTAGGGCAATCCTTCGACTCCGCCCGTCTGGTGTCAAAGCCCCCATAATGCGCTCGGCCATTATGATTGCCTCATCTGGCATCCACACTTCGCGCGTGACTACAACGACGAAGTCCGATAGTCAAGATCCAAGAGTGAAGTGTCAAGAAGTATAAAGATACGATTTGAAGCCTTACCAAGGTACTACGAAGAAACGTCCTTCAAGTCGCTCGTATCGGAGTCTACAAAGAGGTCCTTCGGCAAAAAGCATCCAAGGGGGCGATCTGAAGAGTAATAAACTCTTCGGCGAGATTCCTCATACTCATCCTCCGAGCCACCCTCCGCAGCAATCCAGTTCGAGACTCGGCGGTGGCGGAGTCTAGGGCCACTTGGGCTTGGCGGCGGTAGAATATGAGAGCGTTGGTGCTCCGAAGGGGGGAGTTCGCACCAATAGTGATATATAACCATTTTTGATCCCATCTCGAGTACTAGTGGTCATTCACTGCCCTCGTCAGGAAGGTTTCTAAGACTCCTTGTGAAGCTAGAAGTTGGCACTCCTGAAGGCCAGGGCCCTCTCCATGCCATCTCTCCTTGTCCTCCTCTTCGGTTGGCAACTGGCATCGTGAAGAGATGCGAAGACATCCATGAGACCTTTGCACCCCTTGGCCCACAAGGCCTACTCGAAGATAGCGGGTCAGGCCACAAAGTTGTACATCTTCAACACTTCACCCAGCATGCCTTTGGCTAGGACCCCAAGCTTGGCTTCGAAGAAGGCCTCGAAGACCACCGCCTCATCATCCCGAGGCGCATGAATAATTTCAGACTTCAGCACATGGAGATGTACCTTGTTGGAAACTTTGCCAGCGCACACCACGCTGATAGACTTTAAGGTGGACGCTGATGCCAGTAGCTCCAAAGTCTGCTCAAACTTCTCTGATGAAGAGCGAAGGTCAAACACTCCAAGGCACTTCGCCGGAGCCTTCGCTGCCGCCGCCGCAGCCTGAGCTTGAACGGAGCCTGACCCTCCACCAAGAGCGAGGGCCTTATTCAATGAACACTTATTCAGCATATTTCTAGGGGCTCTGGTCACAAGAGGCTAGGGGCTCCGGAGGTGAGAGAGGTAAGGGCTCCAAAGGAGGCTAGAGAACTCGAAGAGTTAAGGAAAATTGCGCGAGCTGTAATGAGCCCTAGGTTGTCAGTGGGCTTTTATAGATGGTGAAAAGCCATGGCGCGCCCCTCGAGTCACATTTTTTAATACCCAAAAATCACCCTTCGTAGTCTATGACCGATGGGGCCAAGGTAAAAGTGAAGCGTCGTGCCCCGTGCTGCAATGATTCAATTTCGAACCGTTGGCCCCCGGCGTCGGTTGAGCTTCTAAGGGCGTCCCATCCGCTTCTGCAAGGCATTAAATGCTTGCACAGTTCGAGGACTAGCCTCTAGAGCTAGGCTCTGAGGACCTACCATTCAAAGGAGCCATTCTACGAGTGTAATTTGCCCCAGGGCGCACACACCCCTTCGCTGAAAAAAGGGCTACATGCGAGGGGCTACTGTTGGTGGAAATAGTTTACCCTAATAGGGGTCAAAAGGACCGAGGCTGTCTGAAGATGTGAAGCCCTCTAAGGCAACGAAGCCTAATATCAAGCCTAAAATCCCTTCGTTCTAAGCGAAGCAAGAATATACAAGACTATCTCGAAGATTACTGCAATAAATCGCAAGGCCAGGAGCTAGGAGTGGAGGCCTCCTTCGAGACCATATCCGATCCCCCCTACGAGACCCTCTCCGAGGTCCCCTCCAAGGCCTTCTCTAAAGCCCCCTCCGGGTAGAAGTCTCCGATCTACACTCTGGTACAGGTAAAATATCTCAATACCGTCCTGGCATGAAGACCTAAATCAGGGGCCGCCGCTCCTGGTATTTGCGCATGTATTGGCATAGACTTTATCTTTTTACCCCTACGAGGCCCTATAACCAGAGCCTATAAGTAGAGGGTAAAATAGACTTTTCCTTTTATATTTGCCTACATATAAAGGCAGGGAACCACCCTTGTAAGAAGGGGAAGTTACCAAATACCAAAATCAGTATGAACCGGACGTAAGGCTATTATCCCTCAAAAAGGCCTGAACCAGTATAAAAACACTCTCTTCATGTGAGTCCTTAGAAGTTCACACTCTTTAGTACTCTACCTTCTTCTAGGTATCCACATTACAGAAATATATTTGTAGCTAAAGTAAATGTTACAACAATAAACAAACAGCCCAAAATATTTTTAACAGTGACATTTTTGTATAGCAAATCTTAGTTACAGAGTGGTATATAGTGCTAACTAGATCGCTCTGGCAGGGTGACATTGAAGTGCTCCAAGGTGTGTGCCCACCTTAGGTCTTGCTTCAGCTGGTGCACTCCAATGGTGTCCTCTAAGAAGTCCTGAGGGTTGGCACCCTTGTAGTCATACATCCTAGGGTAAATGTTCACCCTGTTCTTGGCTTTGTTCCCCATGTTCAGCCATTTCCCCGTGGTCACATCCTCTGCACCTAGCGTAATTTGCCAAAATAATTAGGTGTAAATCATTATCTAAAAACCAATGTATATATAGCTTTCATTACTGGTAGTGATATAACATTCCAGTTTTTTATTTTCTCTACTTCATATGCTCCTCAGCAGTAATTTATGTTTTGGAAATCGACACAATCTTCAACATATACATATGTTTTATTTTTTATGAATGTACTATTTGTTATAATTTTTCCCATGACCAATATATGCATCATGCTATATAGTATACTCATCACATCATTGATATAATGATATATGATATTTTAATACGAAAAATTGCAACACTAAAAATGTCATAATAATAAACAAACAGAAGGAATTGTTGCTTGGTGTTAGATAAGTATAAACACATTTTTTCTAGAATTTTGTATCATATCAAGTGCCAATAGGAAAATTAAAGATGGCATGCATGCCGCATGCGTGATAGGGTCATACCTATGGCTTGTGATTTCACCATGTCGGAGCCGGCGATCCACTCGACGAGGTCCCAGGACAGGACGTAGCCCATGCCAAGCATGAACGGCGGCGACTTCCGGTCATGGAACGGGAGGCCCACGCCGTAGTACACGTCCTCCCGCGGCGCTCGGCGCAGCGTCTCCACCAGTGCGTCCAGCCGGAGGTACGTGTCGTCGTCCACCTTCATGACGTAGTCGTACGGGTGGCGTCCGGCGCCGGCGAGCATCGCCGGCAGGCTGGCGAAATAGTCGTACGTCTTGCCCTGGTCGGGGCGCTCGTCGCAGTCGAACAGCAGCACGTCGCCGTAGGAGCGGGCCTCGAGCGCCACGAACGCGCGGTGCTCCGGCGGCATCGGCCGCGCGCAGAGCGCGAACCGGACGTCCACGCGCGCCGCGGCCCGGAGCGCGGGCGTCTGCTGCAGGGCGTACGCCATGCGGATGAGGTGACGCCGGGAGTGCTTCTTGGCCATGGTGTGCACGCCGACGAGGATGCTGATCTCCAGGCGACTGCCGCCGCCGTCGTCGTCCGCCTCCACCCCCGCTTTCGCCACCACACCAACCGGGGCATCTGCTTCTTTGCCACCGCGGCCGCTGGCCGCCACAGCCGCGGCGGTCACCAACGGGTTGCGGAGGTAGGCGGAGAAGGGGAGGAGGAAAGTGACACCGATGATGGTGAAGGGGAGGAGGAGGACAACGATGAGACTGATGGTGTAGTAGGATGGCTTCTGCAGGTACGACATTATTACGTTGCAGCTGGTGCTCCTCGCCGGTGGACCTGGTCTTCTTGATATCTATGGCCTTCCTTCTCCTCCTCCTCCTTGTGTCTGTATGTGTTGGTGAATGGTGAGTTGGCGTGTGCATATATACGATGCCGAGGTGCAAGAGAAGAAGCAGTTTGGTCTTCATAAAGAACAAGAATTAGCGCGCTTGACAGTTTGACGCACATGAGAGCTTCTCTCAGCTACAACAGTTTATATTTTGAACTAAATTGTAAAACTCAATAACCATATAATGTAAAACTGAATTACTCTTGGAGTAGAATCAGTAGTTGGAAAACAGTAACTTCTTTGTATTCTTATATTAGTGGCTAAATATTTGTCAGCTATTTTTCAGAATATGAAAGTCTCCAAATATCCAAATAGATCATAACTCTTGATTGATACGATGGAGTTTCCAAGTTGACATTTTTCAAAAAAAAAACTTTCAAGTTGACAATGACAAGCTAGATAGGTGGCAGTATCAATGGTGCAGCTATGTAATCTGACACTGCGGAATGTTGTTGGTATGTGAATTATATTAACTGATCCAAACCACCATGGTCGCGACATATACCAAATTTGACATGGAGTGAAAATAGCTTCGCAATTTAACATATGGTCAGTGAAAAAGCATTAGTTATCCGTATAAAATTGTCTTTTTGACAACTTTCAGAAACACTACAGTTTCATGTTGAATTTTTACCTGCATATAGATATAGGAATGCCCTACCCCACATGTAAAAATTTCAGAAAATTTCAGAACTTGTACATCTTGAAAGCACTGGACATTTCCTTTCGGTATACACTCCACCTTGCATTCATGTGTATGTGAATAAAGGGAATTCTGCATTCTTTTACGATTCCTAGCTCCACACATACGCTTAGTTTGATGTCTGAATAGGGCAACAGATTCTAATAATAGATTTTTGATACTTTTTCACACATTACAAAGACTATGAAGCTTTAAAAATCTGAAGCTTCTTAAATATAGTTTAGATTCTAAAAATAAACTAGAATCTAAAAATTATGAGCTAAATACTTACCAGAGAATTGGAAATTTACAACAGCCAAGAAGGGCTTCTTTTTGTTTGTGAACTTCTGAAGCACTTCACGGTCTAGACAACTCTCATTTCACCTAGCGCTACTATCGGAATCGCTTTTGCAAGAAAGCTCCCAAATCCCAACAGTGGCCGACTGCCCGTCCTTGAATTCATCTCATATCATTCAATCCCTAAGTAGATTGATTCCCCTTGGGGATTAAATCTCTCCCTTGAATTTATGTGTTCTTTTGGTTAGGATTAAATCCCTTTGAAGTTAACATGATGTGGTGCAAACATTCATCAAAACTGAATTAAACTGAGTTAATAAATGCTGGTTGTTTTAAATGTCTCCGGTTCTTGTACAACATCAAAAAAAATGTCTTCACATTTAGTCTTTGATCTACAAATTTGGAAAAAATGTCTCTACAAAGATAGTTTGATCCTAACATTGAATTGTACACCGGTTATTTATATGAGAAATTTTACAGTCTATGAGGAGGTACCAGGAGGTACCACATTTTTCAGTGTTAATTTTGGTACCTCCTGACATATGAGGTACCAGGAGGTATCAAAATTAACACTGAAAAATGTGGTACCTCCTGGTACCTCCTCATAGACTGTAAAATTTCTCTATTTATATATTGATCAAGAGCAACTAGACAAGTTTATCTCATGAAGACAGAATTTTCAAGTAGAGTACTCCAGATTTGTAGTGAAACATACTCCTACCTAAAAACTGAACAAACATCATAATATGATTTAAAAAAAAGCAGAGGGCATGGTAAATTAATTCCAGAGCATGCAACCAGTGTTTGCCGAGAGTAGTATAAAATGCAGTCAAGCTTTCAGGGTTTGCAAAAAATATCCTAATATTTGATTTTTTTTGGAAATTTCAGAGGAAGAGTGATTGCAACATCTAGACCCTATTCTGACAAATTTCAAGAGTACTATGAAATTAGATCACGGTAACAAATTTCAAGCATGTACACTCAAAAGCACTTCTTTAGATACTCTATCTCGAAATTTTGCAAGACATGTAACAATAAAATCCGATGAAATCAACAGCAACGAAGAAATCCTTTAAAAGAACTAAGCAGAGAGGCATCAAGCCAGCCTAAGCACGTGCCGCCTGGCCGCGCAGCGCCACCCGCACGCCGCCTTGCCACGCGTCCCTGCGTGGTCACGCAATGCTACTCGCCCTCGAGTCGCCTGGCTGTGCTCCACTAGCCTCCCGCCTGCACACCGCTATCCTCCTGCCTGTGCACCGCCGTTACCCCCGTCGTGCGCAGGTCGCCTCCAAGCCGCGCTGCCTCGCCTTTGAGAATGATTCCACGCCTCTAACCTTAAGGGTGGAATCTTAGGCTGAGTTGATAGAAAATCACCGGGATAGATCGGGTTAAAATCATTTTTGAGTTTAACCGAACGCAATAATTTTTATAGATCAGGAATTTTTCCGGACCGGGCTAGGATGTTCCCCAGGGAATACGGCCCAAACCCGGCCATTCCCGAGCTAAACGAACAGGCCCTGAGTGAGATCGGGAGATCTCAAACATTTTATGCTCGAAGCATCGAACCCTCATCTCGCCATTAATACGGACAAGTGCTCATCATCCAACTGATGGAATCATTCGTTTACTCTGAACTACAGCATGTCACGCTTTCTAAACAACTGAAGATTAATGGTCCAGCACAGGATGTGGTTGGCTTAAAAATTAATCCTGTTTATCTTCACTCTAATCAATCACGCTTCCGATATAATTTGCCGCTCGTGGAAGTTAACAACCGACCTGTTGAGAGAATCTCGAAATCTCAGCACTACGAACATTCATTTGACCACGCAAACTGCACACATGGCCCAGTGCAGTTATTCTGAATTTTTTTGCCAGGAACACTGATTAGTTAACCTATTTAACAAATAAAACTGCTGGTACACGCTAGCTTCAGCCAACCGTTTGATGGATGGTTTACTTGTTGATGAGCTTGATCAGGTAGGTGGCAAGCCACTCATATATTGCTTTCTACTCGTAATTAAAGAAAGCTGATCAACTTGGAGGCAGCAACAAAATGAAATCGAAGTATTCTAGGTCGACAAATTAAGACAGTAAGTTCGAATTCGTATATTCTCTCTGCCATGTTTGTACAAAGTGAAAGAATTCAGTTCTAAATGGTGTCTGACTAATAACACATGACGAGTGTAAAATACTCTATCACTAAAATGTAATAAAAAGCCAATCATCGAACATGCTACAAATCAGGTTGTAACAACAAACCTGCCAATGGCTTTTGGCCCTCTTGCCCTAGGAAAGCCATAACAGCTGCTATAGCTATCTCAAAATTTTAATGTATTACAATAACACTATCTGGTGTCATCTAGAGCTATGAATGATCAGAAAAATATTGCTGTATTTATTCATTCATTCCCTAGTATTATATGTATACAAAATTTACAAAGTCTAATGCTTGGTCAAAAACCATGCACTAAGAACTGTTTCTAATAAATATGAATAGTCAATCAATAACAATAATTTGAGGTGGTGCTGTTCTATATAGCCATCCCTTCAATTCCAAAAGATATATGTGGATGAATCTTGTACAATATTATTGTAAAAAATTTATTGCATACATATATATGCCTGAATGATCTGAACGGATGTGAATAATGCCGCTTTGGGGTACTAGAGTGATATACTGCTCATTTGGATTTGAATTTACAAAAATCAAGTTTTCTCAAAAATGATTTTATCTTGTCCCATATAAATTACAATCGTCGAGACCATGGTAGTGACAAATGAGCCCATATTTCCACGTAGCACATAGCCATTACCCGCCGCCGCTGGCACTTTGTGCGACGGCTGAACGGCGGCGCGACGAGATCCATCGGGCGGCGAGAGAGCGACCGCGTACGGAGGAGGGGGTGCGGGAAGCGGCGACGGATCTGTTATTCCATTGCGTTGTCCGAGATGCCGTCGTTCTCTTCCTCGGGCGCTTCTCTGCAGAAGCAACAACATAACGCCAGCACTCTCGCCGCCTCCCAGCCGACCTGCGATTTTGTTTCGACAGCTTTAGGGGATGTTTGGATCATGAGACTAAATTTTAGTTCATATCACATCGTACATTTGAATATCAATTTGAAGGACTAAATGTGAACTAATTATAAAAATAATTACAGAATCGGAGGATAATTCACGAGACGAATTTATTAAGCCAAATTAATCCATAATTAGCAAATATTTACTGTAGCATCACATTATCAAATCACGACGTAATTAGGCTCATTATATTCGTCTCACGAATAATCCCCATATTATGAATATGTTTTGTAAACAATATACATTTAATACTCTAAAATAGTATCTAAACTTTCGATGTGATGAGGGCAAAAATTTAGCCTCTGGTTCGCCTCGCCTGTGGACAGACTGAGCATGGATTTGGTTGGTACGGATGGGCAGGAGGAGGCAACTGATTTTGCCCATTCGGCGGCAGAGGAAATCGCTCCCCATTTCCTCAGGTTAGTTTGCGCAGTTGGATTTCTCTGTACCGTGATTTTGGTGTCACGTTCTCGGGGATTATATTTGTCGTTGATAATGGTGGAGTGGAGAAGAGCTTGTTTTGCTGAGGAGGCAGAAAAATGATATACTAATCATTGTCGAATTTTTTTTAAAAATAATTTTTTTAAAAAAATAAAATAAATTTGTATGGCCGTTCGAAAAATTTGCAAAAGTAGCATGCGATCGGCTGACCAACAGCCGACTCATGCCAGGGTGACAGTGAGTATGTTCTTGGTCAGCCGACCTGCTGCCACGTCAACAGGAGTCGGCCGACCAAGGACCGACTCTCTACCACGTGGCGAATCGGCCCACCGGCGCATGCGCAATGACTCTTTTTAGCCGACTGGTATGTTTTCTTCTTCTCCTCACGTTTAAATTTTTTAGTTTAGTTTAGGAGTAGTTTAGGAATAGTTTATGAGTAATTTAGGAGTAGTTTAGTAGTACTTTAGGAGTAATTGAGGAATAATTTAGGAGTAGTTTAGGACTAATTTAGAAGTAGTTTATAAGTACTTTATAAGTAATTAAGTCGTAGTTTAGAAATAATTAAATATTATTATAACAGAAATTTAGTATTACTTTAACAATACTTTAGAACTAATGTAACTGTACTTTAATAGTAAATTAGTGGTAATTTAACAATATTTTAATATTAAATTAGCGGTAATTTAGAAATAATGTAACTATACTTCTATAGTTAATTAGTAGTAATTTAACAATAATTTAAGATTAAATTAGCGGTAATTTAGAACTAATGTAATTGTACTTTAGTGGTAATTTAACAGTAATTTAAGATTAAATTAGCGATAATTTAGAACTAATGTAGTTGTACTTTAATAGTTAATTAGCGGTAATTTAATATTAATTTAAGATTAAATTAGCGGTAATTTAGAACTAATGTAGTTGTACATTAATAGTTAATTAGTGATAATTTAATAGTAATTTAAGATTAAATTAGTGGTAATTTAATGATAATATAGATGTACTTTAATAGTTAATTAGTGGTAATTTAACAGTAATTTAAGATTAAATTAACGGTAATTTAATGGTAATGTAGGACTAATTTTGTTGTCTATTAATAGTAAATGAGGGGTAATTAAATATATTTTAACAGTAATTTATGAGTAATTTAATAGTATTTTATGATTAATTTTGTGGTTTTTGGTTGGGTCATGTTCATCAGCACACACATCGTACTTTCGACAAGCACCTGGTTATCTGCACCCATCCATCCCACCTCACCCTTGGCTTCAGCATCTCCCTTTGTGAGGTATGTTGTAGTCAAATAGCATTAGTTTAATAATAATTAGTAATGTTGTAGTCAAATAGCGGTCATTAAACCGTACTTTAAGATTAATTTAACGGTAGTTTAATAATAATTAATATTTTTTATATTCAGTTAGCAAATTTCATACAGTAATTAATTGTAATTTACGTGTAATCAAATAGTACTTAGTAGTGATTCATCAGGAGTTGAATGGTACTTAGCAATAATTTAATACTAAATTTTGCCACGTCGGTGTGAACATTAATGTTTTCAAGAATTATAGATAGAACATCATTTAGAATTTATTATGGAGAAGGTCAAATACTTATTGGTGATGATGGTGCTGATCTTAGTAGTTATCAATGTACTAAAAATAGTTTAAGTTGTGTTGAGGAGCGTGGCATTGATAGTATTAGGTGGTGGATTTATCGTATCTTTCGAGTGGATAAGGAGAAGTAGGGGAATTGTATTTGTATGCTCGATGCAGCCATGTGACTAAAGGGTTATTTTGGGAGATGGCTGTTATTACCTCAAATAACATGTGGAAGGGATATGTAAGAATGGCGTTAGAGAAATGTTGGGAACGAATTTTGCTTGTTTGTTTCACTCCTCATGTCCTTCCAACTATAGACTCAGCACTACAACAAATATTACAATCAGGAGTACAATTAGAGGTCAACGAGAGTAGTAAAGTCTAGGAGGTTATTCCCGACACAACTGTTGTAGGGCTTGCTGACGAAGGGAAGGAAATAGAGGACGTAGCTAAGGTGCTTGAAATAGAGGATTAAGATTTCGAGGAAGCTATGGAGGAGGGTGGAGACGAGAACCCGGATGAAGAGGGAAACAACGACAATGAAGAGTCAGGCGTTGTGATTCCCAATGAGTGGCAAGAAGAAGATTTTCATGAGCTCAATATAAATGATGGACGTGATAATCACTGGGAGTATGTATAGAATGGGGTGCATATGGATGTTGTGTATCCTACGAAGGATGTTGTAAAAGATGCAGTGAAAGCATGGTCTTTGTTACTCTGGTGGCCAGTTCGAGTGAAGATTTCAAACCGCACAATCTATGATGTTGTGTGTGAGAGGAATAATTGTCCATGGAGAGTGCACGCACATAAACCTAAGTTGGGAATTCATTGGGTCTGCTCAATTGTGATCCAGCATACATGTGTGGTTGATACAACTATAACAAGACATAAGAATCTAAGTGTCAGTTACATTGCGGGGGTGATGTACTTTGAGATTGTTGAGAATCTCAGTTACGAGCCTCGGGCCTTAATACTTGCCATAGAGAGAAGATTTCAATACACAATTAATTACTCTAAGGCATGGAGGATAAAACAAGAAGCACTAGAGATGAGGTTTGGTACATTCGAGAACTCATACCATAATATGCCTTTTGCTTGCAAACGGTCCAGAACCACATCCCTGGCACTTACTACTTGTACCAAGAGAAGGATACAATATTCCCAGAAGGTGTTAAGATTCTACACCGAGTATTCTTTGCACTCGGTGCTTGCATTCGAGCGTTCACGTATTGTCATCTCATTCTTTGTGTGAATGGAAAATTTGTAACCGGGAAATACCGAGGTTAGATATTGACGGCTACTGGTGTTGACGGCAACAACCAGGTTGTGCTAATTGCTTTTGGTTTTGTCGAAAGTGAGAACTACAACAGCTGGTTGTGGTTCTTACGACAATTGCACATTGGTGTTGTTTAAGAGAGGGAAAATGTTTGTATTATACACGACCGACATGTTGAGGTGATAAAGGCAGCCCAACATATAAAGAATGATCCAGACGAGTCTTATCCTTGGAGGGACATTCAATCTCGATGGTGTATACATCATTTAGGTACAAATTATTATTATACTACCGATAAATTACTCTTACATTACTCCTAAACTACAACTTAATTAATCCTAAATTACTCCTAAACTACTACTAAATTACTCCTAAACTACTCTTAAATTATTCTTAAACTACTCCTAAATTACTCGTAAACTATTTCTATATTACTTCTAAACTACTCCTAAATTACTCCTAAACTACTACTAAACTCAACTACAAAAATTAAAACTAGAGAAAAAATACATACCTCTCACAGGGAAGTAAGTGGGCAGCCAAAGTTGAGGTGGGAGCAGCCAAGTTAGGGTGGGAGAAGGGGGGCGTTCGCCCCCCTTTATATAGAGTTAGAGTCGGCTTTCCAATGGCCGACAGCTGTAGCCAATCGGTAGTTGAACGGCCGACTGGTGCCACGTGGCACTAGTCGGCCGAAAAGAGCCGTTCCGCTGAGCGTTGGTGCCATGTGACATGGAGTCGGCTCTTGGTCGGCCGACTTCTGCTGACGTGGCGGCTGACCAAGAGCTGGCTCGCCGCCACCTGGCATGAGTTAGCTGTTGGTCAGCCGACCGTATGCTAGTTTTTCAAAATTTTCAAACAGCCATACAAATTTATTTTTTAAAAAAAATATTATTTAAAAAAATTCCCATTGTCGGAGAGACCGGGACTAGCAAGACAACTCGTAAATTTTTTACTTTGTGACGTTCATATCGCACGTTGTGGACTGTGAAAAGATACTCATAGTTTTGTGATGCTTGCGATACTTAGTTTGGGTGCTGGCAACTATGATGCCACTGTTATGCTCATATAATTGTCGATGTGATGTAGCTAGTGGCTTGGGGATTTGAAAACAATGTGGAAATCCTTCTAGAGCCATCCGAAGGGGTGGGTGTAGTCAGATTTCAGCCAAAGGAGCATTTTAGACTAGATTTTTGGTTCTCAGCCACATGTTAAGCAAGTTTAACTATATTCGTAGCTATTTGGTTGCAGCTACAAATTGTGACAAGATTCTCTTTGGTTCCATATATCAATAATTTAAAAAAATATGGCAAGATTCTCTTAAACTTATCAAAGTGTGGCAAATAATTTAATAATCTCACTTTAGACAAAAGTGACAACTTTTATTGACAAATAGTGCCTAGCAGCCAAACATACCCTTCCTCTCCTTAATCTCATATGATTGTTGTTCCCTAGTGGGTTTGATCCTTTCTTATGGTTTGTTTGGCTAATACCTATGTCATTTTCTTTATTTGGTTTATTTTAAGAAGCAAATATTCATCATTTACTGAAGACACGATTTTTACTATCAATTTTTTTATAATATGATTATGCTATTTATTTAAAATTTAGCCGATTGAAGAAACACATATTCTCGTGCATTTTTAGGCAGAGTTGCCACATTTTTTTGTATGATGGTGGGTTTTGTCAGGATGGAAAAGTCATTGGCATAACTGAGCCTTAGAGAGTGGCAGCGGTTACAGTAGCAACACATGTTGCTCAGAAATGCAGTGATCAGTTGGGCAAAAAGGTTGGTTACTCCATTAGATTCGATGATTCCACAGCAACGGGGATTAAGGGTGTGTTTGGTTCTGCTGTGAGTTGTGAAAAAACTGCTGTGAGTTGCCTGCTGTGAAAAAGTTGTTGTGAGCTGCCTGCTGTGAAAAAGCTAAAAGTCGTTTGGTTGAAACTGCTGTGAAAAAACTGATGTGAACTGATTGTTTTTTATAACTTACTTAATTTTCATCATTATAATATTCTATACATATATATAAATAGGAAACACTCAACATTGATGCAACTAACTAACTAAAAAATATATTAGATAAATAAAAAAGTACATAGTTCATCCTATAAAGTGACTGCCAACGACATATTATCTCATGAAATTGTGCAATGCAATACAAACCATAATAATGTTAAATCAATTAAGACACCTTGAATTCATACTTTTTAATCTGAACTAAAAATTAGAAAAGCAGAAAAGCAGGATCCGGACTGCTTCCAAATTTGTACTAGAAAAAAGCTGTTTTTTCACAGCAGAAGCTGTTTTGATAAACCCGTTTGGTTCAGCTTCTGCTTTTTCACAGCAAAAGCAGATTTGAAAAGCAGAACCAAACGCACCCTAAATACATGACCGAGGGTTTGCTTCTAAGGTAATATTATTTTTGCAGAATTATTTATTATTGTGTGGTTTATCGTTTTACGTAAGTTATTTCATTGCAACTTATATAGTAGTTTCTTTCTCTGCTATTTAGAATCTGGACATAGAAGTTACCATACTGATATCTGTCTTTGGCTTGATTGTTGAAATCAAGATGATTAAATTCACATAGATGATTGTTTCCATGGTAACTTTGAGTTTCTGTATTGAAAGATGATGGCTCACCGCTCATGTTTTTGGAAGATGTTCGAATTATATGAACAAGTCATTTATGAGTTAGAATAAGTATATGTGAAGAAAGAATTTATTAACTAAACACATACATTTTATTCATCACAACTTGGTGGCACTGCTAGTCCCGTAAATATTCAATCATTTTGACATGTATTTAATTTCATATTCCTGTACCAATATTCATACTTACATCTGCATTGACCTAAGCCTAAGAGTAAAGTTCATCTACCATTTAATTATTGAGATTAAATATTCTACTTTTGAGGAGCCATGCTGAAGAGCGTGGGTCTCATGGCTCCAGATGTGATGAGTCATTGTCAACGGAAGTCAAAGAGGACTGAAGAGAAGAGAAGATCTGCTGCATCTGGGCCGCATGTGACTCAAGTACACGGGCAGCGAGCGACTGTCGGGAAGAGGGGCCGTGAAGTCGGGTTGGCCCAATCCGGGTACATGGGCTAGGAGCAGCAGAGGATCCACTGGGCTGTTGACCAGGATTGACTCAAGTACACGGGCGGCGAGTGATTGCCGGGCTGAGAGAGCTGCGGAATCGGGCCAGCCCAATCCGGGTACCTGGTGCAAAGTCGGTGGACGCTTTGTCAGTTTCGGCGCAAAACTGACGACCGCTGATCTTGGATCGGACCGTCCTGAAGTGAAGCCATAGTCGCTACGAAAGCTCCGCTTCCAGATAAGTCATCTGTAAATAGGAGTTTACTATTTTGTCCTTAGGCCCACAATCAGTCAGTTGAGTCTGTAAAAATATCCTAAGGGCAATTTGGTCTTTTCCTTTTATTTCAGCGTCTGTAAAAAACCCTAAGGGTCTGGTTGAATATTCCTAGGCTATTGGGCTACCTATAAATAGGGCCCCAATCCCTAGGGTTAGGTCACCCTTTCAGAAATTACTTTTCTAATCAAAGAAGATTGGGTCACTTTTTGGTGTCTTCCTCCTGCTCCTGTTCGTGCGCGCCGCCGCTGCAAGGTTCTTCTGTTCTTCACAAGTTCGTGAGATTTTATTCTCTCTATTCCTGTCATTCGGTGTGCAGCGATTTTGTGGTTTTTACTGCATCGTTTTGCGTGCGACTGGTTTTTGTTTCTGTGCGTATATTTCTCTCTGATTGCTTCTGTTCTGCGTTCTGAGATTACTAGTTCTTCTTGCTTGCTCCTGTAGCAGCAAGTAGTACCTAGATTTGTTTAATCCTAGCTAGCCCTGGCACCTAGTGTTTTGCATGTCAGGAAGCTAGCGTAGTTGTCTTTTTTGTACTGTTGCAGCCACTGTTGTTTTTTTTTCTGCACAAGATGCTCCTGACGAAGTTAGTTTCATCGTACTCCGAAGGACTCAGGCTTCGCAATCGAAGTCTGTATACTTAGGAGCTTTTGGGTTTGTGTTCAGGACTTCGAAGTGCTTTATTTTCGGAGTATAGACTTCGTTCAATATCCTTCATAGGTACTTCGCTGTCACTCCACGGGATTCTGGCATGTAACTTTTTGCTGTGCGAAGTACCCTCCGCTTCGAAGTGTCTTCGGCAAAGACTTTGCTGTGATCCGAGAACTTCGCATTTGTGTCTTTTACTTCGAAGGTTTCAATTTGTGTGGCTTCGATTTTGTGTATGTCCAAAGTCCAACTTCGCTAAGCCACATGCTTCGATTCAAAGTGTGAACAGTTTCGAAGTATGTTCCTCGATCTGACCTCGCTACGAACAGGCTTCGGTTTTTGTTTTCCGTTCGAAGGATTTTCCTCTGTGAGTTTTGTTCGAAGTGTCTTGTTGTGGCCCCCAGTCTTTTAGTGTTGTTCGATAGTTCTGTTTGTCGGAGGTTGTTTCGAAGCCAGCTTCGCAGTCTATACCTTCGCTTAATAGCCTCGAAGCACACTCCGGCTCAACATCCACAGGCCTCACCATATCACACTCCAAACTAGCTTCGACTCCTCTAGCCTTCGCTCATCAACTTCGAAGCAGGCTTTGGCACGTTCACTACAGACCTCGACATTGTGTACTCCGAAGCCGGCTTCGACATCTACAGGCTTCACACCATGCAGGCTTCGCCGGGTTTCGAACAGGAGACAAACTCTAAACAGTAACCCTTTGTTGGACCGGAAACGGCGACCAGAGGGGGGTGAATGGGAGCTTTTAAAATTTCGGGCTAAAAGTTAGCCTTCGGTTTTAGTTCTGTCTTCTGCGGAACAGGCTTCAAACACTACCTTCGAAGGACTGGTTCGGAGGTGTTTTGACAGCTCCGAACACAGGCTTCGCAGGACCAAAAGTTCGAAGCCAAGAAGACTTCGCTCCACTTACAACCCTCGAAAATCTACTCTGCTAAGTCAGTGCAGGCTCCGCACACAGGGTGCTTCCAGCAGGCTTCGCACTTCACCCTTCGCAAGAGTGGACACCTCACTGAAGACTTCGACCAAGTACTTGGTAGCAGCAACTGGTGCTGGGCTTCGTACACGAAGGTCTAAACGCACACTAATAGACTTCGCTAGGGGCTTCGACACAAGAAGCAAAATGGGCTTCGATCAGGGCTTCGCTAGTAAGCAGTGAGGTCTAGCCTCAAGTTACACAGAGCGAACGCGCACTAAAAAACACACTTCGCACAAAGACACCCTTCGCCTAGACAGGCTTCGGCGCACTATACAACTAGCGAGGTATGTAAAGCGAGCTCAAGCAAAAAAGCACACAGAAGCAGGGCTTCGCCGCTTGAACAGGAGCATGGATGAATATAACGAAGTGTGTGGCTACAGGAGCTCAACAGTAAATGCTCAAAGTGTTAAATGTTACCTACCGAGCCCCCATATTTATAGCCCACAGTTCACCCAAAGGAGTTGACTACTTTACCCCTAGGGTTTACATTGGTTTTGTCTCTACAGAACTGAGGGGTACAAAAGGTAGTCAACTTTATTGGAGGCTTCTCTGTCAGCCTTTGCAAAGGGGACAGCGCCAGTTTTTTGCAGAGCAGACACTGTCAGACTTGCAGCCTTTGACCTTTCCGAAGCCCCCCTTCGCACGCGAGGGTGCGGTAGCTTCGGTGAGAAGCCTTGAGCCAGATGGCCTTCGCTTCACCGAAGTCAGCCTTCGATACAGCGACGGTTTTGAGCCGAAGCCATCAAAGCCCTTGGGCCTTCGCACCAACACCTCCGGAGTGGACCACCACGGCTTCGCAGCTTCCGCCCAGCTCGAACTCCGTCAGTCCGTGTACCGAAGCCATGCAGGCCGAAGCACCACAAGACAACCACACTCCGAAGCCCCACCTTCGGAGTACCACCCTTCGAAGTCCCTCCTTCGTCCAAGGCCTCCGCACGAAGCATTCCATGAGCCCTTCGTCGCAGTGTCTCTCCCCGAGCACACTCCTCGACGAGCCTCACCCGGACCATGCCTTCGATGCGCCTTGACTTCTGAGACCTTCGTCGGGCACCTTCGAATGTCTCCCTCCGGAGCACACTTCGAACTCCTTGCCTCCGCAGAGGACTTAATCCAATCAACTCCGAAGTCACTCCTTCCGGAGTACCTTCGAAGTGCCTCGCCTCCGAGGACTTTGTTTCGGAGTACCTTCAGCTGGAGCCACGCTCCGCACTCTCTGCCTTCACCTGGCGCACCTCGACCCGAGGACCGACCCAGACCCCTTCGCAGCCACCGTGACGGAGCTCCCCGCTCCCCTGGCATCAAGCCTCCCGCTTGACCCAGGTTCACCTGCCGCGAGCCTGTCCATCGCCTCCGAAGTCCCTACGCACCACCGACAAACAGACAAGTGTATCCAGTACTCCGGAGACCTCTCCGGGTTAGCAACCTCTGGCACACACTCCGGTGTACCGCCCGAAGTACCAAAGCCTTCGGTATACACCCAGTCATCGTGTACTGTCGGACCCCTCCGACACGCACACTCCGCTGCAACAGCTGCAGCAACCAACCACCGAACATACTTCGGTGAAACCACCTCCGAACACCCTTCGGAGGTCCAACCTCCGAACCCCTTCCGGAGGTACCCCTTCGAACAGAGGTTAAAAGCCTGTCAATCACTCATCACAAATACTGAAACCAACCCTTGGTTTCTCACCCTTCATCACTATTTACGTGCCCTCAGTTTAATTGCTGTGATGATTTGTTTCTGTGAACTTTGATCTTCCCATGTTTTGAATGCTTTGTTTATCTGCCTATTAGCACTGTGTTGGTGTTTCTATGTCTAGGACACCGGTCGTTTATAGGCTAGATACTTTTAGGCTTTGACGATTTGCTCGTGTTTTTCTGCTAAGTATTTTGAGGTGCGTTGGGTGTTGGGAGCAAGCCATTGATTTGAAAGAATTTTTAGGCGCCCATTCACCCCCCTCTGGTCGCTACTTTCGGTCCTACAACTTTTTAATGATTTTATTTGGCTTCTGTACTGTTGTTTTAACTATGGGACATGTGCCATTTCTTGTTTCTGAGATTATTTTGTAAACAGTCAAAAACAAAGTTCAATTTCGACTATATCTTATCATGTCACATATGACTAAATGTGTATCTCTCTTTTTTCTTTTGAATTTTCCTCTTAATAAAAGCATTGCCATGTATTTTCATGGAGGCACTTGTGGACCTGCTCTTGGCTAAGTATAGTATTATAGTTGTTGATGAAGCTCATGAAATAATTGTTTCATAGTGACATTTGTTGGGTTTGTTGAGAAAGGTGCAACATTGCCAATCTCTATATGCCAATAAGAATGGGAAGATTTTTTCTCACTCCTCACATACAAGATCACTCAATATTTTACTCTGAAGTCAACCAGTGAATAAAAACTGATCATCTAATGCTAATAATTATGTCTGCTAGTTTGGACACCAAGTGTTTTTCATATTGTTTTGGTGGTGCAAAAGCTGTGCACATTCATGGACAGCAATACCCTGTTGACATATATACACTTGTCAGCTTGAATCAAATTATCTGGATGCTACACTAGTTGCTATATTTCAGGTGAGCATTTCTCATGGTTTTTTAAATAATATTTTTTTAAAAAAAAATCAATTGTATATAGCTGATTCAAAACATTTCAAAAATAGGTACCAGTTGGTTGACCATCGTTCGAACAAAGTAGTGTTAGTCCTTGTTGTGGGAAAATACTTTATCCCCATGATCCTCCAAGATTCCAAGAAAATACATTATACAACGAAGATAAAGGCAAGTCTTAATCTCAGTGTTGGCGTAAAAGATTACGCTAACATGTTCTCTAAAATCAAGAACTAACAAACAGTGAATTTGTGTTGAGAACTATCTCAAGCCTCCGAATTGGATAATAGCCTAAGTAGTCTGAATATGTGTATTGAATAGCTGAGTATTCGATGCCTATTACAGGGTAAGAAGGAGGTATTTATAGGCAAAAAAGTCTAAGGAAAAGACCTATTTACCCCTCAATTACAACCGACATAGTGGAAACTATTCGGTACCCTGAATAGGGTTAAAATGGTAAAATCCACCCGGAGTAAGTAGATAAGTCAAACATCTTATCAACCTTGCAGTTTAGCACCGGAGCTTCATATCCTGCGAAGGGTTCCTTCGGATTGTAAGTCGAAGCACCCTTCAGCTTAATGACTCTACCACCTTCGGGCATAAGCTTATCAGCTCCGAAGCTGATAAGTTATTGATGTGCACACGCCTAGGCAGCACGTGTAGCAAGTTGTTGTGGCCCGATCTTCTCGTAGGATCTGCGAACTTGATAAATTGTCGCTGCGTGACCTGGTGAAGAGGCAGTGCACCGCGAGGCTGTCCACGTGACGAACTACCGAGACAATCACCCTTCCACGTATCGACAAAACAGCCCACGCAATCACGCCCTATAGACGTGAAGGCACGAACTGGGTGAACCGCAGTTCGGCATTCTACAACTCCCTCAGGAATCGAAAGAACAAATGTTGCAAGCCTCTCAAGACTCACGCATAAACAAAACTCCACGAGTTTGTGTATTCTGAATTCAATAAAATAAGATCTGTCTTTTCATTGTTTAGTACAAGATATATATAGACATAGGGGCGTTCAGCTTTGAGTAAATGGCTGCATGCACATGCTCTAATGGATTTCGTGGCTGGTTCGCGCGTCTCTTCAGCTTCTGGCAGCAGTTACTAAAATGAGTATAACTCCTTATTAAGACATCGAAATAATGGACCGTTTGATGGACTGGAAAGTAGACTTGAAGACGCTTCCATCCACTTATAGAACACCATCTAACTCCTTGTATTCTGTCCGTAGTGATGCTTGGAATTCGTACCATGTGTCAGTCATCTAGTTTCTGGTTGCATTCCCATGCTAAGGTGATGAACCACCATTTTATTCATGCACACCATAGGCATCTTGGTTCAGATGTCCAGAGGCTTGAAACCATCTTGATCCCATGCTGGTTCATACACTCCATCATTCCTAAGGACATTGAAACAAGAACTCAAAAGCATAGGCTCATTCAACATAGACTGATTATTAAACATAAGGTTAGCGTTCACCTGAGAATGAATTTCCTTCTGCAATTGTTTAGCTCTACTCCTTGTAATTGGACCAGCTATCTCAAGTGGAGTTTCATTTGAAGATGAGTGAATGCTAGGTATGTCCTCATTAGCCTCCCCCTCTTGAGAAGGAGTCGTCCTCGACTCAGGCTCACCAACAAATGGAAGCAAGTCTTTGACATTAAATGTTGTACTCACATTGGAATATTCAGGTGGCAGCTCAATTTTGTAAGCATTATCATTTATCTTTTGGAGAACCTTGAACGGACCATCTGCGGAAACAACAAAGCCAAGGAAAAGAACATGGTCTGTGCAAAAGGTGCACTTAGCAATGTTGCCATACAATTTCTTTTCCCTCAATACAACAAGTACTTGATGGATATGATCAAGATGTTCATCAAATGATTTGCTATAGATCAGAATATCATCAAAATAAACAACTACAAACTTGCCAATGAAAGCTCGTAAAACATGATTCATTAAGCGCATAAAAGTTGAAGGAGCATTTGTCAAGCCAAATGGCATCACAAGCCATTCATAGAGACCAAATTTAGTTTTAAACGCTGTTTTCCATTCATCACCAAGTTTCATGCGGATTTGATGATAACCACTACGCAAATCTATCTTGGTGAAAATGATAGAACCACTCAATTCGTCTAACATGTCATCAAGTCGTGGAATGGGATGGCGATATCGAACAGGTATAGCATTGATAGCACGACAATCAACACACATGCGCCAAGAGCCATCTTTCTTTGGGACTAAAAGAACGGGAACTGCACATGGTGATAAGGATTCACGAACATACCCTTTGTCCAAAAGCTCTTTTACCTGTCGCTGAATTTCCTTTGTTTCTTCAGGATTGGTGCGGTAGGCTGGACGATTTGGAAGCGAAGCACCTGGTACCAAATCAATTTGATGCTCAATTCCACGGAGTGGAGGAAGTCCAGCTGGTATCTCATCGGGAAAAACATCTTCGAAGTCCTGTAAGAGATCAAGAACTACACTAGGCAGCGATGAAGGTAAATCATGAGTTGAAAGTAGGACCTCCTTGTGCAAGAGCACAAAGAATGGGGCTGTGGTGTTTCTCAGTTCTCTCAAATCACTCTTGCTCACAAAGAGACACTCAGTGTGGCGTGGCTGTTTAGGATTTGCATGAGGCTTTATGTGGCTGGATGGGTTAGAACTCTCTCCCTTAATTGGGTTGGGGGTCTCACTCAATTTTCTTTTGTCTGATTCCTATCTTTTCTTGCGAGCCATATCTGAAGTATGTATTTCCTCTGGAGATAATGGAACAAGAACCACCTTCTTGTCATTGTGAATGAAAGTGTATTTGTTAGACCGTCCAAAATGCACCGAGTCCACATCAAATTGCCAGGGCCGACCAAGCAGCAAATGGCATGCTTGCATGGGGACAATAACACAATCCACCTCTCCATGATAATCACCAATGGAAAATGACAAACGAATCATGGCTGAAACCTTAACTGTCCCGGAATTATTCAGCCATTGCATATGGTACGGATGTGGATGGCGACGTGGCTGCAAACCAAACTTCTCAACAAGCAAAGAACTAACAATATTATTGCAGCTCCCACCATCTATGATGAAATGGCACACTTGGCCTTGCACTTTGCATCGGGACTGAAATAAATTATGGCGTTGTCCTTGTTCAGCAGCAACAAACTGAGTGGAAAGGACTCTCCTAACCACCAAAGAAGGAGATGGTGTATTCATTGTAGAAGGCTCGAAATCAGGAAAATCAGCAAGCAACTCATCAAAATCAGCACTAGTAATCTCGTCAGAAGATGGAGAAATAACATCTTGTAACATGTCATTGTGAGCAAAAGTTGGAATAGGTTGAATCGCTAAACAATTCAGACCTAGCTCAAATGTACCATCCTCTACTGAATACTCACAAGTTTGGAGATTTTCATTTGATAATGGCAGGATATCGTGCTCATCCTCAGCTTCACTCTGAGAGTCATAAGAACCATCAGCAAGTGCTATAATAACACGCCTATTGGGGCATTCAGCTTGCTTATGCCCATGACCACCACACTTAAAACACTCAATCTTACTTGTCTTCCTTGGGGCTGCAGCAGCAGAGGAGTTGGACTGATTGGAACTTACAGCTTTGCCTTTCGCATCAAATTGTTTGGGAGAAGTTGAAACTGGACGAGAAGCTGCACGAGCTGAAGGTGTGTGCAGCCCTGATTCTCTCTGTTGTGAATGGCGCCATGGAGTAGAACTGTTATGAGCTGAAAATGAAACATGGGTCTTATAAGAGTCAGCAAGCTGTCGTTCTGCCCTTTTGGCAAAATTAACCAATTCTGTTATATTTGTGTAGTTTGTCATGTCCACTTTATCAGCGATTGGTTTATTCAGGCCAACCAAGAACCGAGCCATTGTGGATTCCTCATCCTCAATAATTCCCGTACGGAGTAGGCACATTTCCATTTCTTGAAAATATTCATCAACGCTGCGAGTACCTTGCACAAGGCGTTTGAGCCGCAAATGTAAGTCACGGGAATAATACGCAGGAACAAAACGACGTCGCAGTTCCCTCTTCATTTCTTCCCATGTGATATGGTGATGTCCAAATCGTTGGTATTCTGCTCGAATTTGATTCCACCAAGTTATAGCATAACCTTTAAACTCAATGGCAGCAAGCTTTGCCTTCTTTGCAATTGGGTAATTATACAAATCAAATATCTGGTCCACCTTGGTCTCCCATTCAAAATAAGCATCCGCATTCTCCTTCCCGCTGAAAGGGGGAATGGACACTTTAACTTTACCCAAGCCATCTTCATCTTGGCGGTGTTCATGATTACGGCGACGTCGATCACGGTATCCACCATGTTCGCCAAACTGGTTGTCACCATAATTTCCAAAGCATCCAAAATTAGCACCACCATGAGCATCATAACCACCAGGGTGACCATGGGGGTCTGCTCCCTGTTCATCACTATAATCGGAATGATCATCAACATCAAAATCTGCAGCACCTCCAATAGGAACGCGCCGTGCACGACCAAAAAATTGCGGCCTCCTATTAACGCCACCAAAATTACCAAAGCCAGCATCAAGCCCTCTGCCACCACCACGGCCGCGGCCACCACCACTGCCACCGCCACCACCTGCAGCAGCACGGCGTGCGGCATCAGCCTGAAGACGTGCAGCTTCCGCCTCCAACGCAGAAGGATCATCATCATCGATATGGTCATTATTATTAGGCGGAGGCTCCTCGCGTTGTTGTTGCTGTAGAGATAGTTGAAGTGCTTTCATTCCTTGCATCAGTTGACGCATTTGTGCACGCACCTCCTGGAAATCTTCAGCAGAAACAGTGGCAGAAGAAGATGGATTATCTCCTGCCATATTAGTAGAGAGGCAAAAATAATAGGACAATATATATGTGGAATCACTCCCTCACCACTTACAAAACAAGTTCTTTCTCTCCCTGAAAAGAGCAAGAACCGGGGCTGCAATTTGTAGTGGAAGAGTGATTGTAACAGCGACGACGGTGCAACAACTCACGGTGCGTTTTTAGTGGAGCTTGGTGGGGTAATATGTAAGTGGAATGCGCTGAAAAATGTAGTGATGCAAAACCGAATAATAATCCAAGAACACAAGTCTAAGTTGCTGAATATAAAGGCAAAGAGATCGGACAAGTGATCGGACAAGGGTATGTGCACAAATATTTTTTTTTTGCTGCTGATCGGATCAGACAAGGGATCGGACAAGAGATCGGACAAGCAACAAACAGCACCGCTTCTCTCTCTTTTCTTTTTTTTATAATTTGTTTTTTTTGAACAAGGATGACCAGAGATGCAACCACAAAAATTGGCACCTACAATTGAGGTTGGATGTGGCTCACAAAAATTCAAACAAGTTCGCTGTCCGGCGAGCAAAAACTTTGTCCAATTTTTTTTGTTTATATATATGCAGCAAACAATGACGATCAGATCAAGGATGGGATGGAACAAAGATAACAGCTAGAACGATGAGGGGAAAAAAATTCAGCAACTAGACAAATCTTAAAGGATTAAAACTCGATAAAGCAAACTACAAAATCAGTAGCACGTATGAATTTGGGCTGTAGGTTTTCTTTTTGGCTATTAGTGGACAGTAGGTATATAAAATCTATCCTACCAAAAACAAGAACAATCCTACTGAGGAAACGGAGGCTCTGATACCAGATGATGTGCACACGCCTAGGCAGCACGTGTAGCAAGTTGTTGTGGCCCGATCTTCTCGTAGGATCTGCGAACTTGATAAATTGTCGCTGCGTGACCTGGTGAAGAGGCAGTGCACCGCGAGGCTGTCCACGCGACGAACTACCGAGACAATCACCCTTCCACGTATCGACAAAACAGCCCACGCAATCATGCCCTATAGACGTGAAGGCACGAACTGGGTGAACCGCAGTTCGGCATTCTACAACTCCCTCAGGAATCGAAAGAACAAATGTTGCAAGCCTCTCAAGACTCACGCATAAACAAAACTCCACGAGTTTGTGTATTCTGAATTCAATAAAATAAGATCTGTTTTTTCATTGTCTAGTACAAGATATATATAGAGATAGGGGCGTTCAGCTTTGAGTAAATGGCTGCATGCACATGCTCTAATGGATTTCGTGGCTGGTTCGCGCGTCTCTTCAGCTTCTGGCAGCAGTTACTAAAATGAGTATAACTCCTTATTAAGACATCGAAATAATGGACCGTTTGATGGGCTGGAAAGTAGACTTGAAGACGCTTCCATCCACTTATAGAACACCATCTAACTCCTTGTATTCTGTCCGTAGTGATGCTTGGAATTCGTACCATGTGTCAGTCATCTAGTTTCTGGTTGCATTCCCATGCTAAGGTGATGAACCACCATTTTATTCATGCACACCATAGGCATCTTGGTTCAGATGTCCAGAGGCTTGAAACCATCTTGATCCCATGCTAGTTCATACACTCCATCATTCCTAAGGACATTGAAACAAGAACTCAAAAGCATAGGCTCATTCAACATAGACTGATTATTAAACATAAGGTTAGCGTTCACCTGAGAATGAATTTCCTTCTGCAATTGTTTAGCTCTACTCCTTGTAATTGGACCAGCTATCTCAAGTGGAGTTTCATTTGAAGATGAGTGAATGCTAGGTATGTCCTCATTAGTTATCTTGAACTTTTAATCTCTAAGTCCTGAAGGTGAAGCATTTTCCCCCAACAGTAGCCCCTCGAATACGCTTCTCCGAAATTAACATATATAGTAGGGAAGCAGTATACGCAAGGAATATTTTCATATTCTGGGACTTAGATAAATTTGAATAAGTTACAGTTATTCGAAGGGCCTCTGGCCCAGAAGCATCCGGACAACGGCCTCGAAGTAGGACTGTCGTGTGAACGCTTCGTGAGAAAGAGAACCGTTGCGGAGTCTAAACGTCATGAGGAGCCGTTTATTTGGAGCTGTTACTCTACAAGTAGTCGTTATGCTCTCGAAAGGTAACGGTCGAAATTTACTGCGGACTCACACCGTTTCACTTCCTGGACCCACCTGCCAGCGACAGAAGTCGAACCTGCAGTGTGAATGCAATCGAAGCACAACAACTATTGGGAGGCTATAAAAGGGGAATCGGAATTCACCAAGGACTTTTACCGTGCTTAGCATCCGAAACTTACTCTCTTCAACTTCCAACTCCCTCAACTTCCCGAGCGATCGAGCCATGGCGAGGACCAACCACACTGTGCCCGCGGCGGCGGGTACTTTGGCACAGAGGTAGGCTTAGGCGGCTTCAGCAGTAGTGGCAATGGTGGGGGCTCCGGGAGAGGCCTGGCCCAAGAACCCTCGAGAGCTCCGCCCTCCATCCAAGAAGAAAATCCCCCAAAGCTTCCTCATTAGCCAGTCCACAAGCACTGTGGAGTCCATCGAAGAAGCCGTAGATGGGAAGCTGGGGCCCGTAATGAGGACTCGGGTCCCCAGAATAGAGTCAACCCCGAGGCCACAAAGCGGAGAAGTTGTGGTCTTCGAGGCATTCTTCGAAGCGGGTCTAGGCCTTCCTGCCATCAACTTTTTATCAGAGGTACTGGAAATATTCCATATTACCTTGCCTCAGCTATCTCCCAATGCCATCGCCCGGTTGGCCATCTTCAAATGGGTGCTTCGAGCCGAAGAGTGCGAAGGACGATCAAAGGTCTTCGCCGCCACTCACGAGGATATCTGCCAGCCGAAGCCGCAAGATGGCCCCGGAGACACCAAGGTGATAACGGCCTTTTGAAGTGTTAACTTCCAATTGCGGAGGGAGCATGCTTATAACTTTCTAGGGAAGGCCATCAACGACCGATGGTATACCAATTGGATCCTTCGGTGGTTCTACGCTGAAGTCGGAGAGGACTCCCCCTTCGCAGGACCCCTCCAAGAAATCTGGTTCCGGAAGGAGGCAGAGGTCACCCCGAACCCTAGCCTGCTCTCAACGCGGCTAGTGTTATTAACTTCAGTTGCCAGCCGCATGAGCATGCGTGACCTGGCAGAAGAGTTCATCGTGCTCCGAATTCCACCCCTCGGGGCTGACTGGCCGATAGCGTTCCAACACGCTTCGGAGGGTGAGCTCCGAAGTCTAGGTAAGACTTCAACTTTCCTGTAATAACATGTTAGACGAAAAAAATAACATACTTATAATATGCTACCTTTTTTCAGCGGCTCCACTAGCGTTAGCTCCGGAGCAGATAACACGTGCCACCGAATGGGTGCTCGGAGCCCCTACGGTGGACGAAAGGCAAAAAAGAATAGAACTTGTGGGGAGCTGGGAACGCTCCAACAGAGTATGGGGGGCCCTCAAAATGGTGCCTCCTCCTCTACCGGACTTCAACCCGACCGGAGTGGTCCCCTGGAAAAGGAAAGCCATCGCCGAGCCTTCGAAGAAAGCCGGCAAGACCCCCATTAAGAAGGGGAAGAAAGTAGCAAAAATTCCTCCTCAGCTGACCCCGGCATCATCCGCCTCATCCCTGGGCATTCGGAGCTCAGCTTCAGATGACTCTGGGAACAAAGGCTCTGAAAGCAGGGGCTCCGATGCCCAACTAGCGAAAGCTTTTGAGAACTATCTTCTGGAGGGTGATGAAGACAAAGCTGCAGCCACAACCAAAGCTCCTGCTCAGGAGGCTGTGGAGGCGGACACGACACACACTCTAGCACCCGCCGCTGTGAGTTCGGAGCTAGAGACAACCGTCCCCAACTCTCCTGTAGCTGGGGTGATCACAGCGGAGGTCGATCCTCTGGCGGCAACTACACTAGAGAGGACTTTAGGGGACGACCTCGACGAGATTCTCCGGATGTACGAAATCTTGGAAGACCCGACCATTTTACCTCAAGGCACCTCCGAAGGTAGGCTTCAAACCTTTTTCCTTTTTCACTTCCTGCAACAGTTATTGCACACAAATATTCATCGAGTACCTCAATGTTGTAGGTGTATCGAAGGGTAACGTAGCCCCGGCTGCAGATGAAGCTCCATCTTCTTCCGAGGTTGTGGCTCCGATGGACACCTCGGCTCCACTGAACACCCCGGCTCCACTGGACACCCCGGCTCCAGCGGCGGGAGCCGTCTCCATCGACGTGGTTCTGGCCGAAGAGATAGCCGTCGAAGGAGGATCTACCTCTGCCAGAGTCGCACCTTCGGCCTTCGTACCGGGGAGGAGAAAGAGCATTACAAGCCTTGGACTTCCTCCTACTCCGATGACAATGCCCTCTTCCAACGAGCCTTCAGCAAGTAACTCGGAGGAAGAGGCGACTGCAGATGACCGTCGGGCTTTGTCCTGGCTCCCTTTGTTGGTTCCCTTCCTGGAACAACGAACGGGTCTCCGGGCGCTTCTAGAGCCATTGGCGGAGAAAGGCCAAGAAGTCATAAAATCCGACTTGGTCTCCGTCTTGAGCGAAGCCAGAGCCCCGGAGCTTAATCTAGCCCTCGAAAGGGCTGCCCTTCAGGTATACAAAATACCACAAATATCTTTAAAAGACAAATGTAACTGTTCATTACTTACTTGCTCCTTTTGCAGCAATTTGTCCTTGCTAGAGCGGCAGTGACTTCCAACGAAGATTAAACCAGTCGGCTCAAGAGGAAGGTTACCACCCTCCAAACTGCGCTCAAAAACTCCGAAGACAAGACACTTCGGTTGGAGGAATAGCTCCTAGAAGAATGGAGGGCTAGAGCCACCACCGACGAAGCCCTTTGGCTCGAACAGCAGAGCAGCGGCATGCTTCGAACTTCGGCCCAAGAAGCCGAAGCCGAGTGCTTGGTGCTCCGAGCGGAGGTCGAGAAGCGCCGACAGGCGGCAGCTACTTCGAGTGCTCAACTGGTAGAGCTCCAAGGCTCTCTCAAGCAAGCGATGGCTCAGAAGAGCTCCCTGCTATCCCAGATGGCCGAAGTATCTGCTGCTGCTGTGGGGCTGGAGGCGGCAGAGATGAAGAATGCTATAATAACAGAGTGTACCTTGGATGCCCTTCAGGGTACCTTGGAATACTTCGACACCATGTTCCCTTCGTCTTCTGTTGCAGCGAGCGAGCCCCTCGACCGGAAGCTGAAGAGGATTCAAGTGGCGACGTCGCTGATGATGGGCTCCGGTGTTCGGTACGGAGAGATCTCTGGACAATGTGCTGGAATCAGAGTCCTTCGTCACCTCGAATCCCTTGGAATTTCCATCACTCTGGTTGGGGGTTTGACACCTGTGGGCTTCACCGACGAGAGCTTGTTGCGTCCTTCACAGGATGTAGCCTCAGCTTGGGAAGCTTTCCGGTCAATCTGGAAAACGGACCACAAGGCTGCAGCCAAAGCTTGGATCGACGAGGCCCGTCGACAAAAGCAAGCACAAACAAGGCCTCCGCTTCCAGCTTCACTAGCTCTGACCCCTCCTGCTCCATCGACCGACCCACAGGTCTAGTCTTATAGGGCGTTTAAATATGTATAAAAAATCTTGTAAATCCCTTTGGATTAATGAATGAAAAGTTTGTAAACGAAGAACTTGTTTGAATGTTGTAACACCCCAAATTTTCAAAACAATAAAAATATTATTAAATTCAATTTATTGGAATTAGTATTTCAGAAAAATACTTTTAATTCTTTTTATACCCTTTTGAACTACAACATGGAGTAGATGACCAAATTAGGAGGTGAAACTTTTTGTATATGATCCTAAGACCAAAATATAATTTTGGGAATTTTTATAAATTTTTATCAACCTTGGAAGTAGCCCCAATATTTTAATCTATTTTCTGGAATTATTTTTATTCAGAAAAGTATTGGAACAGTAATGGGCTCCTCTCCCTCCCTTTTCTCTCTCCCGGCCAGCCCAGCCCGTTACCGCGCCCGCCTTAGACTGACACATGGACCCCACCTGTCGGCGCCGAAACTTTCCCCTCGCGCGCGCACCCGACACCGCGGCCCCACCCGTCAGCCTTCCCGTTCGCTCGCTCGCGCTCACTGGCCAGTGGCCCCCGCCTGTCAGCTTCGCCTTCAACCTCCCGCCGTCGCCCCCAAATCGCGCCGGCCGTCGACCTCGCCCTCGGATCCACCTCGCTGGCCCGTCCCGCTTTAATTCGTCGCCATTAATCGGTCCCCCGCGTCGCGCCGACCGTTTCCCCGCTTTAACCCTCGCGTTTACGCCACGGGATCGCCGCTCCGCGTGCATGGCCGAGCCATCGCCGGCGAGTAAAGGCCCTCGGCCGATTTCCTTGCATGCGAGCCCTCTCCGGCGTCCTATTTAAGCCCCAACCTGAGCCGCGTTCGACCCCTACGCCTAATCGCCTCGAGAACGAACAGAGCACCCGCAATCCACGTTTTAGCGCCCACCCTCTAACTCACCTCCGGCCACCGCTCGCCGTCGCACCAGACCTCCTCCGCCCGTGCCTCCGCCACCAACGTGACCGCGAGAACGACCCCGACCTCGGCCACCCCTCCGCCGACGTCGAACCCCGCCGGAACACCATCGCCGACGAGGAACCCGAACCACTCCGCCGTCTACCCTCGTCGCCGGCCTCGCTCCGTCGACCCCTCGCCTCGCCTAAGGTACCATCGTGACCGCCTTGGCCTCCTCTTTCCGTTTTCGCATAGAGCTAGGGCCTAGCCCCCTCGTAGGCACCATCGCCACCACACCCGAGCCCCGCCGTCGCCGGAGACGAAGGGGGGTATAGCCCCCTTAGCGCGTGTCGTGCCGGATTCAATCCTGGCCGCACGATCGCAATCGGACGACGCGCGTGAGCCCACGTACGCGATCTAATCCGCACCGTCGGATCTGGTCAAAGCGTTACGTTTTAATCTCGCGCGTCGATTCCCACTTAACCCGACGCGCGATCTCGTGCGTCCACGTGGTACCCCTTCGCGCGTTTTAATCCTGGCCGTCCGTTGTCACTTAACCCTCCCGCCTCGCGCCTGGCCATCGGATCCAGATCCGACGGTCCAGATCGAGCCGGCGCACGCGCACAGTGCGCGGGTTCACCGTGGGCCTGGCTCACCGTGGACCCGAGAGGTTTAAAATTTGAAAATAAATTCCAGAAATGCTTTTAAACTTGCAAAATTCATATCCAATGCATTTGGACTCTAAAAATTACCATTTCAATTTTAGAAAATTCATAAAATTATTCTCTACATGTTTATGCCATAAAAACAGTAGGTTTATTTTGACATTTTCATGTTTATTCAAATAATTACTCAAAAGCCTTTAGGATTAAAATATGGATTAAAATATTTAAACTTCAGAAAAATTATTATTAATTTCCTTTCTGTTCATTCACTGAAAACCACCAAATTGACATGAACTTTTCATTTCACACTTATTGGAGGATTTAATATGACCTTAATCACATTTAAACATTTGTTTTATAAAGAGGACAACCCTTCATTTTAATCCCTTTCAAATTATTTATAAAATCCAGAACCTTAACCTTTGAGTTTATTTATTCAAACCAACTTTAACTTATGTGTAATGTTATACTGTTTGATTGGATGTTATGTTCTTTTTATTTTACTTTATATTAAAAAGACTACGACGTCGCCGAGGAGCCGGAGTACTTCCCCGAAGTCCCTCCCTCTCCCTTTGCTGAACAAGGCAAGTCACCAAACAACTCTTTTGAGCATATTGAACCCATGTCTGAATTGACTATCGCTAAAACACATAGGTTATGTATATGCATTAGTCAAATGAACCCTTACATTATATTTATTTAGGATCCCCCGACCTTGATGTGCAACCCAAGCCATGCTATCTCGCCTAACCTCCTTGTCACCATATGATGAATGATATTAGCTAGTGTCCAATGTATTGGCACGGCCGCTATAGGATAAAATGAGTCGTAGTAAAATGGTTCTATTATATGATCCCGTTACTTCTTATCTTTGGAAATTCTGTTGGTGATGAGTCATGGTTGTGAGTGTATGCATGGTGGGTTCCGGGTGCAAGCTAGGGCATTGGTCAGTCGCACCCGGGGCACTATAAGGACCGGTCTGAGGGATCCGTTGCAATACACTTACGTACTAACCACAAGTCTAGTGGGTAAGTCCTAACTAAGGTATGGGTTGTTCCAAACCGAGGCCACCACTTGGAGATGGGTCAAGTTGCACCTGCGGGTGACTTGTACCAATGTGGCGCAAAAGGGGGTGCGACGTTAGCCGGGATGCGGCCCGGCGCGCCGGCGAAACCTAGAGCGGGTGGTTATCGCTTGGGACATCTCATATTGAGGTTTTGGCACGAGTTCCCGTGAAATGGGTCATCTCGTCGAGATGAGTGCGTGCCTTGTGGGTACAGTAGTACATCTCTGATCAGAGTCTTAAACCTTTTCGAAAAGCCGAGCCCACGGTCAAGGGCGGGTTGCGTGACATCCCCCAGTTAGTTTACTTGGAATATGAATGTGCATGATGGAATGACATGTAAGGACCGTTGTGCGAGGAGGTAAAACGTACTCCTCGAGTTAGTTGATGTTGATGATGTTCATATTTACTTTCCGCATGATTAAAATATGATTACACTAAATGTCATAACTGCAACTGCTTTATTCCGCATTGTTAGCCTTTATCCTTCCTTGTTTATTATCCTGCATTATTATTTGCATTTGCGGTGGCTTGTTGAGTACTTTTTGTACTCATACCCGTTGGACCCCACAGGGGATGTTTATCTTGAAGACGGTCTGGAGTAGCGACCCAGTCAAGAAGAAAGATCCTGAAGAAGACGTTCGTCATGCCATTATTTAATTACTTTATTACTGTTTTTACTAAAACAATGTTGTAATAAATATGGTCTGCGTACCATGGATTTTATCGTATGTACGTTGTCGCATGATGAACCTCTTGTATTATTGTTTTTCTATGGAAATTCAATAATGTCTCGATTTTGATAAATCGGGGCGCTACAAGATGGTATCAGAGCCGACTTGACTGTAGGAAGCCAAACAGACCCGCCTAGCCATTAACCATAGGAAATTATTTCTTGAAAATCTACTTCATAAACTTTGTTCCTCTCCTCACTTTTATTCAACTTATTGTTTTGTAGATGCCAGTCTACCAAGTCCACAGTTACTGCCGCCACTACGAGGGCTTCGTCCGGGAGCTCCGCATGATGCTCACCTTCCTCGGGTTCCTCTTCGAACCTGAGTTTCAAGGAGTCTACCCCGACGAGTTCACCGGGCCTTGCGACGTCTCCCTCACCGTCCATGGCTCCGGAGAGCATCTGCCGCCCTACACCACCGCACTTGGAGGCCCGACTTTCGACGTCGCGTGCCAACGAGTCGCCCTCCAGGCCCTCATGGAGCTGAGGATGATCTACGACGATCGTCTTCAGAACTCATCCTTCCGGCTTGTGCCGAAGCGTACTCCCGGAGCCCACCGTAGCATCTACCTCGGAGTTCACTCCGTGCGTGATCCGGTCATGGCCCGGCAGTCGCGTCTTCTGCAGGCCATGGATGATCTCCACACCGAGGCGGTGCTCGACGCCGACGAGCACCATGAGGCGGTTACATTTCTTCGTGAAGAAACGAAGAACCTAATCCAACAGAACGGCGAGCTGCAGCGCAAGATCATGGAGCTGCAGAAGGACATCGCGGAGATGGTTCCTCTTCTTCCAAGGAAGAAGAAGCCTATCCGTGAGCCCCTCCCTCGCCCCAAGAGGATCCCGCCACGACCCTCCCCTGCCAGGCCTTCCACCAGCGCCCCTACACCACGCCCCGGCCTCGTCTCCGACTCCATCATCGAGAATTTTCTCGAGCCCACCATCTCTCTGGAGCCGCGCACTCGTGGTTCCGAGAGCACGGAGACCGCCTCCGGTGGCGAGTAGGCGCTAGGAGACGCTATCTAAATAAGAATCAAAATTTTGTATGTGGTGCTGCCCACGACGAGTGTGTCATGGGTAGAATAAAAACTTGATTGTAACAAACAATTTATGCCACTATATATAATTATGTGCTTGAATCTTATATGGTTGTATTATTGTTTCGTCATCTTTTGCTTTATCATTTTGGATATTCAGAAGATGGCTGACCACCAGAACACCGGCTCCAACAACGGAGCAGGAGGAAGCCGTGATGCGCCCGAGGGCGTTGTGCCCAACTGGGGTGCGACATGCCCGCGCCAATCCGGGTCACCTTCCGCCAACCACCCCACCTTGGCGGAAATGATGGCGAATCAGAATCATCTGATCACCGCCCTCCTCACCCAAATGCAGCACCAACAGGCTCAGTTGGACCGTCTGCAGAACGGGGAACCCGCCCCTCGCGCACCAGCACCCGCGGCCGCTCCGCAACTCTCCGAGTTCTTGCGCGTGCGCCCGCCCATCTTCTCGAGCACGACCAACCCGATGGAGGCCGGAGATTGGCTCCGCACCATCGAGAAGAAGCTCGACCTCCTCCCCTGCACAGACCGTGAGCGAGTGGCCTTCGCCACTCATCAGCTCCAGGGTCCCGCCGCCGAGTGGTGGGACAACTACCGTGCATCCCAGCCAGAGGGCCACATGGTGACTTGGGCAGAGTTCACCATCGCCTTTCGTGCCGCCCACATTCCCGCCGGTGTCATCGCGGTCAAGCAGCAGGAATTCCGCGACCTGCAGCAAGGCAACCGAACTGTCATGGAGTACCTCCATGAGTTCAACCGCCTCGCTCGCTACGCGCCGGAGGAAGTGCGCACCGACGCCCTCCGCCAAGCCAAGTTCCTCAGGGGACTAGAGGATGAGTTGTCCATCCAGCTCGTCGCCGCCGACTTCGCCGACTTCCAGCGGCTGGTCAATAAAGCGCTCATCCAAGAGACTGAGCAGAACAAGCTGGACCTCAAGAAGAGGAAGATGATCGCCTTCAAGCACCAGCAGGCGAACACTCAGAGGCCCCGCTTCGTCCCTCCGCCACCAGCGCCAGCCTACCATCCTCGGCCCGCCTACAGGCCACCTCATGCAGCCGGTGGATCCAACGCCGGGCATCCTCGCCCCGCTCCACCAGCTCCGGCCGTTCAGCCGGCACCGGCCGCCAAGGCCCCGATCTTGAGGGATCGCCAAGGAAGGCCGGTCGTCTGCTTCAACTGCCGCAAGGAAGGGCACTATTCGCACCGGTGTCCTCACCCCAAGCAGAACCAAGGCGCAGCACCCCACCAGGCCGTACGCGCCCGCGTCAACCACATCAGCGCGGAGGAAGCTCAGGAGGCTCCTGAAGTCGTACTCGGTACGTTTACAATGAATTCCATACCGGCCGTCGTATTATTTGACTCTGGAGCAACCCACTCTTTCGTCTCGGAAGAATTTGCAAAAACAAACAATCTGGACGTGCTCCCTCTACCCATTCCCATGGTAATTGCCACCCCCGGCAATAGGACCTCAGCTCACTTCTACAGCCCTAAGGTTCAACTTGACATCGAAGGAGTGCTGTTTCGGGCCGAGCCTGTCCTCATCCAATGCACCGGACTCGACCTTATACTAGGTATGGATTGGGTGATGAAGCACAAGGGAGTGATCGACTGTGCCAACAAGTCCGTCACGGTGACCAGTCCTGAAGGCGTAACCGTCACCTTCCGGATGGTCAGTCGCAAACCACTCGGAGCATCCCTTCGCTCGATAGCTCTTGAAGAGGTACCAATAGTCAAGGAGTTTGCAGATGTCTTCCCCGAAGATCTGCCCGGAATGCCTCCCAAGCGGGACATCGAATTCAGAATCGAGCTTGTCCCGGGGACCACTCCAATCTCCAAACGCCCATACCGAATGGCCGCCAATGAACTAGCCGAAGTCAAGAGCAACATCGAAGACCTTGAGCAGAAAGGTTACATCCGACCGAGTACCTCACCCTGGGGTGCACCGGTCATATTTGCCATGAAGAAGGACAAGACCAAAAGGATGTGCGTGGACTATAGGGCCTTGAACGACGTAACCATCAAGAACAAATACCCGTTGCCTCGGATCGACGACCTGTTCGATCAACTGAAAGGATCCTCGGTGTTTTCCAAGATCGACCTCAGGTCAGGTTATCACCAGTTGAGGATCAGGGAGGAAGATATACCCAAGACTGCCTTCACCTCCCGCTATGGACTCTACGAGTACACTGTGATGTCGTTCGGACTCACGAATGCCCCGGCCTTCTTCATGAACATGATGAACAATGTATTCATGGAGTTCTTGGACAAGTTCATCGTGGTATTCATCGACGATATCCTCGTTTACTCCAAGACCAAGGAAGAACACGAGACTCACCTCCGTCTGACCCTCGGAAAGCTAAGGGAACAACAACTGTACGCCAAATACAGCAAGTGCGAATTTTGGTCGTCTGAGGTGAAGTTCCTCGGTCATGTAATATCTGCCGGAGGAATAGCAGTGGACCCAACCACCGTAGAAGCGGTAACCAACTGGCTACAGCCAACGACCGTGACCGAGATCCGGAGTTTTCTCGGATTGGCCGGATACTACCGCCGGTTCATCGAGAATTTTTCCAAGATCGCCAAGCCTATGACCAGACTTCTGCAGAAAGAGGTGAAGTTTGATTGGACCCCCGACTGCGAAGAAAGCTTCCAGACCCTCAAGAAGAAGCTTGTGTCAGCTCCCATTCTGACTCTGCCAGACATCCGGAAAGATTTCCACGTCTACTGTGATGCCTCTCGTCAGGGATTAGGATGCGTCTTAATGCAAGAAGGGAAGGTGATATCCTACGCCTCCCGGCAATTGAGACTGCATGAGCTGAACTACCCAACCCACGACCTGGAACTAGCAGCCGTGGTTCATGCCTTGAAGATATGGAGACATTACCTTGTGGGAAACCGGTGTGAGGTCTTCACCGACCACAAGAGCCTCAAGTACATATTCACCCAACCAGATCTGAACCTCAGGCAAAGGAGATGGTTGGAACTGATCAAGGATTACGACTTGGGCATCCATTATCATCCGGGCAAAGCGAACGTGGTGGCAGACGCCCTTAGTCGAAAAGGGTACTGCAATGCCATCATGATTCAAGACCAGGCTCCTCTACTTTATAAAGAGATGGAAAGGCTAAACCTAGGGATCACCACTCGAGAGTACCTCGCTGCCTTGGAGTCTCGGCCTGTCTTAATAGACCAGATCCGAGAGAAGCAGAAGGAAGATCCAGACATCCTGGAGATCCAGCAAAACATGAGGAAGGGTAAAGCCCCCGGATTCTCCGAGGACGAACATGGTACCATCTGGTTCGGAAACCGAGTATGCGTACCCAACCTACCTGAGTTGAAGACTCTCATCCTTCAAGAAGCCCACGATACTCTATACTCCATCCATCCTGGGAGTACAAAGATGTATCAAGACCTAAAGGAGAAATATTGGTGGGTCAGCATGAAGAGAGAAATAGCCGAGTATGTGGCCAAGTGCGATACATGTCGGCGAGTCAAGGCAGAGCATCAGAGACCTGCCGGACTTCTTCAACCCCTCAAAGTCCCTGAATGGAAGTGGGAAGAGATAGGAATGGACTTCATCACAGGACTACCCCGGACCCAAGATGGTCATGATTCTATCTGGGTGATCGTTGATCGACTCACCAAGGTAGCTCACTTCGTCCCGGTCAAGACAACTTACACTGTCGCCAAGTTGGCTGAGTTGTATATGACCCGGATCGTGTGCCTCCACGGAGTTCCCAAGAAGATTGTATCTGACCGCGGGAGTCAGTTTACCTCCAAGTTTTGGAAGGACCTTCAAGAGGAACTCGGCACCCGGCTGAACTTTAGTACCGCCTATCATCCACAGACCGACGGTCAAACCGAAAGGGTCAACCAGATATTGGAGGATATGCTTAGAGCTTGTGCTCTAGACTTTGGCGGAATGTGGGACAAGAACTTACCTTATGCGGAGTTCTCCTACAACAACAGCTATCAAGCCAGCCTGCAAATGTCCCCGTTCGAAGCACTCTATGGGCGTAAGTGCAGAACGCCGTTGCTCTGGGATCAAACCGGAGAATCACAACTGTTTGGGACAGATTTATTGAGAGAAGCCGAAGAGAAAGTTAAGATCATAAGGGACCGACTGAAGGCAGCCCAATCCAGGCAAAAGAGCTACGCCGATAACCGTCGAAGAGATCTAGCCTTTGAGGAGGGCGATTATGTCTACCTCCGAGTCACTCCCCTCCGTGGCACTCAAAGGTTCAACATGAAAGGCAAACTAGCACCCCGCTACGTCGGACCTTTCCAGATCCTCCGTCGACAAGGAGAAGTGGCATATCAACTTGAACTGCCTCCATCCTTGGCAGGCGTTCATGATGTGTTCCATGTCTCGCAGCTGAAGAAGTGTCTCCGTGTGCCTACCGAGCAAGCCGACCTTCAGCAGCTCAACGTCCAAGAAGACTTGACCTACATAGAGAGACCCGTCAAGATCTTGGAAACCAAGGAGAGAGTAACCAGAAGTCGCGTCGTCCACTTCTGCAAAGTCCAATGGAACAACCATCCCGCCGAAGAAGCCACTTGGGAAAAAGAAGATGAGCTGAAAGCCCAATACCCCGAGCTATTCGAGTAGCGTTTCAATCTCGAGGACGAGATTCTTGTAAGGGGGATAGGTTTGTAACACCGCAAATTTTCAAAACAATAAAAATATTATTAAATTCAATTTATTGGAATTAGTATTTCAGAAAAATACTTTTAATTCTTTTTATACCCTTTTGAACTACAACATGGAGTAGATGACCAAATTAGGAGGTGAAACTTTTTGTATATGATCCTAAGACCAAAATATAATTTTGGGAATTTTTATAAATTTTTATCAACCTTGGAAGTAGCCCCAATATTTTAATCTATTTTCTGGAATTATTTTTATTCAGAAAAGTATTGGAACAGTAATGGGCTCCTCTCCCTCCCTTTTCTCTCTCCCGGCCAGCCCAGCCCGTTACCGCGCCCGCCTTAGACTGACACATGGACCCCACCTGTCGGCGCCGAAACTTTCCCCTCGCGCGCGCACCCGACACCGCGGCCCCACCCGTCAGCCTTCCCGTTCGCTCGCTCGCGCTCACTGGCCAGTGGCCCCCGCCTGTCAGCTTCGCCTTCAACCTCCCGCCGTCGCCCCCAAATCGCGCCGGCCGTCGACCTCGCCCTCGGATCCGCCTCGCTGGCCCGTCCCGCTTTAATTCGTCGCCATTAATCGGTCCCCCGCGTCGCGCCGACCGTTTCCCCGCTTTAACCCTCGCGTTTACGCCACGGGATCGCCGCTCCGCGTGCATGGCCGAGCCATCGCCGGCGAGTAAAGGCCCTCGGCCGATTTCCTTGCATGCGAGCCCTCTCCGGCGTCCTATTTAAGCCCCAACCTGAGCCGCGTTCGACCCCCACGCCTAATCGCCTCGAGAACGAACAGAGCACCCGCAATCCACGTTTTAGCGCCCACCCTCTAACTCACCTCCGGCCACCGCTCGCCGTCGCACCAGACCTCCTCCGCCCGTGCCTCCGCCACCAACGTGACCGCGAGAACGACCCCGACCTCGGCCACCCCTCCGCCGACGTCGAACCCCGCCGGAACACCATCGCCGACGAGGAACCCGAACCACTCCGCCGTCTACCCTCGTCGCCGGCCTCGCTCCGTCGACCCCTCGCCTCGCCTAAGGTACCATCGTGACCGCCTTGGCCTCCTCTTTCCGTTTTCGCATAGAGCTAGGGCCTAGCCCCCTCGTAGGCACCATCGCCACCACACCCGAGCCCCGCCGTCGCCGGAGACGAAGGGGGGTATAGCCCCCTTAGCGCGTGTCGTGCCGGATTCAATCCTGGCCGCACGATCGCAATCGGACGACGCGCGTGAGCCCACGTACGCGATCTAATCCGCACCGTCGGATCTGGTCAAAGCGTTACGTTTTAATCTCGCGCGTCGATTCCCACTTAACCCGACGCGCGATCTCGTGCGTCCACGTGGTACCCCTTCGCGCGTTTTAATCCTGGCCGTCCGTTGTCACTTAACCCTCCCGCCTCGCGCCTGGCCATCGGATCCAGATCCGACGGTCCAGATCGAGCCGGTGCACGCGCACAGTGCGCGGGTTCACCGTGGGCCTGGCTCACCGTGGACCCGAGAGGTTTAAAATTTGAAAATAAATTCCAGAAATGCTTTTAAACTTGCAAAATTCATATCCAATGCATTTGGACTCTAAAAATTACCATTTCAATTTTAGAAAATTCATAAAATTATTCTCTACATGTTTATGCCATAAAAACAGTAGGTTTATTTTGACATTTTCATGTTTATTCAAATAATTACTCAAAAGCCTTTAGGATTAAAATATGGATTAAAATATTTAAACTTCAGAAAAATTATTATTAATTTCCTTTCTGTTCATTCACTGAAAACCACCAAATTGACATGAACTTTTCATTTCACACTTATTGGAGGATTTAATATGACCTTAATCACATTTAAACATTTGTTTTATAAAGAGGACAACCCTTCATTTTAATCCCTTTCAAATTATTTATAAAATCCAGAACCTTAACCTTTGAGTTTATTTATTCAAACCAACTTTAACTTATGTGTAATGTTATACTGTTTGATTGGATGTTATGTTCTTTTTATTTTACTTTATATTAAAAAGACTACGACGTCGCCGAGGAGCCGGAGTACTTCCCCGAAGTCCCTCCCTCTCCCTTTGCTGAACAAGGCAAGTCACCAAACAACTCTTTTGAGCATATTGAACCCATGTCTGAATTGACTATCGCTAAAACACATAGGTTATGTATATGCATTAGTCAAATGAACCCTTACATTATATTTATTTAGGATCCCCCGACCTTGATGTGCAACCCAAGCCATGCTATCTCGCCTAACCTCCTTGTCACCATATGATGAATGATATTAGCTAGTGTCCAATGTATTGGCACGGCCGCTATAGGATAAAATGAGTCGTAGTAAAATGGTTCTATTATATGATCCCGTTACTTCTTATCTTTGGAAATTCTGTTGGTGATGAGTCATGGTTGTGAGTGTATGCATGGTGGGTTCCGGGTGCAAGCTAGGGCATTGGTCAGTCGCACCCGGGGCACTATAAGGACCGGTCTGAGGGATCCGTTGCAATACACTTACGTACTAACCACAAGTCTAGTGGGTAAGTCCTAACTAAGGTATGGGTTGTTCCAAACCGAGGCCACCACTTGGAGATGGGTCAAGTTGCACCTGCGGGTGACTTGTACCAATGTGGCGCAAAAGGGGGTGCGACGTTAGCCGGGATGCGGCCCGGCGCGCCGGCGAAACCTAGAGCGGGTGGTTATCGCTTGGGACATCTCATATTGAGGTTTTGGCACGAGTTCCCGTGAAATGGGTCATCTCGTCGAGATGAGTGCGTGCCTTGTGGGTACAGTAGTACATCTCTGATCAGAGTCTTAAACCTTTTCGAAAAGCCGAGCCCACGGTCAAGGGCGGGTTGCGTGACATCCCCCAGTTAGTTTACTTGGAATATGAATGTGCATGATGGAATGACATGTAAGGACCGTTGTGCGAGGAGGTAAAACGTACTCCTCGAGTTAGTTGATGTTGATGATGTTCATATTTACTTTCCGCATGATTAAAATATGATTACACTAAATGTCATAACTGCAACTGCTTTATTCCGCATTGTTAGCCTTTATCCTTCCTTGTTTATTATCCTGCATTATTATTTGCATTTGCGGTGGCTTGTTGAGTACTTTTTGTACTCATACCCGTTGGACCCCACAGGGGATGTTTATCTTGAAGACGGTCTGGAGTAGCGACCCAGTCAAGAAGAAAGATCCTGAAGAAGACGTTCGTCATGCCATTATTTAATTACTTTATTACTGTTTTTACTAAAACAATGTTGTAATAAATATGGTCTGCGTACCATGGATTTTATCGTATGTACGTTGTCGCATGATGAACCTCTTGTATTATTGTTTTTCTATGGAAATTCAATAATGTCTCGATTTTGATAAATCGGGGCGCTACAAATGTCTATCCTTTTAGGTTTTGCCATGTCCTTTGGAGCCTGACTTCGAAATATTGGAAAATTAATGAAGGGCTCCGTCGACAGTGGTCAGTCCTTGAGAGCTTAAGGCCTTATCGCCACTCTCGCTTCTCTATTCCTCACGGAGACCAAGGAGAGATAGCCTCCAAAGTTTGTCATGAAATCTTAACTTATATCAAGGAAGAGGAAAAGGAGAAGACATCTTCATCCTCCTAGCATGTAGATTGGTCTGATTCGGAGTATCAGGCCGAAGACCCTACGGAGGCTAACTCCGAAAGGCTTCTAACTTGGGCTGAACTTCAAGAGGAGCAGAAGAAACTGCAAGCTTCAAAAAAGAAAAGAAGCACTCGAACTAAAAAGACAGTTTCGATGGCTTCAAGATCCGGGGGTCAAAGTAGCCTTAGAAGTAGTTCTAGAGGCCGAATGGGTCTCCGATTTTACCTAGGCTTAGACTAAAATTTCTCTTGATGTAAAAGTATGATTATTAAATTAATATGAAGTGCTTCAGAAGCGTCTTGTTGTTCCTTAATCTCCTACCCCTCCTTGTGGGTGGGGGACCTTACGCATTGCAATAAGTTCCGTCAGACACTATGATTTGCACAACAATCTGATGCTTCGCACAACACTCAGTAACCATACTTTACTTTTTCGTAGAGTTCTTCAAACTATACGTTTGTATTATGATGTTTGTAAGTTTCGGAGCTGACTTTATACTCGCAAGCTCCTATACTAGTCGCTTAGGACTTTAAAAGTGTCTCATTGGCCGGAGCCTTGAAACCTTATTACTTGGTAACCTTCGACTCTTTTACAGATGCTTTGAACCCAGAGGTTGGAAATCTGTTCCTTTAAAGTCCTTAGACTCTTCTACGGATCCTAACAAGCCGGAGCCTGGAATCCGTAGGCTGGCCACCTTCGGCTCTTTTACAGATGCTTCGAACCCAGAGGTCGGAAATCTGTTCCTTTAAAGTCTTTAGACTCTTCTACGGATCCTAACAAGACAGAGCCTGGAATCCGTAGGCTAGCCACCTTCGACTCTTTTACAGATGCTTCGAACCCGGAGGTCGGAAATCTGTTCTTTTAAAGTCCTTAGACTCTTCTATGGATCCTAACAAGCCAGAGCCTGAAATCCGTAGGCTGGCAGCGGAGCCCTTGAACCAATGGTTCGAAGGCCGTTGCCTAGGTCCTCAGAAAGATGCTTGACTCTGCAAGCATCTCCATTCTCCTGATGCATCCACCAGGAGTAAGGGATATTCAAAGAGCAAACAAGATTTGAACCTTCACTTTATTTAAAAAGGAACTTTTACAATTGATTACATGAAGCCCCTAAGCATAATAACGCTTAAGGTGCTCTGCATGCCATGCATGCTTCAACTCTTCCCCTTCTAAATTAGCTAATTTAAACGATCCGGGGCGCCCTGAGCGTAGGATAATATATGGTCCTTCCCATTTATTTCCTAACTTCCCCGGGGCTATTACACTTCACAAAACTAAATGACCTGGCCTAAGCTCATTCAGCTTTATCTTTGGGTCATGCCATGTTTTTGTTTGGTCTTGGTACTTCGTCAGATTGGCGACAGCTCGAAGCCTTGTTTCTTCTGACAAGTCTAGCGAAGTGTTCCTCTCATCTTCGTCTTCAGGTTCTACTACGCGAAGGGATCCACCCCTGAGCACCGTAGGAGTCATGGCCTCATCTCCGAATAGTAGCCTGAATGGGGTAAAGCCTGTGGACCTGGCTTGAGTGGTCCGAATGGACCATAAAATCTTAGGGAGCTCTTCGACCCACAACCCCTTGGCCAACCCAACAATCCTTCGATTCAGACCGGAGAGAATATTCCCGTTGGCTCGCTCGACGGCTCCATTGGACTGCGGGTGGCGCACTGCTGCGAAGCATAACTTGATACCCAGTTCTTCACAAAATTCTTTGAATGTCTCAGCTTGGAACTGGTTTCCATTATCCACAGTTAGCTCCCTTGTTACTCCAAACCAGCATATAATATTTTGCTAGAAAAATTTTTGCACATTCCTTGAAGTGATAGCAGTCAGGGGTTCTGCTTCGACCTATTTAGAAAAATATTCAATTGCTACCATTGCAAACTTCAAGCTGCCTTTTTCCATTGGAAAAGGGGCGATGAGATCCATGCCCCACCGTGCCATTGGCCATACTGGGGCAATAACTTGAAGTGGTACTGGCAGACGGTGGCTCCGTCTTCCCATCCACTGGTATCCTTGGCAAGTTCGAACCAACTCCTCCGCATCTCTTACAATTGTCGGCTAGTAGAGCCCCTGCCGAAGTGTCTTTCTTGCTAGAGCACGTGGGGCTAGGTGGCTTCCACATAAGCCTTCATGAATGTCCTGAAGTATGTCTTGGCCTTCGGGTTGAGAGATGCACCGGAGTAGAGGAGAACAAACTCTGGCTTTGCATAATACTCCATTGACAAGCTTATAATTTTGAGCCCTTGCTTGCAACCTTCGGAAGCCCAGACCTTCTAACGAATCTGCGCTGCCTTGCAAGACATCCATTATCGGATCCCTCCAATCTGTAGCTGGGATGTAAAGGACTTCTGCGGAGGGTAATTGATTCACTGTAGGCTTGACTAGTTCTTCATAGAAAGCACCCTCTAGGAGGTCCAATGCTCCGGCTACAGCCTTCGCTAGAATGTCTGCAAGTTGATTATCTGCTCGAGGGATACTTCGAACAGAAAATCCTTTGAACGCTGCTTTTGTTTTGCGTATTTCTTCCAGATACTTTTCTAGATGTGGGTTCCTTGCTTGAAAGCTTTTGTCAACATGCCCTGCGATGACTTGGGAATTTGTTTTAATTATTATCCTTTCCGCTCCAAGTGCCTTTGCCTTTCGGAGGCCTAGCAGGATTCCTTCGTATTCTGCAATATTATTGGTGGTCTTAAAGTTGAGCCTCGCAGAATACATGGCTTTTTGCCCTGACGATGATATTATTACAACTCCAGCTCCAGCACCAGATGCCTGATAAGCTCCGTCAGAAAAAATTGTCCATAAACCTTCGGAGGGCTCTTCCGGGGCCCAAACTATAGATGGGGTCCATTCTGCTACGAAGTCAGCTATGATTTGGGATTTGATAGCTGTTCTCGCCGTGAAGGAAATTCCGAAGGGGTCTAGCTCAACAGCCCATTTGCCGATCCTACCCGTAGAATCTTTGCCCCGAAGCTTGTCACCAAGAGGATACGAGGTAGGAACAATTAGGTTATGCGCTAGAAAATAATGCCTTAGCTTCCGTGAGGTCATTACTAGGGCATAAGCAAATTTCTCGAGCTCGGAGTATCTCGTCTTTGCTCCGGATAAAGCTTCTGAGACGAAATAAACTGGGTTTTGCACCAACTTTCCCTTAAGCTCAACTTCTCTGACCAGTACTGCACTTACTGCTGAGCCTGTTGCTGCAAGATAAAGGAGGAGAGTTTCTTCCGGGAGGGGCACAGTAAGCGTTGACAAGCTTCCGAGGTATTCCTTAATATCATCGAAGCTCTTCTAGCACTCCGGCGTCCAGTTGAAACTTTCGGACCCCTTTAGAGCTTTGAAAATTGGAAGGCTTCGTTCGGCTGACCTGGCCAGGAATCTACTGAGAGCTACAAGCCGTCCTGTTAGCTTCTGGACTTGCTTCAAATTTTCTAGCGGAGCCATTCTTTGCAGTGCACTTATCTGCGTTGGGCTAGCTTCGATTCCCCTACTCGAAACTAAGTACCCTAGCAGTTTTTCTGCTTGTGCCCCGAATATACATTTTTCAGGGTTGAGGTGGACTCCACATGCTCGGAGGCTCTCAAATGTTTCAGCTAAGTCTAGACTATGCTGGTGCTTTTCAGCACTCTTTATTACAATGTCATCCATATAGGCTTCGACATTTCGACCTATTTGGTGACCTAGAGCCTTAACTATTAAACGTGAGAATGTGGCTCCGGCATTCCGCAAGCCAAAAGGCATTCTTACATAACAAAATACTCCGGATGGAGTTATGAAACTTGTCTTGGCTTCATCTTCACGCTTTAGCTAGACTTGATGATAACCGGAGTAAGCATTGAGGAAACTCAGCAATTCGAAACCAGTTGTAGAATCCACCAGCTGGTCTATTCGGGTCATAGGGTAGGGGTCTCACGGGCATGCTTTATTTAATGACGTAAAATCGATGCACATGCGCCATTTGCCGGAGCCCTTTTTCTTGACAAAAACAGGGTTAGCCAACCACTCGGTGTGGGCTACTTCCCTGATGATGCTAGCCCTTAACAATTTTTCCACTTCGATCTTGGCGAGGTGTTCTCTTTCCGCAGACAACTTACAGAAAGACATAGGCCAAGACATACTTCAAGAAATCCATGAAGGCTTATGTGGTAGCTACTTAGCCCCTCGGGCTTTAGCATGCAAAACACTTCGCTAGAGGCTTTATTGGCCAACAATTGTAGCAGATGCAGAATCATTGGTCTGAACCTGTCAAGGGTGCCAATGGATGGGAAGACGAAGCCATCGTCCTCAAATACCCCTTCAAGTCATTGCTTCGGTATGGACAATGGCACGTTGGGGAATGGATCTCATCGGCCCTTTCCCAATCGCGAAGGGCAGCTTGCGTGGTGGTAGCAATCGAATACTTTTCTAAATGGGTCGAAGCTGAACCCTTAACTGCTATCACTTCGAAAAATGTGCAGAAATTATTCTAGTAAAATATTATTTGTAGGTTCGGAGTGCCTAGAGAGTTGACAATCGACAATGGCACCCAATTCGATGCCAAACCTTTTAGAGAATTCTGCGAAGGGTTGGGCATTAAAATGTGCTTTGCAGCCATCCGTCATCCCCAATCCAACGGAGCCGTCAAGCGGGCCAATGGAAATATTCTGTCCGACTTAAATCAGAGGATTGTAGGGTTGGCAAAGGGACTATGGACCGAAGAGCTTCCTAAGATTTTATCGTCCATTCGAACCACTCAAGCTAGGTCTACACGTTTTACCCCATTCAGGTTGTTGTTCGGAGACGATGCCATGACTCCAACGGAGCTAAAAGGTGGATCCCTCCACGCAATAGAGCCAGAAGATAAAGATGAAACGAACACTTCACTTGACTTGTCCGAAGAAACGAGGCTTCGAGCTATCGCCAATTTGACAAAGTACCAGACCAGACGAAGGCATGGTATGACCCGAAGGTAAAAGTTAATGAACATAGACCGGGTCATTTGGTACTGTGAAGTGTAATTGCTTTGGGGAAATTAGGAAACAAATGGGAAGGACCATATATTATCCTACGCTCCGGGCACCCTAGATCTTTTAAATTAGCAAATTTAGAAGGGGAAGAGTTAAAGCATGCATGACATGCAGAGCACCTTAAACGTTATTACGCTTAGGGGCTCCTTGTAATGAATTGCAAAGTAACTTTATAAATGAATAATGCTTGAGGTTCGAATTATGCTTACCCCTCAATATTCCCTACCCCTGATGGACGCATTAGGGGAATGAAGATTCTTGCTGAGGTAGGCATCTTTCATTAGAACCGAATAAATGGCCTTCGAACCACTGGTTCAGAGCTTCCGTAAAAGAGCCGAAGGTGGCCAAAACCTACAGATTCTGAGCCACCGGCTTGATAGCATTAATAGAAGAGTCCAAGGACTTTAAAATAACGAAGTTCGAACCATTGGTTTGGAGCATTTGTAAAAGAGCCGAAGGTGGCCAAAACCTATAGATTCCAAGCCATCGGCTTGATAGCATCCATAGAAGAGTATGACTATAAAATAATGAAGTTCGAACCATTGGTTCGGAGCATTCGTAAAAGAGTCGAAGGTGGCCAAAACCTACGGATTCTGAGGCACCGGTTTGATAGCATCCGTACAAGAGTCTAAGGACTATAAAATAACGAAGTTCAAACCATTGGTTTGGAGCATTCGTAAAAGAGCCGAAGGTGGCCAAATCCTACGGATTCTGAGCCATTGGCTTGATACCTTCCGTAGAAGAGTCTAAGGACTTTAAACAAATAGATTCCAATCCTCCAGGTTCGAAGCATTTGAAAAAGAGCCGAAGGTGGACAAATCCTATGGATTCCGAGCCATTGGCTTGATAACATCCGTAGAAGAGTCTAAGTACTTTAAACAAAAAGATTTCGATCCTATGGGTTCGAAGCATCTAAAAAAGAGTCAAAGATGACCAAACTATGAGGATTCAAGGCCCCGGCCAAATGAACCTCATCAAGAGTCCTAAGTGACCATTCTCGGAGCTTTAACTTATAAGTTCGAAGCCCTATCCGAACTCTATAGCGAATATCTTTTCAGCCATCGAACCATTAGTTTGATGTGTCGCCTACTCTACCTCCATTAGGTAAGATATCATGATACGAACATACAGTTCGAAGAACTCTATGGAAGAGTTGAATTTGTGGTTATCATGTATTGTTTGCGAATCCTCGACTTTAATATGCTGGGCGTTGTGCGTGACCGGCCCTATTGCATTGCATATGGCCCCCCACCCACAAAGAGGGGTAGGGAAATAAGGCACAATCAAATGATGCTTCTCAAACAAATTATATTACTTGGTTAAATCACATTACAAACATCAAAATCAGGAAAAATTATTATCTAAGCCTAAGTAGAAATGGAGACCTCTCCGACCTCTAGAGCTACCTTCGGGACCAGCTCGGTCTTCGGAGCCTGGAGTTCTCAAAACCTTTCTTTTGGTTCGAGTTTGATTACCCTTCTTCAAAGCTCTCTAGGTTTCTGCTCTTCTTGAAGTTCAGCCCAGGTTAGAAGTCGTTCGGAGCTAGCCTCCGTCGGGTCTTCAACTTGATATTCTGAATTAGACCAATCTACATACTACGAAGACGAAGACATTATTACTTTATCTTCTTCTTTGATATAAGAAAGGACTTCGCTACAAACATCGGGAGCTATCTCTTCATGCTCCCCCCGAGGAATAGAAAATCGTGGGCGCCTATAAGGCCTTAAGATTTCAAAAATAGCCCATTGTTGGCGAAGCCCTTTGTCAAGTTCTAATACTTTGAGATCAAAGTCCGAAGCATGTGGAAAAACATAAAAACAAACATCCAAGAAAAGACTTTTCATTCATTGAAACAAAAGAACATTACAAAGTCTTTTTTACATAACAAAGCGCCCTAAGAGGCTAGACCTTTGGGTCCGGAGGCAGAGCAGTTGGCGGAGGTGGAGCCGGAGGCCTCATCTATGCTTGCCTCTGCCAACGGGCATTGTCGATCCATGCCTTGGCCGCAGCTTCATTATCTGCTTTCCAGGTCACCCAGAAGGCTTCCCAAGCAGAAGCAGTGTCCATAGATGGTCGCAGCAAGCCTTCGTTAGCAAAGCTTGCAGGCGTTGAACCCTTCACCAGAGCAATGGAGACCCCCATGGCTTCGAGATGACGAAGGACTCCAGTCCCGGTACTTGCCAAGAGATTTCAGCATAACAAGTACCGGAGAATTTCATCATCTTGGCCACCGCCTTGATCTTCTTAAGCTTACGGTCAAGAGGTTCATTTGCTGCAGCTGAGAAAGATGGGCAGACCATTCCAAAATATTCCAGAACACCCCAGAGGGTGTCCGTGGTTTGATCAGCCTCCTTATTGTGCCTCGCCTCAGCCTATGTCTTCTCGGTGGTGATGGCGGAGATGGCAAAGAGCTTAGCTATCTTTGTCATTAAGTAATTCTTTTGAGATAGCGCTTGCTGAAGTGCCTCTCGGAGCCGCACAAGTTCAACCCTAGAAGTCGCCTCCGCTACTCAAAGCTTGTCAACTTGAGCTCTCAGCACCATTCACTCCGCTTGGAGCTCCTTAATTGAAGACACCAGGCTAGCATGAGCATGTTGTTCTGTTCGGAACGCCTCCTCTGTAATAGCCTCCGCCCTCTGCTCTTCGAGGAGTTCTTCCTCCAATTATAGTGACTTATCTTTGGAGCTCTTAAGGGCCCTCTTGAGCGTTGTAACCTTCCTTTTGAGTCGATTAAAATCGAGCTCATTGGATGTCGCCGCCGCTCTAGCAAGAACAAATTATTGCAAAAAGCAAAGTAAGTATGGTGTAATTACAATGAATTAAATGTACACTATGTCCCTCGCATACCTCGAGGGTAGCCCTTTCAAGGGCTATGTCTAGCTCCGATCCACTAGCTTCGCTCAACGCAGAGACCAGCTCGGAGTTGCCAACCTCTTAGCTCTTTTCAGCCAAGGGCTGTAGGAGAGACCGAATCCCTGTCCGCTGCTCCAAGAACAGAGCTATTAGCGGGAGCCAGGACAGGGCCCTCCGATCATCTTTGGTGGGATCCTCTTCCGAAGCATCCACTAAAGGATCGTTCATCGATGGCGTCGTCACCAAGGAAGGGAGAGGCCTAGGACAAGACTTTCCTTTACCTCTCCCCTTTGCAGGAGCCAGAGCCACCTCTTCTATCGGAGTGGACCCCTCCGCATGAGTGACCCGTTCAGCTAGAGCAGCTCCAACGGAGGTACCCTCCGCTGCCAGAGCCACCTCTTCTGCCGGAGCCTCATCTGTAGCTAGAGCCAAGTCCTCCGCCAAGTCTCCGTCTCGGGTCGGAGCCATGTTGCTCCCCGAAGCATCTACAAACATAAGGTATTTGTCAATTATCTAAAAGATATTGCCAATACAATGAAATTATTTCAGGTATTATGAATCAAGAAGTAAAGACCGAAGGCTTACCTCCATGTAGATTTTGAGGGTGGATTACGGGATCCCCCAGATACTCGTACATTCTGAGGTACTCCTCTATGTCCTCCCCCGAAGTTTCGTCTAGAGTAGTAGACGTAGAGACTCTTAACTCCGTAACCACTACTCCGGTCACTAGCAAATCGGAGCCCTCCAGCTCCACTCCCTGAACCCTAGTGGGCTCAGTTCGGACCGTTGCCTCCTCTTCGGCCGACGGCATCATTCCAACATCAGCCTGAGGTGAATCCTTGACTTTGGTCCAAGAATCCCCCTCGCCACCCTCCATGAGTAGAGCTTCGAGCTCCCTCCCCATTCGGGCCTCCGAAGTTTCCTCCTCTTCAGACTCCTCCAAAGAAGAGCTCCGAATGTCTAAAAAAGGTGGAGACACCAGAGGTGAAGGGAGCTTAGGCTTCCGTGTCGCCTTTTTCGCTAAAGTCTTCATGGCCTTGGAGGTCCCAGCAACAACTTTCCTCTTTCGAGAAACCGGGCCCGTTGTGTCGAAGCTTGGAAGAGGATGGGCTTCGATTCTCAGTGCACTCCACACTTGGTTGGAGCGCTCCCAGCTCCCAACCAACTCGACCCTCCGCTGCTTCTCCACTGCAGTAGGGGACCCAAGCACCCTCTTCACTGCCCGAGCTATTTGCTCTAGAGCCAACGCCAACGGAGCCACTGAAACATGGTATCAATCTGTTAAGAAAACTATAGATATTCTATATGACTAATTTGAGTGCAGGAAATATCAAAGTGTTACCTAGAGAGTTTGAAGCGATCTCTCGAAGCTCCCCCTCCGAAGCTTTGTGGAAAACAACGGGCCAATTGGCCCCGAGCGGAGGTATTTAGAGGGTGATGAACTCCTCCACCAAGTCTCGCATACTCATGCGCTTGTCCACCGAAGACAACAACCCAAGTCGCATTGAAAGCAAACTTGAGTCCGAAGTCACCTCTACCTCCCTCCTATACCAGATCTCTTGCAGAGGCCCCACAAGGCCAGAGTCTTCACTGACCTCGGCATAAAACCACCGGAGTATCCAGTCAGAGTACCACTGGTCGTTGATCACCTTCGCCGAGAAATTCTTCAAGTGCCCCTTTCGGAGCTGGAAGTTGACACTCTCGAAGGCCACTAGCAGCTTGGAGTCTTCGGGCCCGTCGTGCATCTTGGGCTGGCATGAAGCTTCATGGGTTGCCGTGAATACTTCGGACCTTACTTCACACCCTTTGGCTCAGAGGGCCCATTCGAAGAACGCTATTCTAGCTATGGCATTCAGAGACAGCTGTGACAGGGTGACGTGGAACATCTCCAATACTTCTGTTAAGAAGTTTATGGAAGGGAGCCCACGTCTGGCTTCTAAGAAGGCTTCGAAGACAATGACTTCTCCGCTCCTCAGCGACGGAATCACTTCTTCTCCGAGGATCCGAGTCCTTATCCCTGGTCCCAGCCTTCCACTCACTGCTTCATCGATGGACTCCGTCATGCTATTCGATCGCCCGAGGATGAATGTCTACTTCAGTGGCTTGTTCGATGGTGGGTGGAGTTCTCATGGATCCTTAGGCCAGGAGCCCCCGCCATTGCTGCCGCCATAGATGCGGCTAGGGCTTGCCGCTGCGCCAAGGTCACCACCACCGCCGACACTCTTGCACTTGTTCTCTCCATTGGTGGAGCGCTCGAGAGTTTCAAAGAGTATGGGTGAAAGATGAAAGTGTGGAAATGTCGAAGCACAAAAGCTTTGTAAAACTTTTGTGGCTGTTCCTTTCTCGAAAGGTCTAACGGCTATTTGAAGGATAACGGTGCAAAAGTAACGGCTCTTTGCGATTCACTGCTGTCATAACAGTTCATTTTCCTTCGGAGCAATCATATGGAGGTCCGAGTTCGAAGCCCGAATTTGATACATCTCCGATGCCAAGGATGCTTCGAATGGTTATAATACCTTGTATTCCTTCTAAGGTCCTGAGCATGAAAATATTTCTTGCGTATACTACTCTCCTTGCTATAAAGGATATCCGAAGAAGCGTATTCGAGGGGCTACTGTTGGGGAAAAATACTTCATCCCCATGATCCTCCAAGATTCCAAGCAAATACATTATACAACGAAGATAAAGGCAAGTCTTAATCTCGAAGCCCAAGAATCCCTCCGATCTGAAGGACTCGAAGCAATGAAGGGTCTATCCAGGCTTCGGTCCAAAGAGACCCTCCGAAAGACTTCTCCTCCGAAGTGGAAAACAACCAGAAGGATGGGATGTCTGCCAACAACATCTTTCGAGCATGTTTTACCATATTAACCCTATAAGGGATACCAAAATAGTATCCACTATGTCGGTTGTAATTGAGGGGTAAAAAGGTATTTTCTCTAGAGATTTTACCTATAAATACTCCCCTTCTCGCCCTGTAAGAGGAATCGAATATTCCGATATTCCATACACACTTCGAAATATTCTGAGCTATTATCCTATTCGGAGGCTTGAGATAGTCTGCATTCACAAACACTTCGTTTGTCAGTTCTTGGTATTATAGAACCTATTAGCATAATCTGTTGCGCTAACAGCCCTAGTTCGCCCAATGGTCGACCGAACGTTGCCACAACAACACTAGTTTGGCTGACTATCATCCAAACTAGGCCATATTAGCGCCCCAATGACTACAAGCCGGCGCTGCAATGACTATTGGTTGAACCATAATGACGTGGTATGGTTCGATTGTTCAAAGGCCGAACGTTGGCCTATATAAGCGGGCCGAACACCCCCCTTCCTCACTCGACTGGCTCCATTCTTCAAGTTGAGAGGTAAGTTTTTTTCTCCCCTCTAGTTTTTAGTATAATTTATAAGTAATTTAGGAGTAATTTAGCGGTAGTTTAGGAGTAGTTAGGAGTAGTTTAGTGGTAGTTTAAGAGTAATTTAGTGGTAGTTTAGGAGTAGCGTTAGAGTAATTAGGACTAATTTAGTAGTAGTTTAGATATAATGTAGGAGTACATTATAGATATGTAATGAATTGCTAGTACATAAGTTAGTGATGATTTATGAGTACTTAACACATAAATTAGGGGTATTTTAGAAATAATTTATGGGTTCTCGAGACATAATTTAGCGATAATTAAGGTGTATGCAACAATACTTTATTGGTACTTAGAACATAATGTGACAATAATTTAGTGGTGATCATGACATAATTTTACGTTAATTAAGCGGTACCTAGGACACAATTTAATGATAAATAGGGGTACTTTTATCCGCTTTTACAGATAATTTAGGGGTAATTTTGATTGCATTTACATACATTTTTTGCATACTTTACAAATAATTTAGAAGTAGTTATGATGTGAACTTGGGTGGCCCAGTCTTTCGGTGAGTTGAGGAGATAAGTTCGATTAGAATGAGACGATGTTGACGATCAGACTACAACCATACGAGACATTTGTGTTGCGCCTTAGCGATTGATACACCAACTCCAAGGGTTATTGATCTTGCTGGTAATCAGCCTTGTTCCTGCAAGCAATCGAAGAACGAGCAAGAACAAGATAAAGGAGCAACTAGTATTGTTGGATATGAAATACGCACAAAGGGTAGTTGGGGTTATGAAATGAGAAATCGGTGATCTAACCGATCACGGGTTTACACGGACAAGTAGCATTGGCTAAACTTTTATCTAATCAAAACCTCAAATTACAACTAAAGTCTCTAGGGTTATTTATAGCCCTAGGGATGTTCCCAAAGTTTGGAAACTTATTACATATGGAAAGGACTAATTATTTCCTAAATAGATTGACTAGAAAAATGGAAATCCAGTGCTTAATTGGTTCGACCTGAAAAAGGAACACACATTGTTTTGATGATTGTAAACTCCTCAGATGGAATCTAGATGTGTATCTGCATCCGTTGGAATGAGGACATATCTAGCTTTCCAAAAAGTCCAAGATCATCTAAATCGGAGCTTCCATGTAAAAGTTACGCGTGCTGTTCCTACTGTCCGAGTCTGAATCCCACACGAGTAGAACTTTTTCTCCACTTTCTATTGGCACAAAAATAACATATAAAAATGTATATTATATTTGGATTGACTTGACTTGGTCCTCAATCAACTTCCATGATGTTCCATACCCTTCATTTTCTCACAACGTGTCGCTTAATCCATGTAATAATTTCTGTAATTGAAAACAACAACTCATGGTGCAACAACCTTTTCTCAAATATGTAAAATATAAATCGAATATAGAAAACATGCACATTTGTTTTTATTATGGTTATATTCTGGCCAGTGATGTCCTCATCATTCTCTTATTCTTGGCTGCAAACAATCATCGATTTGTTCTTTTGTTCATAATCCATGCAATTCCTAGCAAAAGAACCATTATTGTGTTGTATTTCTTGTTCTTTAAACATGTGGGGAATTGGAGAAAACCAACTCACCCAATCCTTTGCTTGAACAAATGACATCAAATATGTACTTTTAGATATTGTAGTAGGAATTGTGGCATTGCTAAGTAGCCCACAAGGCTCTCCTTCTTAAAAATAAACTTGTGTATTTAAATCAAAACAAGAGACCTTTGAGGTAATAGGATTAGTTAAAACACCTTGTCCGATACTATTATTTTTAGACTTTATATGTAGTTTCAAATCTGAACATATGTAAACTCTATGCACAAAGTATACTCCTTGATCATTGTATTTGCTAATTACGTGAAAACTCATTTGAGCAGGACATGGCAAGTCAGTTCTAGTGAGTAATTTCCCATTTAAAGCACTAAGTTCACAAAGATCATCAAAATCAATATAACCCCAAGTATTTAAAGAAGATAACAATTTATGTTCTTCTTTTTCACTAGCAATGTGAACAACATGTATCAAATCACTTAAAGGTTTGGCAACAAAATCAACATGTTCATTCAGTAGTTGTGGGACAGATATATGTAAAGTGTTGCACAACTCTTCTTTATTACAATGAGTGTCAAGCAAATCATCTAGTAACAAAGGAATTTTAGCAAAAGATTCTACTAGTGATTGCTCTATAATAGCATGAATATTGGACAATTGTGTTTTATGAGGAGTACATTCACCTTGATTAATTTCAGAACATATTCTACCTTGCAAAACTTTGTCCGACGATGTAAGTGCATAATTGCTCTCTTTTTATTGTTGAAGGTTAGTAGCACTAGAAGACACACCAAATGGTGTTTACTCTAAATCAATAGCAATCTTAACTTCAGCTCAACATGCAAGTTCAAATAATTGAGAGAGAGAATCATATGTTTCATGAACAAGCACTTCTTGAATTTATTTGTTAAGCCCACATAAAAATCTATGTTCTGTAGCTTCTTTGCATTCATCTAAACCACAATGTAATAAACAAATATGCATATCATGATAGTACGATGTAACACTTCTACTATCTTGTTTTAAACATTGCAATTTATTTAACAGAATGTCGGCATAATATGGAGGAACAAAAGCATCTCTCAAATATTGTTTTAAGTGTTTCCAAGATTGAGGTATTTTATCATGTCTACAAAGATGTTTCCAATGATATGCAGCATCTTTAACTAACACTTTAGAGGCAGCTATAACATTTTCTCTTTTAGATAATTTATACTTTTTAAATCCATTATCTATAGCTAACTCCCATTGAATATATACATGAGGATCATAATTTCCTTCAAAATAAGGTATTGTACATTTGAACCTAGATAGAATTTCATCAGATACCTCATATTTATCGTATTGATCCCTCATGTGTCGATGGAGATATCGATATTGAGCTTTACTATATCCTATCTCCTTGTGTATCCCTGCCATGATTAGTAGTAGACAAGAAACATACAAATAATATGTACGCTCATGTTAACTACAAGGTTATGAAGGCACAAAGTCACACTCGCTCAATCCTGTATCAAGCTCTTATAAGTTCTTACCAATGCAAGCATGAGGTGTTGCAAACCGACTTAACCACAAATACCACAGAGATTAGATGTATCGATGCCTTGGCAAACACTTGGTTGTACAAGCTGTAGTCAAATCTGTAGAGCTCTAGGTAGCTGAAATATGTAGCAAGGAAAACTAGAACCACATTAGCATAAGAAAATTGAGTAATTATTCAATGTTGGTATTGTGTTGATCCCAGGCTTGAATGTATTAGAGGCACGAGCCTATACACAAACGATACTACCAAACCAACAAAGGCAGAACTAGCTTTCTTCTTCTTTTGTCACAAGTTTTCTTTCTTCACTTTTTTTGCTCTTTTTTCTCTCTTTTTTGGTGTGACTTTTTTTCTTTTTTTGAGCACCCTTCAGCCTTTTCTTTTTCCCCTTTTTTGTTTTTTAAAGAACAACAAATGACAAGGTAAGATATACACAAACTCTTACTACAGGACTACCAAACTTTGTATGATCTAAAACAAAAAACAAACAACCGAATCTGAATATGACTATAAAATGAACATTAAAGATCTTGTTGTAAGCTTTCCAAAAAGTATCAAAACTCTACAATCCTAGTTTGAATGTGCGAGATATGATAGTTTTAGTAACACCTCCACAACCTACCCAAATTATACTCGGATTCCAACAAAACAAACCGACTCAAATTTGATTTTAGGTCGAAAACTAAGGGATAAAAATACCCTAAACACTTGATAAACAGACCAAAACACCGTGGTAAAAACGTGACAAGAACTCGAAACTCTAAACGAAGAAAATGCTAAGACCAACAACTTCACACGACAATGCAACCAAAAACTCAAAAAAGCAGATAACAAGCAGAACTAGTAAAAGGCTCAAAGAGGCTTGGTTCTCGGTTAAACTATTTTTTTGTGTGGCTTTTTCTAGACTATAGGAAAAAAATGATAACTCAAAATCTCTCACTGATCAACTGTAGCTCTGATACCACTTGATGTGAATTTGGCTGGCCAAATCTTTCGGTGAGAAGAGGAGATAATTTCAATTAGAAGGAGATGACATTGATGATCCTACTACAACCGTATGTAAGAGACGTTTGTGTTGTGTCTTAGCGATCGATACACCAACTCCAAGGTTTGTTGATCTTGTCGGTCAACCGTATGTACGCGACATTTGTGTTGTGCCTTAGCGATCGATACACCAACTCCAAGGGTTATTGATCTTGCCGGTGATCAACCTTGTTCCTGCAAGCAATCAAAGAATGAGCAAGAACAAGATAAAGGAGCAACTAGTATTTATGGATATGAAAGATGCACAAAGGGTAGTTGGGGTTATGAAACGTAAAACCGGTGATTTAACTGATCATGGGTTTACACGAAAAAAAGTAGCATTGGCTAAACTTTACTCTAATCAAAACCCCAAATTACAATTGAAGTCTCTAGGGTTATTTATAGCCCTAGGGATGTTCCCAAAGTTTGGAAACTTATTACATATGGAAAGGACTAATTATTTCCTAAACAGATTAACTAGAAAATACAAATCCTGTGCTTAATTGGTTCGACCTAAAAAAGGAACATGCATTGTTTTGATGATTGTGAACTCCTCAAATGGAATCTGTAGGTGTCCATCCGTTGGAAAGAGGACATATCTAGATTTCCAAAAAGTCCAAGATCATCCAAATCAGAGATTTCATGTAAAAGTTATGCATGTTTGAATTTAGTGTTGTTCCTATAGTCATAGTCCGAATCCCACACAAGTAGAACTTTTTCTCCAGTTTCTATTGACACAAAAATAACGTCTAAAAATTGTATATTATATTTGGATTGATTTGACTTGGTCCCCAATTAACTCCCATTATGTTTCATGCCCTTGATTTGCTCACAACGCGTTGCTTAATCAATATAATAATTTATGTAATTGAAAACAACAACTCATCGTGCAACAACCTTTTCTCAAATATGTAAAATGTAAATCGAATATAGAAAGCATGCACCTTTGTTTTTATTATGGTTATATCCTGGCCGGTAATGTTATTTGCTTTTGCATTTTTTTCCTATTGTTTACTCCTTATTTTAGCTATGTTGGTGTGAACTTAATATTTTCAGGCATTATGAATAGAACATCATTTAGGATTTATTATGGAGATGATCAAATAATTATTGGTCATGACAATGATGATCTTAGTAGTTTTCAATTTACTGATAATAGTTTAAGTCGGGTGGAGGAGTGTGTCATTGATAGCATTAAGTAGTGGATGTATTATATTTCTCGAGTAGATATGGAGCAGTGAGATTTGTATCTGTATGCCCGATGTAGCTATGTGGCCGAAGGGTTATTTTGGGAGATGGCTCCTATCACTTCTTATTTCTACAATGTCGTATGCATATCAGTCCTGGCCTGTCGACCCTGCATATTAGAGTCAGTCTGCACCGATCAACATTTCCACTAATGATTAGCAAGGCTCACCAGGTTTCGATGCTTGGGAGGCTGACCTCATTGATATCTTTAGGCCTTCGTAGTTTCACGGAGCGCTACCACCCATTCAGTTTGACGAGCAGTAGCCCGCTAGGCTAGCTAGGGTATGTTGTTCATCGGATATGCTTACATTGTCCGAGCTGTCACCTAGACGCACTAGGGCTAGGCGTTGTGGTTAGGTCCATACCGTGTGGTTGGATGATTTGTATCGAATAGTTTAGTACCGTATGTTTTAGGACATCATGCAGTTATTATGATTATGCTATGATGAGATATATTTCACTATAACATTATTATTCTATCTTACTCTGTCTAATTAGATGGCTTCCTCTATCTCAACTAATCTTAGGGGACCGAACATCCTGACTAGCGGAGAGATCCTTTCGCTTGTCTCATCCCTTCGTGGATAGATCGACCTTTGTTCCATTGTGGGGATCGGTGATGAGAAGGATTGAAGCTGATGATCGAGAAAGGAGTGCGAGATGGAGTAAAGAGGATGGAAAACAAAGGGAATACAACAGGTAGAAACAACTTAGGTACAGATAGCAACAAAGATGTACTAAAGAAGACAAACAACGGAGAAATCAGTAGGACGATAGTTCCACACCATTTCTAATGTAATGAACTTTTTATTACGCGTAGTTCTATTGTTTTGTTACCGAACATCTTCAAATATTGTATTGTGTGCATTGCAATATTTCTATCAAACTGTCTTGAACTACGTTGTTTTCTAGAAAAGTTTGAGGAAAAAATATATTTCTATCAAACTCATAGCATGTCAAAGTGACAAATACCTATTAATTAAAATAGTCTAGCATGAACAACACAGAAAGGAGTACATAACATAACACAATACAATACAAATTTTAAAAAAACAAACTACACTACTTGACTATTGAGTGTAGCGAGAGTATTTTCCCTTATGGCCTCAAGTCCTGCTTCTTTAGCATGACAAGCCCTCTCACTCTTCCTCTCTCTATTAGCCTCGCACTCCTCTTTTTCCTTGCGCTCCACCTCCTCCCTCCTCTTTTGTTCTTCCTCACACTCACATTCCCACTGGTATCTCATCTCAAAGAGCTCTCTGTTGAACTCCTTGTGCCTCACAAGAGACGCCTAGTCCTCCAGATCCACCTCTTTGTTGATACATTCGACAAAGTCACATAGAGGATGTGGCAATGGTAGAGGAGTTACCTATACACATAAATATTAATAGACATATTTGTACGTGATTTATTTGAGAAGAATATATAAATGAACTAAACAAAAAGTTATTCATATCGGTTTGTTTGCATGTGGTCCATGCTTTGGCTTTTTAGGAGTCCAAGAGTAGTTGGCACATTTTTAATACCTCATCTCATATGGGAGGTCATCTATGGTTCTCATGAATTTACGTGTGTCTCCATAGAAACACATGAGATGTTCAACACCTTCCAGTGAATGGTGACAAGGATCATAAATGTGATTAGATCTATCCTTTTGCACCATCTTCTAATATATCTATATAAATTTAGTACATTAAAAATATATCTACATTTTCTCTGAGCCACTCTTAAAAGAACAATACAATACTATAAATCATCTAAAAAACTTGATTAAACTACCCCTACATTACTCTAAACTATTCCTAATATACTCATAAATTACTACTAATTTACTTCTAATCTACTATTAAATTAATCTAAGCTTAATAACTATAGGAGAAAAAAATAGGGAGAGACTGTAACACCCCAAATTTTCAATACAATAAAAATATTATTAAATTCAATTTCCTGGAATATATATTTCTGAAAATACTTTAAATACCCTTTTATACCAAATTGAACTACAGCATAGAGTAGATGGTCAAATTAGGAGGTGAAACTTTTTGTACATGATCCTAAGACCAAGATGTATTTTTGAGAATTTTTATAAATTTTTACCAAGCAAGGAAGTAGCCCTATTATTTTAAATCAATTTCTGCAATTATTTTTAATCAGAAAATAGTTTCAAACAGTATTTTGCCCTCTCCCTCCTTTCTCTCTCTCCCGGCCGGCCCAACCCGTTACCTCGCGCGCCTTAGGCTGACAACCCGACCCCACCTGTCGGCGCCGATTTCCTCCCCTCGCGCGCGCACCCGACACCGCGGTCCCACCTGTCAGCCCTCCCGCTCGCTCGCTCGCGCCCGCTAGCCAGTGGCCCCCGCCTGTCAGACCCATCATCTACCTCGCGCCGTCGCCCCCAAATCACGCCGGCCGACGACCCCCGCCTCGGATCCGCCTCGCTGGCCCCTCCCGCATTGAATTGACGCCATTAAACAGCTCCCCGCACCCGGCCGACCGTTTCCCCCTTTATTTCACCGCGTCATCGCCCCCGGATTGGCGCTCGCATAAACGGCAGGAGCTCGCCGGCGTTGAATAGATCCATTACTCTCGGCCTCCCCCGATTACGCCCCCTCTACCCCCGCCGATGACCTTATATAAAGCCCCTGGCCGTCCGCAATGCACCCCTACGCCCTATCACTGCGAGAACCAACTAGAGCGCCCCAATTCACCTTTTTACTCCCCACCGCCGCCCGCACTTCAGCCGCCGCTCGCCGTCACCGAAGCCCCTCTCCGTCCATGCCGACCGCACCGTCGTGACCGCTGGGACCTCACCGACCTCGGCCACCACTCCGTCGACGACAAACCCCGCCGTATCGCCGTCGCCGCCAAGGACCCGAACGCCTCCACCGCCTCCGCTCGTCGCCGGCCTAGCTCCGTCGACCTTTTCTCACCGCCGAGGTACCTTCGTGACCCCCTCATTGCCCTCCTTCCATTTTAGGCCCTAGCATCGACCGCCGTCGCTCGCCGTGGCCGCTGGCCCGCTCGCCGTCGTCGGAGAAGACGACCAGCACGGGTCGAGTACCCGTGCCGTGTCGGATTCATGTGCGACCGTGCGATCTGGATCCGACGGTGACAATTAATTCCCGCGTGCTATTTAATCTGATCCGTTAGATCTGTGCGAAGGGGTACGTTTTAATCTCGTGCGTCCGTTAGTTTTAAAACCCCGCATCGCATCTAAGCCGTCCATCGCATACCGGTTCAAACGTTTTAATCCTGGCCGTCCACGTCGACTTACGCGCCCCGCCTCGCGTGCACGCGTTGGATCTGGATCCAACGGTCCAGATCGACCCGGTGCACGCGCACAGTGCGCGGGTTCACCGTGGGCCTGGCTCACCATGGACCCGAGAGGTTTAAAAATTGAAAATGAATTTCAGAAATACTTTTAAACTTGTAAAATTCATATCTGGCGCGTTTGAACTCTAAAAATTGCCATTCCAATTTCAGAAAATTCATAATATTATTCTCTACAGGTTTATGCAATAAAAACAGTAGGTTTACTTTGGACATTTCATGTTTATTCAAATAAGTATTCAAATGCCCTTAAGATTAAAATATAAATTCAAATGTTTAAACTTCAGAAAAATTTAGATTTATTTCCTTTTTGTCCATTTACTGAAAACCATTAAATTAACATGAACTTTTCATTTCAAATTTATTTGAGAACTTAATATGACAATAATCACATTTAAACACCCTTTTCTAAAAAGGACAACTCTTTAATTCCTTTAAAAATTTATTTATGAAATAAACCACAGGACTTTAACCATTGAATTTATTTTATATAAAATCAAGCCAACTTTAACTTATGTGCTTATAATGTAATGTTATATTGTTTGATTGAATGTTGTGTTCTTTTTATTTTACTTTACTATATCAAAAAGATTACAACGTCACCGAGGAGCCGGAGTACTTCCCCGAAGTCCCTCCCTCTCCCTTTGCTGAACAAGGCAAGTCACCGAACCAATCTTTTGAGCATATTGAACCCATGTTTGATTAAACTATCGCTAAAACTCATAGGTTATATGTGCATTTGTCAAATGAACCCTTACAATATATTTATTTAGGATCCCCCGACCTTGATGTGCAACCCAAGCCATGCTCTCTAGCCTAAACTCCTTGTCACCATATGATCAATGATATTAGCTAGTGTCCAATGTATTGACACGATCGCTATAGGATAAAAATGAGTCGTAGCAAAATGGTTCTATTATATGATCCCCGTTACTTCTTATCCTTGGATTTCTGTTGGTGATGAGTTATGGTTGTGAGTGTATGCATGGTGGGTTCCGGGTGCAAGCTAGGGCATTGGTCGGTAACACCCGGGGCACTATAAGGACCGGTCTGAGGGATCCGTTGCAATACACTTACGTACTAACCACAAGTCTAGTGGGTAAGTCCTAACTAAGTTATTGATTGTTCCAAACCGAGGCCACCAATTGGAGATGGGTCAAGTTGCACCTGCGGGTGACTTGTACCAATGTGGCGCAAAAGGGGGTGCGACGTTAGCCGGGATGCGGCCCGGCGCGCCGGCGAAACCTAGAGCGGGTGGTTATCGCTTGGAACATTTCATGTCGAGGTTTTGACACGAGTTCCCGTGGTATGGGTCATCTCGTTTGGGATAAGTGCATGACTTGTGGGTACAGTAGTACATCTCTGATCAGAGTCTTAAATCTTTTCGAAAAGCCGAGCCCACGGTCAAGGGCGGGTTGCGTGACATCCCCCAGTTAGTTTACTTTGAACATGTATGTGCATGCTGGATTGACATGTAAGGACTGTTGTGCGAGGAGGTAAAACGTACTCCTCGAGTTAGTTGGTGTTGTTGATATTCATGTTTACTTTTCCGCATGATTAAAATGTGATTACACTAAATGCAATAACTGAAACTGCGCTTTTCTGCAATGTTAGCCATTACTCTTCCTTGTTTATTATCCTGCATTACTACTTGCATTTGCGGTGGCTTGTTGAGTACTTTTTGTACTCATACCCGTTGGACCCCACAGAGGATGCTTACTATGAAGACGGTCTGGAGTAGCGACCCAGTCGAGAAGAAAGATCCTGAAGGAGATGTTCGTCATGCCGCTTTCTAATTATTTTTATTACTGTTTTTACTAAAACTTTGATGTAATAAATATGGTCTGCGTACCATGGATGTTGTCGTATGTACGTTGTCGCATGATGAACCTCTTGTATTATTGTTTTTCTTCTGAAATTCAATAATGTCTCGATTTGATAAATCGGGGCGCGACAAGATGGTATCAGAGCCGACTCGACTGTAGGAAGCCAAACAGACCCACCTAGCCATTAGCCACAAGAAATTATTTCTCGAAAATCTACTTTATAAACTTTGTTCCTCTCCTCACTTTATTCAACTTGCTGTTTTGTAGATGCCAGTCTACCAAGTCCACAGCTACTGCCGCCACTACGAGAGCTTCGTCCGGGAGCTCCGTATGATGCTCACCTTCCTCGGGTTCCTCTTCGAACCCGAATTCCAAGGAGTGTACCCCGACGAGTTCGCCGGGCCTTGCGACGTCTCCCTCACCGTCCACGGCTCCGGAGAACACCTGCCGCCCTACACCACAACACTTGGAGGCCCGACTTTCGACGTCGCATGCCAACGAGTCGCCCTCCAGGCCCTCATGGAGCTGAGGATGATCTACGACGATCGTCTTCAGAACTCCTTCTTCCGGCTTGTGCCGAAGCGTACTCCCGGAGCCCACCGTAGTATCTACCTTGGAGTTCACTCCGTGCGTGATCCGGTAATGGCCCGACAGTCGCGTCTTCTACAGGCCATGGACGATCTCCATACCGAGGCGGTGCTCGACGCCGACGAGCACCATGAGGCGGTTGAGTTCCTTCATGAAGAAACGAAGAACTTGATCGAGCAGAATGGTGAGCTGCAGCGCAAGAACATGCAGCTGCAGAAGGATATTGCGGAGATGGTTCCCCTTCTTCCAAGGAAGAAGAAGCCCATCCGTGAGCCCCTCCCTCGCCCCAAGACGATCCCGCCACGACCCTCCCCCGCCAGACCCTCCACCAGCGCCCCTACACCACGCCCCGGCCTCGTCTCCGACTCCATCATCGAGAATTTTCTCGAACCCACCATCCCTCTGGAGCCGCGTACTCGTGGTTCCGAGAGCACGGAGACCGCCTCCGGTGGCGAGTAGGCGTTAGGAGCCGCTATTTAAATAAAAAGCATGATTTTGTATGTGGTGCTACCCACGACGAGTGTGTTGTGGGTAGAATAAGAACTGATTGTAATGAACGTTTTTACCACTTAATTTATATGCATGAACTATTCTTGTTAATTGTGTTGTCAACTTTTTGCCTTATAACCTTATGAATTCAGAAGATGGCCGACCACCAGAACACCGGCTCCAACAACGGAGCAGGAGGAAGCCGTGATGCGCCCGAGGGTGTTGTACCCAACTGGGGTGCAACGGGCCCGCGTCAATCTGGGTCGCCCTCCGCCAACCACCCCACCTTGGCGGAGATGATGGCGAATCAGAACCAACTGATCACCGCCCTCCTCACCCAGATGCAGAACCAACAGGCTCAGTTGGACCGTCTGCAGAACGGGGAACCTGCCCCTCACGCACCAGCACCCGCGCCCGCTCCGCAACTCTCCGAGTTTCTGCGCGTGCGCCCGCCCATTTTCTCGAGCACCACCAACCCGATGGAGGCCGGAGATTTGCTTCATACCATCGGAAAGAAGCTCGACCGCCTCCCCTGCACCGACCAAGAGCGAGTGGCCTTCACCACTCACCAGCTTCAGGGTCCCGCCGCTGAATTGTGGGACAACCATCGCGAGTCCCAGCCAGAGGACCACGTGGTGACTTGGGCGGAGTTCACCATCGCCTTTCGTGCCACCCACGTCCCCGCAGGTGTCATCGCGGTGAAACAGCAGGAGTTCCGCGACCTGCAACAAGGCAACCGGACCGTCATGGAGTACCTCCATGAGTTCAATCACCTCGCCCGCTACGCACCAGAGGAAGTGCGCACCGACGCCCTTCGCCAAGCCAAGTTCCTCCGGGGACTCAACGATGAGCTGTCCATCCAGCTCGTCGCCACCGACTACGCCGACTTCCAACGGCTAGTCAACAAAGCGCTCATCCAAGAGACTGAGCAAAACAGGCTGGACCTCAAGAAGAGGAAGATGATCGCCTTCAAGCATCAACAGGCGAACTCGCAGAGGCCCCGCTTCGTCCCTCCACCACCAGCGCCCTCTTACCATCCTCGACCCGCCTACAGGCCACCTCACGCCGCCGGTGGATTCAACGCCGGGCATCCTCGCCCCGCTCCACCAGCTCTGGCCGCTCAGCCGACACCAGCCGCCAAGGCTCCGATCTTGAAGGATCGCCAAGGGAGGCCGGTCGTCTTCTTCAACTGCCGCAAGGAAGGGCACTACGCACACCAGTGTCCCCACCCCTAGCAGACTCAAGGCGCGGCACCCAACCAGGCAGTTCGCGCCCGCGTCAACCACATCAGCGCAGAGGAAGCTCAGGAGGCTCCTGAAGTCGTGCTCGGTACGTTTACTGTGAATTCCGTACCGGCCGTAATATTATTTGACTCTGGAGCAACCCACTCCTTCGTCTCGGAAGATTTTGTGAAAACAAATGAACTGGACGTGCTCCCTCTACCCACCCCCATGGTGATTGCCACTCCCGGCAATAGGACCTTAGCCCGCTTATACAGCCCTAAGGTTCAGATTGAGATCCAAGGAGTATTATTTCGGGCCGAGCCAGTCCTCATAAAGTGCACCAGACTCGACCTTATACTAGGGATGGATTGGCTGATGAAGCACAAGGGAGTGATCGACTGTGCCAGGAAGTCCGTCACGGTAACCAACCCTGAAGGCGCAGCCGTCACCTTTCGGATGACCAGTCGCAAACCACTCGGAGCATCCCTTCGCTCGATAGCTCTTGAAGAGGTACCTATAGTCAAGGAGTTTACGGATGTCTTCCCTGAATACCTACCCGGAATGCCTCCCAAGCGGGACATCGAATTCAGTATCGAACTTGTCCCCGGGACCACTCCAATCTCCAAGCGCCCGTACCGGATGGCCGCTAATGAACTAGCTGAAGTCAAGAGCAACATCGAAGACCTAGAGCAAAAAGGGTATATTCGACCGAGTACCTCACCCTGGGGTGCACCGGTTATATTTGCCATGAAGAAGGACAAGACCAAGAGGATGTGCGTGGACTATAGAGCCTTGAACGACGTAACCATCAAGAACAAGTACCCATTGCCTCGGATCGATGACCTGTTCGATCAGCTGAAAGGATCCTCGGTGTTTTCGAAGATTGACCTCAGGTCAGGTTATCACCAATTGAGGATTAGGGAAGAAGACATACCCAAGACTGCCTTCACCTCCCGCTATGGACTCTACGAGTACACCGTGATGTCGTTCAGACTCACGAATGCCCCGGCCTTTTTCATGAACATGATGAACAATGTATTCATGGAGTTCCTGGACATGTTCATCGTGGTATTCATCGACGATATCCTCGTTTACTCCAAGACCAAGGAAGAACACGGGACTCACCTCCGGCTGACCCTCGGAAAGCTAAGGGAGCAGCAACTGTACGCCAAATACAGCAAATGCGAATTTTGGTCATCTGAGGTGAAGTTCCTCGGCCATGTTATATCTGCCGGAGGAATAGCAGTGGACCCAACCACCGTTGAAGCGGTAACCAACTGGCTGCAGCCCACGACCGTGACCAAGATCCGGAGTTTTCTCGGATTGGCCGGATACTACCGCCGGTTCATCGAGAATTTTTCCAAGATCGCCAAGCCTATGACCAGACTGTTGCAAAAGGAAGTGAAGTTTGAATTGACCCCCGACTGCGAAGAAAGCTTCCAGACCCTCAAGAAGAAGTTGGTATCAGCTCCTATTCTGACGTTGCCAGACATCCGGAAAGACTTCCACGTTTACTGTGATGCCTCTCGTCAAGGATTGGTATGCGTCTTAATGCAAGAAGGGAAGGTGATATCCTACGCCTCCCGGCAACTGAGACTGCATGAGCTCAACTACCCCACCCACGACCTGGAACTAGCAGCCGTGGTTCATGCCTTGAAGATATGGAGACATTACCTTGTGGGGAATCGGTGTGAGGTCTTCACCGACCATAAGAGCCTCAAGTACATATTCACCCAACCAGATCTGAATCTCAGGCAAAGGAGATGGTTGGAACTGATCAAGGATTATGACTTGGGCATCCATTATCATCCAGGCAAGGCCAATGTGGTGGCAGACGCCCTCAGTCGAAAAGGGTACTGCAATGCCATCATGGTTCAGGACCAAGCTCCCTTACTTTACAAGGAGATGGAAAGGCTAAACCTAGGTATCACCACCCGAGCGTACCTCGCTGCCTTGGAGTCTCGGCCCATCTTGATAGACCAGATCCGAGAAAAGCAGAAGGAAGACCCGGACATCTTGGAGATCCAGCAGAACATGAGAAAGGGTAAAGCCCCCGGATTTTCCGAGGACGAGCATGGTACCATCTGGTTCAGAAATCGGATCTGCGTACCCGACAAACCTGAGTTGAAGACCCTCATCCTTCAAGAAGCCCACGATACTCTATACTCCATCCATCCCGGGAGTACAAATATGTACCAAGACCTGAAGGAAAAATATTAGTGGGTCAGCATGAAGAGGGAAATAGCTGAGTATGTGGCCAAGTGCGACACATGCCGGCGAGTCAAGGCAGAGCATCAGAGACCTGCCGGACTTCTTCAACCTCTCAAGGTCCCTGAATGGAAGTGGGAAGAGATAGGAATGGACTTCATCATGGGACTGCCTAGGACCCAAGCTGGGCATGATTCTATCTGGGTGATCGTCGACCGACTCACCAAGGTAGCTCACTTCGTTCCGGTCAAGACAACTTACACCGTCGCCAAGTTGGCTGAATTGTATATGACCCGGATCGTGTGCCTTCACGAAATTCCTAAAAAGATTGTATCTGACCGTGGGAGTCAGTTTACCTCCAAGTTTTGGAAGAACCTTAAAGAGGAACTCGGCATCCGGCTGAACTTTAGCACCGCCTATCATCCATAGACCGACGGTCAAACCGAAAGGGTCAACCAGATATTGGAGGATATGCTTAGAGCTTGTGCCCTAGACTTTGGCGGAATGTGGGACAAGAACTTACCATATGCAGAGTTCTCCTACAACAACAGCTATCAAGCCAGCCTGCAAATGTCCCCGTTCGAAGCACTCTATGGACGTAAGTGCAGAACGCCGTTGCTCTAGGATCAAACCGGAGAGTCGCAACTGTTTGGGACTGATTTATTAAGAGAAGCTGAAGAGAAGGTTAAGATCATAAGAGACCGATTGAAGGCAGCCCAATCCCGTTAGAAGAGCTATGCCAACAACCGTCGAAGAGACCTAGCCTTTGAGGAGGGCGATTATGTCTATCTCCGAGTCACTCCCCTCCGTAGCACTCAAAGGTTCAACATGAAAGGCAAACTAGCGCCCCGCTACGTCGGACCTTTCCATATCCTCCGACGGTAAGGAGAAGTGGCATATCAACTCGAACTGCCTCCATCCTTGGCAGGAGTTCATGATGTGTTCCACGTCTCTCAGCTGAAGAAGTGCCTCCGTGTACCCACCGAGCAAGCCGACCTTCAGCAACTCAATGTCCAAGAAGACTTGACCTACATAGAGAAACCCATCAAGATCTTGGAAACCAAGGAGAGAGTAACCATAAGTCGCGTTGTTCGCTTCTGCAAGGTTCAATGGAACAACCATCCCGCCGAAGAAGCCACTTGGGAAAAGGAAGACGAACTGAAAGCCCAATATCCCGAGTTATTCGAGTAGCGTTCCAATCTCGAGGACGAGATTCTTTGTAAGGGGGATAGGTTTGTAACACCCCAAATTTTCAATACAATAAAAATATTATTAAATTCAATTTCCTGGAATATATATTTATGAAAATACTTTAAATACCCTTTTATACCAAATTGAACTACAACATAGAGTAGATGGCCAAATTAGGAGGTGAAACTTTTTGTACATGATCCTAAGACCAAGATGTATTTTTGAGAATTTTTATAAATTTTTACCAAGCAGGGAAGTAGCCCTATTATTTTAAATCAATATCTGCAATTATTTTTAATCAGAAAATAGTTTCAAACAGTATTGGGCCCTCTTCCTCCTTTCTCTCTCTCCCGGCCGGCCCAGCCCGTTACCTCGCGCGCCTTAGGCTGACAACCCGACCCCACCTGTCGGCGCCGATTTCCTCCCCTCGCGCGCGCACCCGACACCGCGGTCCCACCTGTCAGCCCTCCCGCTCGCTCGCGCCCGCTGGCCAGTGACCCCGCCTGTCAGACCCATCGTCTACCTCGTGCCGTCGCCCCCAAATCGCGCCGGCCGACGACCCCCGCCTCGGATCCGCCTCGCTGGGCCCTCCCGCATTGAATTGACGCCATTAAACAGCTCCCCGCGCCCGGCCGACCGTTTCCCCCTTTATTTCACCGCGTCATTGCCCCCGGATTGGCGCTCGCATGCACGGCAGGAGCTCGCCGACGTTGAATAGAGCCATTACTCTCGGCCTCCCCCAATTACGCCCCCTCTGCCCCCGCCGATGACCTTATATAAAGCCCCTGGCCGTCCGCAATGCACCCCTACGCCCTATCACTGCGAGAACCAACCAGAGCGCCCCAATTCACCTTTTTACTCCCCACCGCCGCCCGCAGTTCAGCCACCGCTCGCCGTCGCTGGAGCCCCTCTCCGTCCACGCCGACCGCACCGTCGTGACCGCCGGGACCTCACCGACCTCGGCCACCACTCCGTCGACGACGAACCCCGCCGGATCGCCGTCGCTGCCAAGGACCCAAACGCCTCCACCGCCTCCGCTCGTCGCCGGCCTAGCTCCGTCGACCTTTTCTCACCGCCGAGGTACCTTCGTGACCCCCTCATTGCCCTCCTTCCATTTTAGGCCCTAGCATCGACCGCCGTCGCCCGCCGTGGCCGCTGGCCCGCTCGCCGTCGTCGGAGAAGACGACCGGCACGGGCCGAGTACCCGTGTCGTGTCGGATTAACGCGCGACCGTGCGATCTGGATCTGACGGTGACGATTAATTCCCGCGTGCTATTTAATCTGATCCGTTAGATCTGTGCGAAGGGGTACGTTTTAATCTCGTGCGTCCGTTAGTTTTAAAACCCCGCATCGCATCTAAGTCGTCCATCGCATACCGGTTCAAACGTTTTAATCCTGGACGTCCACGTCGACTTACACGCCCCGCCTCGCCTGCACGCGTTGGATCTGGATCCAACAGTCCAGATCGACCCGGTGCACGCGCACAGTGCGCGGGTTCACCGTGGGCCTGGCTCACCGTGGACCCGAGAGGTTTAAAAATTGAAAATGAATTTCAGAAATACTTTTAAACTTGTAAAATTCATATCTGGCGCGTTTGAACTCTAAAAATTGCCATTCCAATTTCAGAAAATTCATAATATTATTCTCTACAGGTTTATGCAATAAAAACAGTAGGTTTACTTTGGACATTTCATGTTTATTCAAATAAGTATTCAAATGCCCTTAATATTAAAATATAAATTCAAATGTTTAAACTTCAGAAAAATTTAGATTTATTTCCTTTCTGTCCATTTACTGAAAACCATTAAATTAACATGAACTTTTAATTTCAAATTTATTTGAGAACTTAATATGACAATAATCACATTTAAACACCCTTTTCTAAAAAGGACAACTCTTTAATTCCTTTAAAAATTTATTTATGAAATAAACCACAGGACTTTAACCATTGAATTTATTTTATATAAAATCAAGCCAACTTTAACTTATGTGCTTATAATGTAATGTTATATTGTTTGATTGAATGTTGTGTTCTTTTTATTTTACTTTACTATATCAAAAAGATTACGATGTCGCCGAGGAGCTGGAGTACTTCCCCGAAGTCCCTCCCTCTCCCTTTGCTGAACAAGGCAAGTCACCGAACCAATCTTTTGAGCATATTGAACCCATGTTTGATTAAATTATCGCTAAAACTCATAGGTTATATGTGCATTAGTCAAATGAACCCTTACAATATATTTATTTAGGATCCCCCGACCTTGATGTGCAACCCAAGCCATGCTCTCTAGCCTAAACTCCTTGTCACCATATGATCAATGATATTAGCTAGTGTCCAATGTATTGACACGATCGCTATAGGATAAAAATGAGTCGTAGCAAAATGGTTCTATTATATGATCCCCGTTACTTCTTATCCTTGGATTTCTGTTGGTGATGAGTTATGGTTGTGAGTGTATGCATGGTGGGTTCCGGGTGCAAGCTAGGGCATTGGTCGGTAACACCCGGGGCACTATAAGGACCGGTCTGAGGGATCCGTTGCAATACACTTACGTACTAACCACAAGTCTAGTGGGTAAGTCCTAACTAAGGTATGGATTGTTCCAAACCGAGGCCACCAATTGGAGATGGGTCAAGTTGCACCTGCGGGTGACTTGTACCAATGTGGCGCAAAAGGGGGTGCGACGTTAGCCGGGATGCGGCCCGGCGCGCCGGCGAAACCTAGAGCGGGTGGTTATCGCTTGGAACATTTCATGTCGAGGTTTTGGCACGAGTTCCCGTGGTATGGGTCATCTCGTTTGGGATGAGTGCGTGCCTTGTGGGTACAGTAGTACATCTCTGATCAGAGTCTTAAATCTTTTCGAAAAGCCGAGCCCACGGTCAAGGGCGGGTTGCGTGACATCCCCTAGTTAGTTTACTTTGAACATGTATGTGCATGCTGGATTGACATGTAAGGACTATTGTGCGAGGAGGTAAAACGTACTCCTCGAGTTAGTTGGTGTTGTTGATATTCATGTTTACTTTTCCGCATGATTAAAATGTGATTACACTAAATGCAATAACTGAAATTGCGCTTTTATGCAATGTTAGCCATTACTCTTCCTTGTTTATTATCCTGCATTACTACTTGCATTTGCGGTGGCTTGTTGAGTACTTTTTGTACTCATACCCGTTGGACCCCACAGAGGATGCTTACTATGAAGACGGTCTGGAGTAGCGACCCAGTCGAGAAGAAAGATCCTGAAGGAGATGTTCGTCATGCCGCTTTCTAATTATTTTTATTACTATTTTTACTAAAACTTTGATGTAATAAATATGGTCTGTGTACCATGGATGTTGTCGTATGTACGTTGTCGCATGATGAACCTCTTGTATTATTGTTTTTCTTCTGAAATTCAATAATGTCTCGATTTGATAAATCGGGGCGCGTCAGAGACTTACTTAGGAAGAGAGGCAGAGAGGCAGTGCGTTGGAGAAGTGTCGAGGCCGAGGATGTGCTGAGAAGGGGGCATTCAACCCCCTTTTATAGGCTAGTTTCGGTCTTTGAATGGATGAACCAGGCCATGTCAGCTTGGTTCGTCCAATAGTCGGCTGAACTAGGCTGACGTGGCCTGGTTTGACTGAACTAGCCATTGCGCACGCACGTGGATTAGTCATTGCTGCCACGTCAGCATGGTTCAGCCGATGGTTCGGTTGATGGTGGGTCAACCGGTACCTATTTTTGAAAAATTTTGAATGAGTTATACACAATTTTGAATCAGTTATACACAATTAAATTAGGATTTAATATTAATGTAGGATTTCATAATAAAGTAGGACTCCTAGTTAGAGTAGGACTCCATATTAGATCAGGACTCTTTCTTATTTTGACCGCACCCCCTCTATACCCCTATAAATAGAGGTGGCTAGCCTTGTAATGATTGGGTTAATAGAAGAATAATATTTGGAAATTCGAGTTCAGGTTGAACGGCCTTGTGCCTTCGTCTGTATTCAACATCTCTCTTTGTTTCGATCAGGGATGTCTTACCTTCACCACTTTGTTGCGATCTGGTGAATTGCTACCGAAGAAAATCAAGTGTAATATGTTGTTCCAATGGGAATTAGGAGATTGCAGAAATCAAGTGCGCGGTGTTGCGGTATCTATAGGGTTGAGATTTGTTGCATTGGTGTCATGGGAAAAACCAGAGGATCATCGACGTCTTGAAAGTTATCCAGGTGTGTAATCGTATAAATTTCCATAAGGGTTGCAAGTTTGTTGCATTGGCAGCAGGTGATCAGCCGGAGAGTTGCAAGATTACACAAGTTATCCTCCATCTATGACGAGCTCAGCGAGAAGATCGGGCAACCCCGTATCATTTGGTATCAGATTGCTAGGTTTATTCGGTGAACTAAGTTTCAATGTTGCTAACTTGATGCCATAACCTTGAGCGTCGAGGATGACACTTTTCTAGGGGAGGAGGATGATGAGGACATGAGGGCCTGCGTGTCCATAAATATGGCCAAACTCAATTAATGGGTCCTTTTGTATCTAATTAAATTAGTTAAATTTCGAAATTAGAGTAAGAGTCTAATTACATTAGGATTTCATATTAATGTAGGACTTCATATTAAAGTAGGACTCCATATTAGATCAGGACTCTTTTAGGTAGTTAGATCATAATTCTATTTTGTATTTGATCAGGACTCTTTCTTATTTTGACTGCACCCCCTCTATACCCCTATAAATAGAGGTGGCTGGCCTTGTAATTATTGGGTTAATAGAAGTATAATATTTGGAAATTCGAGTTCAGATTGTATGGCCTTGCGCCTTCGTATATATTCAACATCTCTCTTTGTTTTGATCAGGGATGTCTTACCTTTACCACTTTGTTGCGATCTGGTGAATTGTTACCGAAGAAAATCAAGTGTAATATGTTGTTCCAATGGGAATTAGGAGATCGTAGAAATCAAGTGCATGGTGTTGTGGTATCTATAGGGTCGAGATCTTTTGTATTGGCAGCAGGGGAACAACCAGACGATCGTCAGCGTCTCGCAAGTTATCTAGGTGTGTAATCGTGTAAATTTTCAGAAAGGTTGCAAGTTTGTTGCATTGTGTCACGCCCCGATTTATCAAATCGGAACATTATTGAATTTCCAAAGAAAAACAAGAATACAAGAGGATCATCATGCGATAACGTACATACGGCAAACATTCGTGGTACACAGACCACAATATTACATAAGAGTAAAAATAAAATAAACAATTAAAAGCATGACGAACGCCCTCTTCAGGATCTTCTTCTTGACTGGGTCGCTACTCCAGACCATCTTCCTCATAGTAGGCATCCTCTGAATGGTGTGTCCAACGGGTATGAGTACAAAAAGTACGCAACAAGCCACCGCAAATGCAATAATAATGCAAGGTAATAACAAAGGATGGAAAATGGCTAAAAGTGCAGAAAAGTACATTTTTTAGTTGTTGCATTTAGTGTAGTCAGATTTAATCATGCAGAATAATAAACATGAACATAATAATACCATATAACTCGAGGAGTACGTTTTCCCTCCTCGCACAATGGTCCTTACATGTCAAATCATCATGCACATCCATTTAAAAGTAAACTAACTATGGGATGTCACGCAACCCGCCCTTGACCGTGGGCTCGACTTTTCGAAAAAGATTTATGACTCTGATCAGAGGTGTACTACTGTACCCACAAGGCTCGCACTCATCCCATACACCAAAGTAATAGTCTTTTCGACAAAAGTAATAAACATAACATTCAATAAACATTTCAAAATCACACAATAAGCATATGGGTTTTGATTAGGTTTAAATTAAGAAAAATAAGTTATTAAGTTTCTGAAAATTATTATATGAATTTTTAATATGGGCTTTTGATGGAGTTAGAGATTTCTAAAAAGGAAATAAAAATGTTAACTAATGTATTTTAAACTTCCAAATGATTTAAAAATAAAAGGTTCAGAATAAACCTAGTGTTTCCATCATACTAGTGTGAAAAGAATAAAAGATAAATTTTTCCAAAGGTGAAATGGACAATTTTGAGTTTACCCTAAAGTGCATTTGAATACTTTATTAAACAAAAATAAAATACTCAATATAAACCTACTATTTTTATTGCATTAACATGTAGAGAATAAAATTATAAATTTTATGGAATTGAAATGGTAATTTTTGGAGTTAAAATGCGCAAGATATGAATTTTATAAGTTTAAAACTATTTCTGGAAATTAATTTAAATCCAAAAACAAGCGTCGGTCCACGGTGAAACGGATTCACCGTGAACCCGCGCACTGTGCGCGTGCGCCGGATCCAGATCCACCGTTGGATCGCGATCGGGCGACCACGGGCGAGGCGGGGGAGTTAAGTTAACGTGGACGGCCAGGATTAAAACATCGAACCGGTACGCGATGGATGGCCCAGATTCATCGCGGGTTTTGAATACTAATGGACGCACGAGATCACACCGTACCTCTTCGCTTAGATCTGACGGGCCAGATTAAACCAAGGGATGGATTTAATATCGGCCGTCAGACCGTGATCGCGCGCTCGGGGATGAATCCGACACGGCACGGGTAATTTACCCACACCGGTCGTCTTCTCTGGCGACGGAAAGAGGATGTCAAGGGGAACACGGGGGTACTGTTGCGGTGGTCCGAGGTCGACGGGGTACAGCCGACGATGAGGGTAGACGACGAAGGGGTTCGGGTCCCTTGTCGGCGATGGCATTCCGTCGGGGTTCGTCAATGACAGAGCGGTGGCCGAGGTCGGGGAGGTGCCTACGGTCACGATGGTGCGTTCGTCGAGGACGGAGGGGGACTCCGGCAACGGCGAGCGATGGCTGGAGCGAGGGTGGCGGGGTGGTGTTAAAAACCGAAGAGGGGTGCTTTGGTTCATTCTCAACGCGATCGGACGTGCGGGCTGGACGTGGTGGAGGCTAGGGGCTTAAATAGAGGCGCCTGCAAGGGTCAGAGGGGGACGCATGCAAGGAAAGCCGAGGGGAGGCATTCACTCACCGGTGAGGTCTCGCCATGCACGGGCGCTGCGATCCCGGGGCTTAAACGCGTCCCTTAACACGATTAAACGGTCGGCGGACCTCTGGGGGGCATTAAATCGGCGATGAATTGATGGGAGGAGGGCTGATGTTGTAGATCCGAGGCGAGGTCTTTGGCCGATGGAGTTAGGGCGGGTGTGGCGTGAGGTGGACGATGGTCCTGACAAGCGGGGGCCACAAGTCAACGGGCGCGGGGCGAGGGCGTGGCGGCAACAAGGCGCAACCGACAGGTGGGGTCAAGCGGTTAGGCGCGCGCACAAAGGGAGAGGGGCTCACTGACAAGCACGACCTGGGTGTCAGTACGGGGCATGGGGAGGGAGTGGGCTGGGCCGGCTGGTGGAGGGAGAAGAGGGGGAGGAGGCCCGTTACTGTTTCAATCATTTTCCGAATAAAAAAGAATTGCAGAATTTAGTTTAAAATATTTGGGCTAATTCCAAGGGTGGTAAAAATTTGTAAAAATTCTCAAAAATATATCTTGGCCTTGGGATCACATACAAAATTTTCTAGCCCCTGGTTTGGAAGTTTTATCTAGGTTCTAGTTCAATTAAGCTTAGAAGGGCATTAAAGCATTTCAAAATAATTTATTTCTAGAAAAATATAATAAAAGGTATTTTTATTTCTATGAAAATTTGGGGTGTTACAAACCTATCCCCCTTACAAAGAATCTCGTCCTCGAGATTGGAACGTTACTCGAATAGCTCGGGGTATTGGGCTTTCAACTCGTCTTCTTTTTCCCATGTGGCTTCTTCAACGGGGTGGTTTTCCCACTGAACCTTGCAGAAACGAACCACACGGCTCCTGGTTACTCTTGACGGGTTTCTCAATGTAGGTCATGTCCTCTTGGACATTGAGCTGTTGGAGGTCGGCCTGTTCGGTGGGCACACGGAGACCTTTCTTCAGCTGAGAGACGTGGAACACGTCATGGACTACTGCCAAGGATGGAGGCAGTTCTAGTTGATATGCCACTTCTCCTTGTCATCGGAGGATCTGAAAAGGTCCAACATTGCGGGGTGCTAGCTTGCCTCTCATGTTAAACCTTTGAGTGCCACGGAGGAGAGTGACTCGGAGATAGTCATAATCGCCCTCCTCAAAGGTTAAGTCTCTCCGTCGGTTATCGGCATAGCTCTTTTCTCGAGACTAGGCTATCTTCAATCTGTCCCTGATGATCTTGACTTTCTCTTTGGCTTCTCGCAATATATCTGTCCCGAACAGCTGTGACTCTCTGGTCTGATCCCAAAGTAGCGACGTTCTGCACTTACGCCCATAAAGTGCTTCAAACGGGGACATTTGCAGGCTAACTTGATAGCTGTTGTTATAGGAGAACTCCGCATAAGGCAAGTTCTTGTCCCGCATTCCGCCAAAGTCTAGAGCGCAAGCTCTAAGCATATCCTCCAATACCTGGTTGACCCTTTCGGTTTGACCATCGGTCTATGGATGATAGGCGGTGCTAAATTTTAGCCGGGTGCCGAGTTCCTCTTGAAGGTTCTTCCAAAACTTAGAGGTAAACTGACTCCCACGGTCAGATACAATCTTCTTCGAAACTCCATGCAGGCACACAATCCAGGTCATATACAACTCGGCCAACTTGGCGATGGTGTAAGTTGTCTTGATGGGGATGAAGTGAGCCACTTTGGTGAGTCGGTCGACGATTACCCAGATAAAATCATGACCGGCTTGGGTCCTAGGTAGTCCTGTGATGAAGTCCATTCCTATCTCTTCCCACTTCCATTCGGGGACCTTGAGGGGTTGTAACAGTCTGGCAGGTCTCTGGTGCTCTGCCTTGACTCGCCGGCATGTGTCGCACTTGGCCACATACTCAGCTATTTCCCTCTTCATGCTGACCCACCAATATTTCTCCCTTAGGTCTTGATACATCTTTATACTCCCGGGATGTATGGAGTATAGAGTTTCATGGGCTTCTTGAAGGATGAGAGCCTTTAACTCAGGCTTGTCGGGTACACATATCATGTTTCTGAACTAGTCGGTACCGTGCTCGTCCTCGGAGAATCTGGGGGCTTTACCTTTTCACATGTTTTGTTGGATCTCCAAGATGTCCGGGTCTTCTTTCTGCGTCTCCCGGATCTAGTCTATTAAGATAGGTTTAGTCTCTAGAGCAGCGAGATACGCTCGGGTGGCGATCCCTAGGTTCAACCTTTCCATCTCCTTGTATAGCAAAGGGGCCTGGTCCTGTATCATGATGGCATTGCAGTACCCTTTTCGACTTGGGTTAATTTTTTTCGTGCCATTACAATTTTCACGGTTTGCCAATATGCCATCGGAGTGTCACTGACAAATGGGGACCACCATAGTCACTGACAGTGGTATATAGGCAATTTCTGAAAATTATAATGGCATGTGAGTAATTTTCCCTTTCGACTTTAGGGCGTTTGCCACCACATTTGCCTTGCCTGGATGATAATGGATGCCCAAGTCATAATCCTTGATCAACTCCAACCATCTCATCTATCTGAGGTTCAGGTCCGGTTGGGTGAATATATACTTGAGGCTCTTGTGGTCGGTGAATACCTCGCACCGATTTCCCACAAGGTAATGTCTCCATATCTTCAAGGCATGAACCACGGCTGCTAATTCCAGGTCGTGGGTCGGGTAATTCAGCTCATGTGGTCTCAGCTGTCGAGAGGCGTAAGATATCACCTTCCCATCTTGCATCAAGACACATCCCAACCCTTGGTGAGAGGCATCACAGTAGACGTGGAAGTCCTTCCAGATGTCTGGCAGAGTCAGAATTGGGGCTGACACGAGCTTCTTCTTAAGGGTCTGGAAGCATTCTTCACAATCCGGGGTCCATTCAAACTTTACCTTCTTCTGCAATAGCTTGGTCATGGGCTTGGCTATCTTTGAGAAATTCTCGATGAATCAGCGGTAATATCCGGCCAATCCGAGAAAACTCTGGATCTCGGTCACGTTTGTGGGTTGTAGCCAATTGGTCAGTACTTCGATGGTGGTTGGGTCCACAGCTATTCCACCGGCAGATATGACATGACCGAGGAACTTCACCTCTGACGACCAAAACTCACACTTGCTGTATTTGGCTTACAACTGTTGTTCCCTTAGCTTTCCGAGGGTCCGACGAAGGTGGGTCTCATGTTCTTCCTTGGTCTTTGAGTAGACGAGGATATTGTCAATGAATACCACGATGAACTTATCCAAGAACTCCATGAATACATTGTTCATCATGTTCATGAAAAAGGTCGGGGCATTCGTGAGTCCGAACGACATCACAGTATACTCGTAGAGTCCGTAGCGGGAGGTGAAGGCGGTCTTGGGGATGTCTTCTTCTCTAATCCTCAACTGGTGATAACCGAATCTGAGGTCGATCTTGGAGAACACTGAGGATCCTTTCAGCTGATCGAATAGGTCGTCGATCCGAGGCAGTGGGTACTTGTTCTTGATGGTTACGTTGTTCAGGGCTCTATAGTCCACACACATCCTTTTGGTCTTGTCCTTCTTCATGTCGAAAATAACCGGTGCACCCCAGGGTGAGGTACTCGGTTGGATGTACCCTTTTTGTTCCAGGTCTTCGATGTTGCTCTTGACTTCGGCTAGTTCATTGGCGGCTATCCGGTATGGGTGCTTGGAGATTGGAGTGGTCCCGGGGACAAGCTCGATTCTGAATTCGATGTCCCGCTTGGGAGACATTCCTGGAAGGTCCTCTTGGAAGACGTCCATGTATTCCTTGACTACGGGCACTTCCTCTAGGGATAGTGAGTGAAGAGACACCTCACGGGGTTTGCGGTTGGTCATCCAAAAAGTGACGGCTTCTCCTTCGGAGTTGGTCATAGTTACGGACTTGCTAGCGCAGTCGATCACTCCCTTGTGCTTCATCAAACAATACATCCCTAGGATGAGGTCGAGTCTGGTACACTTAATGAGGACTGGCTCAGCCCGGAATAATATTCCTTGAATCTCTATTTTTACCTTAGGGCTGAACAGGTGGGCTAAGGTTTTATTGCCTGGGGTGGCAATCATCATGGGGGCTGGTAAAGGGAGTGCTTCCAAGTCATTGGTTTTCACAAAGTCCTCCGAGATGAAAGAGTGTGTTGCTCCAGAGTCAAACAGTATTATTGCTGGTATGGAATTGGCGGTAAACGTACCGAGTACGACTTCAGGAGCTTCCTGAGCTTCCTCTGAGCTGATGTGGTTGACGCGGGCACGAACCGCCTGGTTGGGGGCCGCACCTTGAGACTGCTTGGGTTGAGGACACTGATGCGCGTAGTGCCCTTACTTCCGGTAGATGAAGCAGACGACCGGATTCCCTTGGCGGTCCCTCATGATCGGGGCCTTGGCGGCGGGCGTCAGCTGAGCGGCCGGAGCTGGTGGAGCGGGGCGAGAATGCCCGGCGTTGGAACCACTGGCGTTGTGAGGCAGCCTGTAGAAGGGACGAGGATGGTAGGCAAGTGCTGGTGGCGGAGGGACGAAGCGGGGCCTCTGAGATTTCGCCTGATGATGCTTGAACGCAATCATATTCCTCTTCTTGAGGTCCAATTTATTTTGCTCAATCTCTTGGATGAGCGCTTTATTCACCAACCGTTGAAAGTCGGCGTAGTCGGTGGTGACGAGCTGGATGGACAGCTCATCCTTAAGTCCCTAGAGGAACTTGGCCTGGCGGAGGGCGTCGGTTCGCACCTCTTCTGTCGCGTAGTGGGCCAGACGATTGAACTCATGGAGATACTCGATGACAGTCTGACTGCCTTGTTGTAGGTCGCGGAACTCCTACTGTTTCACCGCGATGACTCCGGCGGGGACGTGGGCGGCGCGAAAGGCGATGGTGAACTCCGCCCAAGTCACCACGTGGTCCTCCGGTTCGGACTCACAGTAGTTGTGCCACCATTCTGCGGCGGGACCCTAGAGTTGGTGAGTGGCGAATGCCACTCTCTCCCGGTCGGTGCAGGGGAGGAGGTCCAGCTTCTTCCCGATGGTGCGGAGCCAATCTCCGGCCTCCATAGGGTTCGTGGTGCTGGAGAAGATCGGGGGACACACGCGCAGGAACTCTGAGAGTTGAGGTGTGGGTACGGGGGCTGGTGCACGAGTGGCGGGCTCCACATTCTGCAGCCGGTCCAACTGCGTCTGTTGGTGCTGCATCTAGGTGAGGAGGGTGGTAATCAGCTGGTTCTGATTAGCCATCATCTCCTTCAAGGTGGGGTGGTTAGCGGATGGTGGCCTAGTCTGACGTTGGCCCGTTGCGCCCCAGTTGGGCACAACACTTCCGGGCAACCCGTTGCTTGCCCCTTCTCTGTTGTTGGACCCGGTGTTCTGGTTATCGGCCATCTTCTGAACATGCAAGATTTTTAGTCATAAGATAAAAGCTTTAAAACAGGTTTTTAACCAAGAATAGCCCAGAGGGGCTCACACACATATATAAGTGGTAAAAAGTGTTCATTACATCAATGCTCTTATTTTAATCCACCCATAACACAAGTCGTTGCAGGTGGTACCACAATCACCAAAATTATTAGAATCAAACAACGATAGCTACCGCCTACTCACACTACTAGAAAACCCCCCCTGTAGATACGCTGTAGTAGTAACGCCATTAAAAGCGTCTCTACGTCGACATGTAAAAATGTTTTTGACACGATTTTAAAAATGTGTCCGATTGTTACGATATTAGACACGCTTATAGTGTTATTAGTCATATAAAGATATTTTTTAACACGCTATTGAAGTCGTCTCAAAAGGACACGAAGTTAGACACAATTTAAAGCATCATTATCCCATAGAGACATTGTAAAGCGTATGAAACATTTGTTTATAGCTAGGTATAGATGCTTTCTAACATGATTTGAAAAGCGTAGTGAATTGATACAAAGTATAACATGCTGTCAACCGCGAAAAAGCATGTAGATTAGTTGTAAAGCGTATCAAATAACCATAAAAAAACTGACACGGACATAGACGCGCTTTGAGGTGTCATTATCCTCTTGACATAGTTTAAAGTGTATCAAAAAATTGTTTATAGCTAGGTATAGATGCTTATAAGCATCTATACAAATTGATACAAAGTTTGACATGCTTATAAGCATAAATAGCATGTACTAAAAATTGTGTACAACTGAAATTAAAAAAAATGTGCCTCATTGGACTTGAATCCGGGTTGAGAGCTTTAGAGCAACGCAGCCTTACCATTGAGTTAGGAGCATATTTGTGATCTATTCACTGGACAAACCATATAAACATATTATTAGCATCTGCCACTATTAAAACTGAATCGCAATCATGTTTTATCCTGTTTTAGCGCAGCCACTGCCGTGCCCTCCCTCGAACGCGCTGTGCCGCCTCCTGGTCGGCCTCATCAGCCCACGCCGCCGCCGGAGACGCAATGCGCCGCTCCCTCCCTCCGCGCATTGCGTCGCACTGCCCCTCACTCCGCGTACTGTGCCGAACCGCCCCTCCCTCTGGTCACTCCGCCGCACCGCTCCTCCCTCCACCGCACCGCCCCTCCCTCCGCCTCACCGCCGCGCCCCTCCCTCCGCCGCACCTCCCCTCCCTCTCTCTGTTCACGAGACGTGCCACCGAGATTCATAGGTCGCCCAGGTCATCGTCATCATCAACATACACCAGGTCGGTTGCCCTGTTGCTCGATCCTCCACCTACAACTGCTTGGATGTTTGCTTCTCTGTACAATGGAGACCCATTTTTTCCCTGTACTAGTGTAGTATATGTGTGCACTGTCGTCAATTATCAAATCGAGTTTAAAAAAGGAGCAACATCATTTAGATGATGGATTATTGGACTTTAAGTCCATGTGTATTCTTCGAGGGGTTTAATTGGGGAAGAAAGCTAGTGAATATATCCTAAAATTAAGGGCCAGTCCATGCTCACAGTTGGTAAATTGTTGTTACATTTTTTTACAACCATGTTGTAATGTAAATGTATGATATAATTGAGCTTCCTTGTTATTTGTTGTCGTGGTTTGATTTCTTGAAGCATTTGCTGTAATGTAACTGTCTTTTAAATTAAGCATGATTTGTTTGATTTAAATTCCACATGTGCTTACATAGGGTGATGGATAGAAGTTGGATGAAAAAATCTAGACGGGAGACTTCATATGAAGATGGTGTTGAGGAATTTTTAAATTTTGCTTATCAGGACCTTCCACCTGACAGCGAGATACTGTGTCCATGTAAAAAGTGTAAGAATAGAATAAACCAGACTCGTGATGAAGTTAAGACACATCTGAGGTGTGACGGTATTCTTCAAGGTTATACCTCTTGGGTTCATCATGGTGAGAATTATGAAAGACCCACAATTGCATTTGATGATGTGCCTAATATGACCACATTGTCTGCCACGGGTATAGTACAAGGTCACCGGGACGGAGGATCGGATAGCATTGAAGAACTACTACATGCTGCATTTGGTAGGGCTGCGGGAATGCTTGAAGGTGAGACAGATGATTTTCAGGCAAGATTTGCATGTATGGAACATAATGCCCTAGAGGATATTAATGTGAATTCAAGTGAAGGCGATGATTTGAGGAGGGATCATAATATATATGCAAGATTCTTAAAGGATGCACACGTAAGGTTATACCCTGATTGTAAGTACTCAAGGTTGTCTTTTTTGGTGCACTTATATCACTTGAAGTGCTTACATGGTTGGTCACAAGAATCATTTGCATCACTATTGGGTCTACTATCTGCCGTGCTACCTTGTGAAGCAAATCTGCCTAAGACATATTATGAAGCGAAGAAAATCATACGTGGACTAGGTCTTGATTATGTGAAAATCCATGCTTGCCCCAAAGATTACATGCTTTTTAGAGGTGAACATGCCAAAAACGATGTTTGCCATGTGTGCGGGAGCTCTCGTTGGAAAGTTGTTAAAGAGAATTTGTCATCAGCTAAACCAAAGGGGAAAAGGAAACCAACAAAAGTGTTACGGTATTTTCCATTGATACCTAGGATCCAGAGGTTATTTTCAACGACGAAAACTTCAGATGATATGCGATGGAATGAGGAGGCACGAACAAAAGATGGAAAACTACGACATCCAGCAGATGGTGAAGCTTGGAAAGAATTTGACGATAGGCATCCTGAATTTGCAGCAGATGCTCGAAATGTACGCCTTGGTCTTGCAAGTGATGGATTTAACCCCTTTGGGAATCAGAATTTGAAGCACAGTACATGGCCAGTAATGCTCATTCCTTACAACCTACCACCTTGGATCTACATGAAGCAAACATCTTTCATGTTGTCAATGATCATCCCTGGACCAGATTCTCCTGGTAATGATATAGATGTATATTTGCAGCCCCTGATTGATGAGCTTATACTGTTGTGGGATGGAGTTGAAACATTTGATGCCTCTTCGAAAAAAGAGTTCCATCTCAAAGCTACACTTTTGTGGACTATAAATGATTTTCCAGCATTAGGTTACCTAAGTGGATGGAGCACAGGTGGTACATATGCCTGTCCTGCTTGTGGTCCAGCGACAAAATCATTTCGCCTGAAGCATGGTAAAAAGTCGTGCTATATGGGTCATCGTCGATGGCTGCCAGAAAATCACAGATACCGAAGGCAAAGGATGCAGTTTGATGGCTCCATAGAGACTGAACTTGCACCTAAAACAATGAGTGTCAGCACTATTCTTAAAATGTTAGAAGGGAGAGAGTTTGTGCTTGGGAAAAAGGTGAGCATAGCAAAGAAGGACAAGAAGAAAAGCAAGAATAAGGAAGTGGCAGATGAAAGTGCTAAGAAACGCAAGCGTAAAACAAAAGGACAAAATAATGAGTCAAATGGGAGTGTTAGTCAGGAGGTGAAGAATCCTAAAGATTGGTTGAAAAAGAGGTCAGTGTTCTTTAATCTACCATATTGGGAACAGAATAGATTAAGACACAATCTAGATGTAATGCACTTAGAGAAAAATGTGAGCGACAACTTTATCTCGACTTTGTTAGCTATTTGTCATAAAACAAAGGATGACCTTAATGCACGACTAGATTTAGTTGAACTTAGAATTCGAGAGGATCTTCATCCTGTTGTACATAATGATGGAAAGCAGACGATTCCTGATGCACCTTTTACCATGGCTAGAGAGAAAAAGGAGATCCTTTGCTCAGTAATAAAAAACCTTAGGACCCCTGATGGATATGCATCAAACATATCTAGGTGTGTGAACATGAAAGACTTTACATTAAGTGGACTTAAGAGTCATGACAATCATGTTTTACTACATGACATTCTACAGGAGGAACAAATTCATAGTTCTGTTCATGAAGGTAACTATGTTAATGCAGCCACAAATATTTCCCAAGATCCCATATTGACAAACATGGTATGTCTACACTAACATTGCAATGTTAATCTATATTGGCTGAACTTATTTTACTGATGATGTATTTTGACTAATATAAGTTATGTTTATTCTAGAGGACTCGAAGAGTTAAAGCCCCTAGTTTGAGCCAATCTGATTCGTTATGCTTCTATTCTGCTTGTTTCTTTTGTAATTAAATTATTTAAATTACAAAATATTACCTTCTTGTTTTGCAAAATGGTAGATCCGTTCTCCAATCTATCTTATTTCCCTAAGAAACAAAGGAAGAATTGTGGCCAAAGCGCGGTTGGTGACAACTGATTGGAAACGAGAGATTGGAGGAACCATGCTTGGAAAGGAATACGTTGGGGTTTATGTTGAAGGTCTTGAAAACGTTGATGTTAGAAATAAAGGAGATGAGCTTATACCTAGACCTATTTTTGAGATTCGTAAACTAGTAGATGCTATTGGCTATACTATACCTTGGCCCCGTTCACATGTAAGCTTTTTTTAAAGAATAAACCTTCAATTCCGTAATATCTTCAACTTGTGGTATTCATCTAACCTCATGCCCCATTGCAGGTGAAGAAAATTACAATGGAGACCAGCAAGAATCGACAATGAAGCATAGTTTATATTTGTTAGTGAAATAAATTTAGAAATATTTGTGTGATAGTCACTATTTTTATGTTTCTTTAGCAAGGCAATAGTCTTGTTCACAATAACTTAATTACTGCACTAGTTGGTTCAAAGTACTCATCATATCATTTATTTGCAAATTATTATCCAAATAGAAAATCTACTTTGCTCGCTTTTTTGGTTTCATATTATGGCCATTGACCTACATACACTGTACCATGCACTTGGCACAGTTCATGGAAAGGTGTGGACAAGAGGACTAATGTTTCAATGGTTAGTTTTTTCTTTACCATTCTTGTCTTCTTGCCATTTAATTTCATGTTGATCACCAATTTACTTATATTATGTTATTAGCTTCCTTTCTCTGTTGTGCTTGAATAATTGAAATTTGTCCATATAACTTCATCAGATTATGTTTATTTATCACCCCTTATTTGTTAGGCCTCACTATAGTTTTTTGATAAACTCATTCTCTGAAACACTCATATGTATAAGTTTCTTTGCTGCATTTCATCCTATCCTGAATTGGCTCCAGTTCAATTTATGGTTATTTGCTAGGTAAGACAATTGATGTTGCTGCTATTAGTACACTTGCAAATTCAATGTTTCTTTTCCCCTAAAATATGTTGATATCTGAAAGATACTTCATTTCGACTTTCACTTTGCATCTCCCTACATATGATTTATGGCATGGGTTATATACTAACACATATTAATAATTTTTCAGGTCATAGATTATTTTGTGCCAATTATTTCTAGGGTACAATCTGTGATGTCCTGGAGTGCAGCTAAAGGAGAAATTTGCTATGTATAAGAACCTGAAGCCATGTGGTTTACAGGGAAAAGATTCACACTGAAATGATGAGCCAACACTCCCGGTGACCATGATGCTGAAGTTTTGTTGAACAAGAGTTAAACATATGTTCAGTTTGGACAGGCTTTTGCATGAATAATGCCATCCCGTGCAAATACATGTACCAAATTTGTATTTGCCATGATGTGCATTGCTTTCTTACAATATTTATGCATATGTATTACAAAGATTCAAGTTTATGATACAGAGTTGTCAAATGAAATGAAATTGTTAGCAACTTTTCCTTATTGGCTTGCATTGATACTGATCAAGGGAATGCAATAATGATTGACTTCAATATGTAGTCTGTGTATTCTGATTGGTCCATATTTTTGGTGAAGCAAATAATTGTTGGTCAATTATTTCCAATAGATCATTTATTTATAAAACATTATCTGATAATAAAATATAAATATATATTACAATTATGTATGCAAATAAAAAATCATTATATATTAGTACACATGAAAATATATGTATCTATAAACCGTCTCTATAATTCTTAATACACAATGTGATGTAACTTGTAAACATGTCTATATCCGTAGATGCGTAGTTATAATGTATCTATGATATTGTTTCTACATTTGTTAACACGCATTGTGGTGTTAATACAAAACGTGTCACCTGCCATATCATCCGCCATGTCACGTGCCATGTCAATCGCCACGTCATCTTCCACGTAATTTGCCACATCATCCGCCACGTCATCTTCCACGTCATGTGCCACATCACGTGCCACATCATCTGCCACGTCACGTTCCGCCCTCTACAAATTCGTCTCTATACTTATTACTGCGCAATAAGGCGTCCTTACAAAACGCATCTATATTATTAGACATAATTTGTATATGTATCTATAAATTGTATCTACATTTATTAACGTGAATGAAATGTCACAATGCTACGTAACTACATCACTACAGACATTTTATACATGTGTCTACTAAATTGTATCTAACTTTATAGATATGCAAATAACGTGTTTATAGACTGTCTCTTTCTTTCATAGCAACGCATAAATAATTCATCTCTACAAGGTCTGACGCGGTACGTACGAAGACGCTTCTAACACGCTTTATGAAAGCGTGTCTATATTGACATAGAGATGAAATAAAGCATGTCTAGACCCTAATTCTGGCGTAGCTACATGGGGTGTTTTCTAGTAGTGTCATCGTCCGGGGTGGTCTCCGTGCTCTCGGAACCACGAGGGTCCTGAGAGATGGTGGGCTCGAGAAAATTCTCGACGATGGGGTCGAAGATGATGGCGGGGCGCGAAGCAGGAGCGCTGGAGCTGGACGGTCCGGCGGCCGTAGGATGTGGCGGGATCCTCTTGGGGCGAGGGGCGGGCTCGCGGATGGGCTTCTTCCTCCTCGGGATGAGGGGAACCATCTCCGCTATGTCCTTCTGCAGCTGTATTATCTTACGCTGCAGCTCCCCATTTTGTTGGATCAAGTTCTTCATCTCCCGTTGAGGAACTCGACCGCCTCGTGGTGCTCCTTGGTGTCAAGCACGGCCTCGGTATGGAGATCGTCCATGGCCTGAAGAAGGCACGTCTGCCGGGCCATGACCGGATCGCGATCGGAGTGAACTCCGATGTAGATGCTGCGGTGGGCACCGGGAGTGCGCTTCGGCATGAGCCGGAAGGACGTGTTCTGAAGACGATCATCATAGATCATCCTCAGCTCCATGAGGGCTTGGAGGGCGATGAGTTGGCACACGACGTCGAAGGTTGGGCCCCCAAGTGCTGCCGTGAAGAACGGCAGGTGCTCGCTGGATCCATGGATGGTAAGGGAGACGTCGCAGGGTCCTGCGAACTCTTCCATGTACGCGCCATGGAACTCGGGCTCGAAGAGGAACCCAAGGAAGGTGACCATCATTCGGAGCTCCCTGATGAAGCCCTCGAAGTGGCAGCAGAAGCTGTGCACTTGGTAGACCGGCATCTACAAAAACAACAAGTTGAAGGAAAGTGAGGGAAGGAACAAAGTTATAAAGTAGGTTTTCGTGAAATAGTTTTTATGCAGCTAAGGGCTAGGCTGGTCCGTTTGGCTTCCTACAGTCAAATCGGAACATTATTGAATTTCCAAAGAAAAACAATAATACAAGAGGTTCATCATGCGACAACGTACATACGGCAAACATTCATGGTACGCAGACCACAATATTACATAAGAGTAAAACTAAAATAAACAATTAAAAGCATGACGAACGCCCTCTTCAGGATCTTCTTCTTGACTGGGTCGCTACTCCAGACCATCTTCCTCGTAGTAGGCATCCTCTGAATGGTGTGTCCAATGGGTATGAGTACAAAAAGTACTCAACAAGCCACCGCAAATGCAATAGTAATGCAAGGTAATAACAAAGGAAGGAAAATGACTAAAAGTGCAGAAAAGTACATTTTTTAGTTGTTGCATTTAGTGTAGTCAGATTTAATCATGCGGAATAATAAACATGAACATCATAATACCATCTAACTCGAGGAGTATGTTTTCCCTCCTCGCACAACGGTCCTTACATGTGAAATCATCATGCACATCCATTTAAAAGTAAACTAACTGTGGGATGTCACGCAACCCACCCTTGACCGTGGGCTCGACTTTTCGAAAAGATTTATGACTCTGATCAGAGGTGTACTACTGTACTCACAAGGCACGCACTCATCCCAAACACCAAAGTGTAACGAGATGACCCATACCACGGGAACTCATGCCAAAACCTCAGCATGAAATGCTCCAAGTGATAACCACCCGCTCAAGGTTTCGCCGGCGCGCCGTGCCGCATCCCGGCTATCGTCGCACTCTCTTTTGCACCACGTCGGTACAAGCCACCCATAGGTGCTGCTTGACCCATCTCCAAGTGGTGGCCTCGGTTTGGAACATCCCATACCTTAGTTAGGACTTACCCACTAGACTTGTGGTTAGTACGGAAGTGTATTGCAACGGATCCCGCAGACCGGTCCTTATAGTGCCCCAGGTGCTACCGACCAATGCCCTAGCTTGCACCCAGAACCAACCATGCATACACTCACAACCAAAACTCTGTCACCAACAGCATTCCAGAGATGAGAATAATGGGGATCATATAGTAGATTCCAATCGCTACGACTCATTTTTAATCCTATAGCAATCGTGTCGATACATTGGACACTAGATAATAGTACTAATAATATGGTGATAAGGAGTTTAGGCTAGATAGCATGGCTTGGGTTGCACATCAAGGTCGGGGGATCCTAGTAAATATATTGTAAGGGTTTCATTTGACTAATGCATGTATATCCTATGTGTTTTAGCGATAGTTTAGTAAAACATGGGTTCAATATGCTCAAAAGATTGGTTTGGTGACTTGCCTTGTTTAGCGAAAGGAGAGGGAGGAACTTCGGGAAAGTATTCCGGCTCCTCGGCGGCGTCGTAGTCTTTTTGACAAAAGTAATAAACATAACATTCAATAAACATTTCAAAATCACACAATAAGCATATGGGTTTTGATTAGGTTTAAATTAAGAAAAATAAGTTATTAAGTTTCTGAAAATTATTATATGAATTTTTAATATTGGCTTTTGATGGAGCTAGAGATTTCTAAAAAGGAAATAAAAATGTTAACTAATGTATTTTAAACTTCCAATTGATTTAAAATAAAAGGTTCAGAATAAACCTAGTGTTTCCATCATACTAGTGTGAAAGAATAAAAGATAAATTTTTCCAAAGGTGAAATGGACAATTTTGAGTTTACCCTAAAGTGCATTTGAATAATTTATTAAACAAAAATAAAATACTCAATATAAACCTACTGTTTTTATTGCATTAACATGTAGAGAATAAAATTATAAAATTTCTGGAATTGAAATGGTAATTTTTGGAGTTAAAATGCGCAAGATATGAATTTTATAAGTTTAAAACTATTTCTGGAAATTAATTTAAATCCAAAAACAGGCGTCGGTCCACGGTGAACCAGATTCACCATGAACCCGTGCGTGCGCCGGATCTAGATCCACCGTTGGATCATGATCGGGCGGCCACGGGCGAGGCGGGGGAGTTATGTTAACGTGGACGGACAGGATTAAAACATCGAACCAGTACGCGATGGATGGCCTAGATTCATCGCGGGTTTTAAATACTAATGGACGCACAAGATCACACTGTACCACTTTGCTTAGATCTGACGGGCCAGATTAAACCGAGGGATGGATTTAATATCATCCGTCGGATCGTGATCGCGCGGTCGGGGATGAATCCGACACGGCACGGGTAGTTTACCTACACCGGTCATCTTCTCCGGCGACGGTGAGCGGGCCAGGGGCCACGGCGAGCGACGACGGTCCAAGCTATGCCTAGAAACGGAAAGAGGATGTCAAGGGGAACACGGGGGTACCGTTGCGGTGGTCCGAGGTCGACGCGGTACAGCCGACGACGACGGTAGACGGCGGAGGTGTTCGGGTCCCTTGTCGGCGATGGCATTCTGGCGGGGTTCATCGATGACGGAGGGGTGGCCAAGGTCGGGGAGGCGCATATGGTCACGACAGTGCGGTTGTCGAGGACGGAGGGGGACTCCGGTGACGGCGAGCGATGGCTGGAGTGAGGGTGGCGGCGTGGTGTTAAAAACCGAAGAGGGGCGCTCTGGTTCGTTCTCAACGTGATCGGACGTGCGGGCTGGACGCGGTGGAGGCTAGGGGCTTAAATAGAGGCGCCGACGAGGGTAAGAGGGGGACGCATGCAAGGAAAGCCGAGGGGAGGCATTCAATCGCTGGTGAGGTCTCGCCATGCATGGGCCCTACGATTCCGGGGCTTAAATGTGTCCCTTAATGCGATTAAACGGTCGGCGGACCTCGGGGGGCATTAAACCAGCGATGAATTGATGGGAGGAGGGATGACGGGGCAGATCCGAGGCGAGATCTTCGGCCGGCAGAGTTATGGGGGTGTGGCATGAGGTGGACGATGGTCCTGACAAGCGGGGGCCACAAGTCAGTGGGCGCGGGGCGAGGGCGTGGCAACGGGGCGCAACCGACAGGTGGGGTCGAGCGGTTGGGCGCGCGCATGAAGGGATAGGGGCTCGCTGACAAGCGGGGCCCGGGTGTCAGTATGGGGCATGGGGAGGGAGTGGGCTGGGCCGGCTGGTGGAGGGAGAAGAGGGGGAGGAGGCCCGTTACTGTTTCAATCATTTTCCGAATAAAAATAATTGCATAAATTAGTTTAAAATATTTGGGCTACCTCCAAGGGTGATAAAAATTTGTAAAAATTCTCAAAAATATATCCTGCCCTTGGGATCACATACAAAATTTTCAGCCCCTGGTTTGGATGTTTTATCTAGGTTCTAGTTCAATTAAGCTTAGAAGGGCATTAAAGCATTTCAAAATAATTTATTTCCAGAAAAATATAATAAAAGGTATTTTTATCTCTGAAAATTTGGGGTGTTACACATTGGCAGCAGGTAATCAGCCAGAGAGTTGCAAGATTACACAAGCTATCCTCCATCTACGATAAGCTCAGCGAGAAGATCGGACAACCCCGTATCAACAGGAAATTTGAATCCAAATAAAATAGTATTATAGAAAGAAAAACTTTTGTCAGAAACCATTATAAGTGAATATGCAATCTTATGTTACTATTACTGAACTATGACATTCTTGCATTTCTGACTAGCCATGACGATATTGAGTCACTAGAAAGACTTGTTCAGGAGCGTGTCCGTTAACTTCCACCACAGAGCAGTAAGATATGGACTACACATGTTTATTATCTCTTCCATCGGAGCGCCTCTCCTCTTCTTCCACGGCTCCACGCAACAATCTGTAGCCGCAGTTCGCTTCGCACCGATCTCCCCTCTCCGTTTTCCATTTATCTCCTCTCCCGGTGACCAGGCCCTGAGGCACGTCGCTCACCTTCGCAACCCTGTCCTACTTACTCTCTCCTCCTCTTATTGCTTATGGGCGGCCCGGTGAGCAGCCTCCATCTCGTTCCGAAGTGGGCTCGGGCTCAACCGCTCAAGGTTATTCTTCTTCTCTCTCGTAGCATAAGGCTCTGAATTTTTGTCGGTATGCATGTCAACTGCAAATTTTAGATTTTTTTATTCTAAAACGCTTTGTTTTTGTTCCATTCGTTGTTAGTTAGGAAGTAGCGATCCTCTAGTAGTAGTCCTGCATACTGTTTTGTATCATTCATTTCCTGATAGTTGATCAAACTGTCGTCTCATATGCTGCATCCTGAAGGAATTCAGCAAAGAAAATTTTTAGCATGCTTCCAGCACAATGCCGTGCTCTGTTATTATATTTTTCATCTGATGCCTTTTTTCGTTAATGTTAAAAATTGTTCCTATAGACATGAAATTTTTACAGTATGTCTAACGTTCATTGTTCGTTGTTTTTATTTTTTTATAACAGAAAATGGTAATTCTTTGTGCTAGCCATGTTGGCATCACTGCTTCAGTCCATTTGCAATTCCTTTCACCATTCCCATCAGGATGGTTATCACAGAATGAGAATCTCAGATTTTGTTATTGTTGGCGTAAAAGATTACGCTAACAGGATTAAGAAACTATATGTGTAACAAACAAAGTATTTGCTTGAGTAAACTATTCCAAGCCTCCGAAGGCTGATAATAGCCTGAGATAGTTCGAAGTGTGTATTCAATATCTAAGTATTTGATGCCTTTTATAGAGTGAAGAACGGTATTTATAGACCGAATACAAAGGGAAAAGACTTCTTTACCCTCTAATTACCACCGACTAAGAAGATATTGTTTAATATTCTTCATAGGGGTAAAAAAGTAAAAGACTAATCTAATCAGAAAGAAGATAAATCTTCTATCCTTGCTGACAACACCCCTTCGGGAGAAGAGGTTTCAGGAGGCTTCGTCACACCAAAGCCTTGATGGAGGTCTTCGCTGTACAGGACTCCGAATATAGCAGAGCCTTGATGCTTTTAGGATCTTCGGAGATCAAAACTTCTGAGTTTGCCTTCTTCTGCTTGTATTGACATAAGAGTGACCCTGACTTCTAGAGGATGGAATATTTCCCCCCAACGGTAGCCCCTCGAATACTCCTTCTTGAATTGCCTACGTAATAAAGAAGGCAGTGTACGCAAGAAATAATTTCATGCTTAGAATCAAGAAAGGAACTTGAAAAACTTCACCATCCTTAGAAACATTGAGAAGTTGAGGGTCTTCGGACCAACTTCTATGCGGAGACATTCACGAAAATAGCTTCGAAGATAGATCCTTTGCGGAGCTAATATAGCTGTTAGTCTTCAAGGCCGTTAAACTTCAGAGCCGTTAGACTCAAGAATAGAGTTGTTATTCTTTGAGAGGGCTAACGGTCGTTTATCCTCGTAGGCTATAACTTTTCATGAAACATTTCTGCAAATTATAACGGCATGGAGGACGTAATGGGGCAACCAAGCGGCGCACCATAACGTACAGTACAAGGAATCCATGCTATAAAAAGAAAGTAAAGGTAAATTTTGGATACTTTTACTGGGTACTTTCACATTTCACCTTGTCTCTTCCTGAGTTCATTTTCTCAAATTCTTCTTTCCCCCAATGGCAAAAACTAGCCACAAAGCTCACGTTCCTGCTTCATCTTTAGCTCGGCAACAAGCGATGGTGGCAGAAATCAATGTGCTCGAAGAAATCAATGTGCTTCATCTTTCCCCCATGATCTTCACCCGACATCCACCAAGTATACAAACTAGTCATATAGCTTGGGACCATCAATGTGCTCGAATAAATCAATTGCGACGACGATTGCTGGGAAGATGGGACCTAGAATCAAGATCCGCCAGCCTGGAGGTGAAGTGATTCCGGCGCGATAAACTGGAGAAGTAGTGGTGTTCAAGGCGTTCTTCGAAGCTGGATTAGGACTCCCAGTAGTGCAGTTCCTTTCTGAGGTACTAAATTTATTCCATGTCACCCTACCTTAACTCTCTCTGAACGCAATTTCTCGCCTAGCTATCTTTGAATGGGCGATGTAAGCAGAAGGATGTGTTGGGAGAGCCGAAATCTTCGCGACTCTTCACAAGGTTTCGTGCTAGCCGAAGACCTTTACCGGAGCCAGATGAGAGAAGATGGTGGTCGCCTTCGGGAGAATCAATTTTCAACTTCGCGAAGAGTTCCAAGACTGGTTCCCAGTGAAGGCCATTAATGCCAGATGGTACACAAATTGGATCCTTCACTGGTTTTATGCTGAGGTAGGAGCGGACTGCGTCTTGGCTGGACCTCTAGAGGACATCTTTTACCGGAGGGAAGCGGAAGTCCAACCGGATCCAAGTCAACTTGAAGTCCGCCTCGGCAGAGGAGTTCATCGGACTCCGGATCCCCCCGTTGATGGATAGTTGGCCAATCAACTTCGAAGAGAACCTAGAGGGTGGACTCCGAGAGATCCCTTCAAGCTCTGCAGGTAAACTGTCTGTATGTCCTGCAAAATATTTTTACATGTAGTATTGATTATATAGAAATAATTTAATCAGAAGGAAATTTTATCTTTCAGCTCCACGTGTGACCCTTGCTCCTGAACAAATCGTCCGAGCTACGGAGAAGATCCTCGGAGCTCCTATGCCCATCGAAAAAGAGTATAGGGTAAAGTTGGTTGGCAGTTGGGAATGATTTAACCGGGTGTGGAGCGTGCTCAGAGTTGAACCTCTAACTCTCCTAGAGTGGACCATCTTAGAACCAGCTCCGAAGAAAAGGAAAGCTAAAGCAGGGACTTCAGCACCAGCAAAAACACCTATGAAAAAGGTGGCTCGAAAGCGAAAGCCCTTGCTGAAAAACCATGTTGAAGAATATGGTTTTGATATTCCAGATGTGATGAGTGATTGTCAACGGAAGTAAAAGGAAGGGAGAGATGAAGACTTGCTGGGTCTGAGGCGCATGTGACTCAGGTACACGGGCAGTGAGCGACGGCTGGGCAGAGGAGCCGCGGAGTCGGGCTAGCCCAATCCGGGTACATGGCTAGGAGCGGCAGATGATCCACTGGTCTGTTGACTGGGTTTGACTCAGGTACACGGGCGGCGAGCGATTGCCGGGCTGAGGGAGCTGCGGGGTCGGGTCGGCCCAATCCGGGTACCCGGTGCGAAGACGGTGGACGCTTTGTCAGTTTCGGCGCAAAACTGACAATCTATCATTAATTCGATTTTAGGATATTAATATTTAGTTTTTAAGTTTAGAATATTTTTATTTGAGTCAGGTGATTTTTTTACAGAATATTTTAGTAATTTTCGGAATTTATTTTAGAGTCAGTTTATTTTACCTGAGAGTAAATTAGTCTTTTCATGTATTAGGATTTGCCTATAAATAGGCCCCTATCCCCTTAGGGATAGATGACTGTTTTTGTTGGAGATCAATCTCGAGATTCTTTTGCAGTCCACCACAAATAATTCATCTGCTATTTTTCTTCGTATTTGACCACCGTCGTTTTCATTTTTCCTCGCCGGAGATTTATTTCAATCTACATCCTCAGCACAGCCGGCGCTGTCTCCACAGCAGTCTTGCGCGCACGTTTCCCCACGGCTGGCTGGCCGGCAGCGGCAGCTTTCTTCTTCAACTCGTGGGCCCTGGCGCCTGTACTTGGCGCGGCTGGGTGCGCAGCAGAGTGCTACATCGCTTGTTCCAGCGAAACGAGTGTTCCGCGTGGGTAGTCGTCGTACACACCGATCGCAGTTTTTTTGGTGATTGAAGAGGCTACGGCTAGACTTTTGGCTTTGCATCTCGGTTCACGGCAGGAAGCAACAGGAGGCAAGGCTCTGCATCCATGCGAACGGTAGCAGAGAGAAATCTGTTTTGCTTTCTGCGGGTCCCACAACAAGATGCAACAGGACGACGTCATGCAGGTAAGACAAATTAGTTAATTCAATTGCCATCTAGTTTTTAAATTAGCATAAAACAAATTAAATCTCACAGTTAATTTTAATCTGTTAAATCCTTATTACTAATCTCGTATTATTTGTTTAAGTTTTTTTAATCTTCTCATATAAAAATAAATCGAAAAATTTATTAGTCGCAGTAATATTTTAATTCTAGTCTTTACCTGAAATATTTTTAGGTTATTCCTGAATTAATTTTTGGATGATCCATATTTTATTCAGTTAATTAGTATTTTATTTAGACTGCAATCTGAACATTTTATTAAGATATTTAGTGTTTTTTTATTACATCATTAAATATTCTTGAGAACACATTATATTTACTACAGTCATTTTTATTTAATTCGGTTTATCTTTAATATCATTTTAATTAGATCACCGGCTATTTTTTAGTCTAGACAACTTTAATTCCGGTAATTTGCTTTGCTAATATTATTTGTCTGGTTAAGTTTGTTTGGGTGTTGGGATTAGATTATAGTTTAGCAAGAAATTTATAGGCGCCCATTCACCCCCCCTCTGGTCGCTACTTTCGGTCCTACAAGTGGTATCAGAGCGAGGTTAGGTTTTTCTAATATCTTAACCGATTCTAAAACCTAGGTAGTGACCATGACGTCTTCTGGTAAAATCCCATTCTAGAAGCTTTTGGCTACACTTATTGGAAGACTCGCATGCGAGCATACCTTATGAGCCAGAGCTCGGACATATGGGAGATATGTGTTCATCCTAGTTTCACCATAACGACTATTGCTGCGGATACTGCTGCTGATGTAATTACCCAGCATCAAAATAATAGTAAGGCGGTGAATATTTTATTTTCTGGTCTAGGTCCTAGTGAGTTCGAGCGTGTTAGCCATCTCACCACTGCTAGAGAGATCTGGGCTACCCTCCAGGCACATCATGAGGGGACAGCTCAGGTCAAGGCTAGACTATATCAGACCTACCGGCGTGAGTATGAAAATTTCTCACAGAAGTCGGGTGAGACTGTTGAGGCTTTGTTTGGTCGTTTTTAATCGATCATTAACAAGCTTCGTGTTAACAAGGCCGAGGGTGATCAGCTGGTCTCAGATCATGAACAGGCACTTAAGGTACTCCATACCTTGGACCCTAAGATCTGGGAGATCAAGGTTTCTTCTATTGTTGAGAGCACATCTTATGATACCTTGACTATCGCAGAGCTTTTTAGTAAGCTCAAGGCCTCAGAGGTCGATATCCAGTTGAGATCAAATCTCACTGGTTCTGGATCAAAGACTCTGGCGCTTGCGACACCATCTGCTGATCCTAATGCCATGAGTTGTACTGCATTTTCCTTGATGTCTATCTCCGAGGAACAACTTGATTCACTAGGAGATGATGATCTATGTTTGTTTAACAACCGGGTGCGACGTGTTTATGATAAGCGAATGTTTAAGAGACACGGCATAAAATTCGGATGCTTTGAGTGTGGTGACCCAGGTCATTTTATCGCCGACTGTCCCAAGCAGAAGAATTATAAGAATGGAACTGACGGCAACTCCTACAACTCTGGCAAGTATGACAACTCCACGAAAGGCAAGCCCAAGACAAGGTTCTTTCGAAAGGCTCTAAAAGATTACAGGCATGAGAACAAGAAGCGAGACGAGACCTTCTTCGCCGAGATGGAGAAAATATATTCCAAGAGATCCTCGCCTCCCTCCTCATCTTCAAGTTCAAGTGATGAAGAGGTCATGATCAGGAAAGGGAAGGACAGGGACAATCCAGCGGGCCTCTGTTTCATGGGCTTCAAGGACAAGCCGAAGAGTCGCTCACGTCATAGCCGAAGACCCCACAAGAGCTTTTGCTCAATGGCTCTTGGGGAGAAGAAATAGAAGGACTCCTCCGACGACGACGACGATGAGAAGGCATCTTCCTATGAACAAGAAGTTGTTAATTTACTAGAACAGAACAGTCAGGAGTTGAAGTATAGGGAGAAACTGCTTAGAGGGGCTAAGAAGAGGATAAATGAGCTTGAGAGTGAGCTTGCCACAGCAAATGGCAAGATTGAGAGGCTGTCTTCTTCCCCTCGCTTGGGTGACAGTGGTGAGTGTCCTAACTGTGAGGTGCTGTTGTGTGACCTGACTACTCTTAAGTCCAGGTACACAGAGAGAGTAGATGAGAGAGACGCATTGGCCACTGAGCTTGAGAGCGCTCAGCAGGAGCTGAAAGATGCTCATGCCACTATCGTCGTACCTTGTGTAGACTGCCCATCTTATTTAGCTAGTATAGCTGAGCTGAGAGCCAAGAGTGATGAGCAGTTGAGCGAGTTAGCTGGAGTGAGAGGTGAGTTGGAGCAGACTAAGCTAGAGCTTGAGACCTTGTTAGTTCCATCCTGTAACACCCCAAAAATTAAAAGGAATAAAATAAAAAGAAAACATTATTTATAATTATTTCTGGATTTATTATGAAAGGAAAATCACAAAAGAACCCAAATAAAGCCAAACAGGGAGAAATACTCAAAATCTGGACTTGAAAATTTTATGAGATGAACTAGAGGCCAAGATATAATTTTAGGAATTTTTACAAATTTTTATCAACAGTGATTCAACCCTTAAACAAATATTCAAATTTCTGGAATTATTTTAAATCAGAAATGAATTTTAATCCTTAACGGGCCTCAACCCAGAAACTTTCCCCAACAGCCTTTTGGCCCAGCCCATCGCCACACTCTCGCTGACAAGAGGGGCCCGCCTGTCGGCGCACGCCTCCCCTCTTTCCTCCCGCCCGCGCCCCGCCTGGTCCCACCGGTCAGCCCCGCCGCGCCACTGACCGCTCGGACCCGCCTGCCAGGCCTTTCCTTTCCTGATTCGCCCGCTGACAGGTGGGGGCCACCTGTCAGCATCGTCTTCTTCGTTGGAAGGGGATCCCCCTTCCTTATCCGGCGAGATCCCCTCCCAAATCCGCCGCCGGCCGCCCGATCTCGCCCAACCGAGCACTAAATCGTGATCCCCTCACTCCGGCGATCACTTTCCATCCAAACCCGACGCGGATTCATGAATATAGAAGCCTCCCCGTGCGCATGGAAGCTCGCCGGCGCAAAATTGGAACCCCTCGGATTTCCACCGGCGTCCTTCCCTCTTTACGCCAGCAAACCCCCTATTTATACCCCTCCGGTCACCGCACTCACCCCACACCGCCGTAGCCCAAAGCCTTAGCCCTCCAGAGCGCTCCCTTGGCATTTTCGGGTATCCCCTCGACTTCAACTCCGGCGAGCGATCGCCGTCGCCTCGGACCCCCGCCGCCCTAGCCACCACCACCGTCGAGTCCGTCGTCGACCGCCACGCCTCGGCATCCACTCCGTTGGTCGAGGACGCCATCGGATCGCCGTCGCCGACGAGCACCCGAGAACCCTTCTTCGTCTACCCTCGCCGCCGGCCACCGTCCGTCGCCCTCAGTCGCCACCCGAGGTACCATCGTGATCTCCATCCTCTCCTCTTTCCATTTTCGCCAAGAGCTAGGCCCCTAGGCCCTCGCCGTCGCCGCCATGGTCGCACCCGAGGTCGCCGTCGCCGGAGACGAAGGGTAAAACTACCCTCGTCACCGCGTGCCGTGCCGGAACTCTTCCGAGCCGCGCGATCCTGCACGGACGATCCAGATTAGATCCTACAGGATCTAATCTGAGCCCTCAGATCCGGTCAAACCGGTATCTTTTAATCTGGACCGTCGATCTCTATTTAAAAGTTTGACTCAATCCCGTGCGTCCACGTATACCCCTTCGTCACGTTTTAATCTGAGCCGTTGAAATTCATTTAAAACCCCCGCCTCGCATCTGGCCGCTGGATCCAGATCCAACGGTCCTGATCACCCCGGCTCACGCGCATAGTCACGGGTTCACGGTGAACCTGGTTCACCGTGGACCAGAGACTGTTTTTAGTTTAAATAAAATTCCAGAAAATTGTTTAAACTTCAAAAATTCATATCTTGCTCATTTTAACTCCAAATTTCACCATTCAAATTTTGTTAGAACCAGAATAATATTCTCTACACATTAATACCATAAAAACAGTATGTTTCTGTTACCCAAAATATTATTAATAAATAAATGAATAAAAATCCCTTAGGGTTAAAATTAAATACAGAAAATAAATAGGGAAAATTCTAAAACATTAAACTTTACTGTTTTGAACAAAACCTTGAAATATTAAAAATATTACTTCACATAATAAAACCTACAAATAGGTATGTTTAATATTTGGTGAATTTTTATCTGTTTATTGAATGTGTTGTTTATTTTCCGTATCGAGAAGACTACGAGTTCGTCGAGGAGCAGGAGTTCTACCCCGAGGTTCCTCCATCCCCATTTGCTGAGCAAGGCAAGTCATCGACCATCCCTGTGGAAACAGTTGATCATTATTGAGCCCATGTTTGAATAACTTATCGCTATAACCCATAGGTTAATATTGCATTAGACAAATATTCAAGCCTTACACTTATATTTATTAGATCCCTGTCCTTGTGTGCAAACCCAAGCCATGCTTATTGAGCCTTAACTCCTTGTCACTCTACTATAAAAATATTAGCTAGTGCCCAATGTACCGGCACAACTGCTATAGGTTAAAAAGAACGAGTCGTAGATAGCTGGATTTCTGTATATGAATTTCCTTGTTATTCTCGTCTCTGGACTCTGTTGGAGTTGGCTAGGTTATAAGTATGGTGGGTTCCGGGTGCAAGCTCGGGCACTGGTTTGTCGCACCCGGGGCACTATAAGGACCGGTCTGCGGGATCCGTTGCAAAGCACTTCCGTACCAACCACAAGTCTAATGGGTAAGTCCTAACTGGAAGTATGGAATACTCCGGCTTGATGCACCATAGAGGAGGGGGCAAGGGGCTAGCCTGCGGGCGACTTGTACCGACGAGGCTCAAGGGGGGGTATGGTGGGGCTCCGATGCGTCGGGACACCATATGAAACCCATAAGAGGGTGCTATTGAGTCGGGGAGGACTATATGGAAGGTTTTGGCACGAGTTCCCGTGTGATGGGTCATCTCGTTACACTTTGGTGTAAGTGATGAGTGCGTGCCTTGTGGGTACAGTGGTACATCTCTGATCAGAGTAACTTAATCTTTTCGAAAAGCCGAGCCCACGGTCAAGGGCGGGTTGTGTGACTACTCGCAGTTAGTTTACAATTGTTTGAATGTTCGAGTTATTCATGGCACGTAAGGACTGTTGAGCGAGGTGGGGCTGACTGTACCCCTCGAGTTAGAAGATGATGATACACACACACATGATTTCTTTTCCGTACTAATAAAATTACTCTCATTTAAAGCTTTACAAATATGCTGCTTCCGCTAAATTAGCCACTATCTCCCTTGTTATTACCTTGCATTATATTTGCATTCGGTGGCTTGCTGAGTACATCTATACTCACCCCGTTGACTTACAACATCAGAGCCAGTCTACTACGAGGAGGATGAAGGTCTGGAGTAGCGACCCAGTCAAGGCGAGACTGGAAGGAGGCGTTCATCTAGGACCCTTGTTTTATTAGTTTCTCTTCATCTTTAATTCACTTTTGTAATAATGCGGTCTACGAACCGTGAATGATCGCTCGTATTGTACGTGGTCGTGTGATGAACGTCTTGTTTTATTGATTTTCTATGGAATTTCAATAAAGTCCTGATTTATTAAATCGGGGCGCGACAAGATGGTATCAGAGCCGACTTGACTGTAGGAAGCCAAACAGACCTGACCTTAGGACTTATATATATCCACTATATTTTACAAAAGATTACTTATCCTCTCACCTTCTAAGATTTTCACAAAAATTTTCTCTCTTTTGTAGATGCCGATCCGTACTGTGAACGGGAACCTTCGTGACGAGACCGGATTCATCCGCGAGCTACGCATGCTCGTCAGTTTCCTCGGCTTCGAGCAAGAGCCGATGTACCATGGAGTCTTCCCCGACGAGGAAGAGAGCTACTGCGAGGTCACCGTCGTCGTCCAGCCCTCCCCTCAGACAGCTCACACCTACCGCGGAGGAGGACCTACCTTCCTGGTAGCCAGTCAGCGCACCGCTCTCCAGGCACTCACGGAGCTCCGGATGATCTACGACAGCGAGCTCTACGACACGGACTTTCGCTTCGTTCCTCTTCGCACCCCCGGGAGTCCACACAGTGTCTTCGTCAGCACCCTCTCCCAGCGCCATTCGGCGATTGGTCATACCATGCGCTTGTTGGAGGCCATGGATGATCTCCACTACGAGGCGCTGCAGGACGCCAATGGACAGCGCGACACTATCAGTTTCTACCGCCATTCCTCCGAGGACCTGAATCGTGAGAACGGAGAGCTTCGTCGCCGCATCCAGCAGGGACACCGTTTGGCTGCCGAGGCAGAGGAGTTGCGGCGTCAGAATGAGCTTCTTCGACAGCAGGTCGCCACCAACCCGCACCTCCGCTACCAGACCGAGGAGTTGAAGAAGGACATCGAGGAGATCGCACCTCTTCCGCCTCGCCGGAAGAAACCCATTCAGACTCCCACAGTGAGGCCCAAGAGGATCTCCCGCAGTGCACCACCCGCCGGACCATCCAGTTCCTCGGCCCCGCCCGTCTCCCACGAGCCCGAGATCGAGCCGTCCCCCGAGCTGCCTTAGACGTAGTATTACGATTGATTGTCTTCTTTTTATTTTGATTGCTTGTATTCAACATTCATGTCAAAATATAAGGCCTGAATGAGGAAATAAATAAGTGTAACCGCAAGAACGGTATTCTTTTGAAATAAATATAAAGAAGATCACCCAAAATAAATATGTGTACATTGAAAATTCCAGGATGACCAACACCCAGGGATCAGACGCTCCTCAGAACGGAGGGGACAGTGGCAATCTGCCACAATGGGGAGCCACCGGGCAGAGGCAGGCCCCGGTCGCCAACCACCCCACCGTGGCTGAAATGATGGCCACTCAAAACCAGTTGGTCTCAGCCCTCCTGCACCAGATGCAGCAGCAGCAGCAGCAAATGCAAGAGCAGCAGGCTCACTTCTTCCGCCTCCACCAACAGCCCGAGCTGCCCCGATCCGCCACACCAGCTCCCGCTCCCGCAACTCAGCTCTCGGAGTTCCTCCGAGTCCGCCCACCAACTTTCTCTAGCACCACCAACCCCATGGAGGCTGGGGATTGGTTGCGGGCGATCGAGAAGAAACTCGATCTCCTGACCTGCACTGAGCAGGAGAGGGTGGCCTTCGCCACCCACCAGCTACATGGTCCCGCCGCGGAGTGGTGGGACAACCACCGCGAGACTCTGCCTGAGGGCCACGCCCACACTTGGGCAGAGTTCTCGGCTGCTTTCCGTGCCGCTCACATCCCCGACGGCATCGTTGCTCAGAAACAACAAGAGTTCAGAGATCTGCAGCAAGGGAGCAGATCTGTCACCGAGTATCTGCATGAATTTAACCGTTTGGCCCGGTACGCACCAGAGGAGGTCCGTACAGATGCGGCCAGGCAGGCTAAGTTCCTTCGGGGACTGAAGGATGAGCTGTCTCTACAGCTTATCTCCGGAGACTTCGCCAACTTCCAGAAGTTGGTGAACAAGGCTATCATGCAAGAGACCCAACAAAATAAGGTCGACCTGAAGAAGAAGCGCATGATTGCCTTCAGGCAGAATCAGGGCATGGCCCAAAGGCCCCGCTTTGCTCCACCTCCACCAGCGCCACAGTACCACCCCCGGCCAGTGTATCGCCCGGCGCCACCAGCTGCCAACGCCGGAGCCAGCCAACCTCGCACCGCCCCAGTCGCACCTACCGCCCCAGTCGCCCCGGCCAAGAAGCCGGAGGTCTTGAGAGACAGGCATGGCAAGCCTGTGGTATGCTTCAACTGCCGCCAAGAGGGACACTACTCCCACCAGTGCCCCCACCCCAAGAGAGCTCAAGGAGTCACCTCCAACCCCGCCGTCCGCGCCAAAGTGAACCACGTCTCCGCCGAAGAAGCCCAGGCTGCACCAGAGATTGTCATGGGTAAGTTTATGGTTCATTCATCGCATGCAGTGGTATTATTTGACACCGGAGCTACCCACTCCTTTATATCAACTGCTTTTGTGGAAAATAATGCACTGGACATAAGTGAACTACCCAGGCCAGTACTAATAGCTACCCCGGGAAAGCAAACCCTCGCTTATTCCTTTAGTCCAAGGGTATGGGTAGATATCCAAGGCACGATATTTTGGGCCGACCCCATTCTAATAGAATGTCAAGGTTTGGACCTCATTCTAGGGATGGATTGGCTAAATAAACACCAAGGTGTAATAGAATGTGCCCAGAGAAAGGTGACTGTGACTAATGAAGAAGGGACTATAGTCACGTTCCAGATGCCCAGCATGAAGGCCGGAAGGACAAGACTACATCAGATTACTTTGGAGGAGATACCGGTAGTCAGTGAGTACCCGGACGTATTCCCCGAGGATCTACCAGGGATGCCACCCAAGAGGGACATCGAGTTCAGGATTGACTTGGTGCCCGGAACCACTCCTATTTATAAGCGACCATACCGGATGGCCGCCAATGAATTAGCTGAGATGAAGCAGCAGTTGGAGGATCTTGAAGGGAAAGGATATATCAGACCAAGTACGTCGCCATGGGGTGCCCCCGTCATCTTTGTCGAGAAGAAAGAAGACAAGGCAAAGCGTATGTGTGTGGATTATCGCGCCTTGAATGAGGTCACAATCAAGAATAAGTACCCGTTGCCTCGGATCGATGACCTTTTCGACCAGCTCAAAGGAGCCACGGTATTCTCGAAGATCGACCTACGGTCTGGTTACCATCAGTTGAGGATTCGAGAAGAAGATATACCCAAAACGGCCTTCACTACCCGTTATGGTTTATATGAGTGTACGGTTATGTCCTTTGGATTGACCAACGCCCCTGCATTCTTCATGAATATGATGAATAAGGTATTCATGGAATATTTGGACAAGTTCATCGTGGTCTTCATAGACGACATCCTTATTTATTCCAAGGACCAGAAGGAGCACGAGACTCACCTCCGGTTAACCTTAGGAAAGCTAAGGGAACACCAATTATATGCCAAGTACAGCAAATGCATGTTTTGGACGGCAGAAGTAAAGTTCCTTGGACACATCATCTCTGCACAAGGAATCGCAGTAGACCCTGCCACCGTAGAAGCGGTTACGGATTGGTTGGCACCCACGAACGTATCTGAGATACGAAGTTTTCTGGGATTGGCCGGATATTACCGAAGATTCATCGAGAATTTTTCTAAGATAGCCAAGCCAATGACCAAGTTGTTGCAGAAAGGAGAGAAGTTCGAATGGACTCCTGAATGCGAGAAAAGTTTCCGCACTCTCAAGACTCGTCTGGTGTCTGCACCTATACTGACCCTACCGGATATCCGCAAAGACTTCCATGTCTATTGCGACGCATCTCGCCAAGGATTGGGATGTGTTCTTATGCAAGATGGGAAGGTTATCTCTTATGCCTCCCGTCAGTTGAGACCCCATGAGTTGAATTATCCGACCCATGATTTGGAATTAGCCGCCGTAGTGCACGCCCTTAAGATTTGGAGGCACTATTTGGTTGGAAATCGCTGTGAGATCTTTACGGATCACAAAAGTTTGAAGTATATCTTCACACAGCCTGACCTTAATCTGAGGCAAAGACGATGGTTGGAACTAATCAAGGACTATGACTTAGGTATACACTACCACCCAGGAAAAGCAAATGTGGTAGCAGATGCGTTAAGTCGCAAGGGATATTGCACAGCCATGATGATTCAAGAACACGCACCCTTGTTATGTAAGGAGATGGAAAAATTGAATCTTGGATTGACCACCAGAACATATCTAGCCACCTTGGAAACCCAGCCTATTTTATTTGAGCAGATCCGTGAAGCTCAGATGGAGGACCCAGATATCGCTGCCATTAAGAAGAACATGAGACAAGGAAAAGCCCCCGGATTTTCAGAGGACGAGAATGGCACCATATGGTTTGGAACTCGGATATGTGTGCCGGATAAACCTGAAATAAAGACTCTTATCCTAAGAGAAGCCCATGAGACGTTGTACTCCATTCATCCCGGCAGTACCAAGATGTACCAGGATCTGAAGGAACGCTATTGGTGGGTTAGCATGGAGAGAGAGATTGCCCAGTTTGTCGCCGAATGTGACACCTGCAGAAGAGTAAAAGCTGAACATCAGAGACCTGCAGGATTGTTACAGCCACTTAAAGTGCCGGAATGGAAGTGGGAAGAGATCGGTATGGATTTCATCACCGGACTACCTAAGACCCAACTTGGGTATGATTCTATTTGGGTGATCATCGATCGGCTTACGAAAGTTGCTCATTTCATAGCCGTCAAGACGACCTTTAGTGGCCCTAAGCTAGCAGAGCTATATATGGCCCGGATAGTATGTCTTCATGGAGTGCCCAAGAAGATAGTATCTGACCGAGGAAGTCAGTTTACCTCTCGTTTTTGGAAGAACCTCCAAGAGGAGATGGGCACGAGATTAAATTTCAGTACCGCCTACCATCCTCAGACAGATGGACAAACAGAAAGGGTAAATCAGATACTAGAGGATATGCTTCGAGCATGTGTTTTGGATTTTGGAGCCACTTGGGACAAGAGCTTGCCGTATGCTGAGTTTTCCTACAACAACAGCTATCAAGCCAGCCTTCAGATGTCTCCTTTTGAAGCTTTATATGGACGTAAGTGCAGAACGCCCCTACTTTGGGACCAAACTGGTGAATCCCAAGTATTTGGAACCGACATTCTTCGTGAAGCTGAAGAGAAGGTACGGATCATCAGAGACCGACTCAAGACAGCCCAATCGCGACAGAAGAGCTACGCAGACAATCGCCGTCGAGACCTAGTCTTTGAAGAAGGAGATCATGTCTACCTACGAGTCACGCCTCTCCGTGGAACTCAACGGTTTAACATGAGAGGAAAGTTGGCCCCTCGATATGTTGGACCATTTCCCGTTGTCCGACGCCAAGGCGAAGTGGCTTATCAGTTGGAATTACCGCCCTCATTGGCTGGAGTGCATGACGTGTTTCATGTTTCCCAACTCAAGAAGTGTCTCCGCGTCCGCACAGAACAAGTGGACCTTCAGCAGTTGAATGTCCAAGAGGATCTGACCTATGTGGAAAAGCCGGTTAAGATATTGGAAGTCAAAGAAAGAATCACCAGGAGTCGAGTCATCCGCTTCTGTAAAGTACAGTGGAGCAATCATCCGATAGAAGAGGCTACATGGGAAAAAGAAGATGAACTCAAGGCACAGCATCCTGAGCTATTCGAGGATTGAGCCGAATCTCGAGGACGAGATTCTCTGTAAGGGGGATAGGATTGTAACACCCCAAAAATTAAAAGGAATAAAATAAAAAGAAAACATTATTTATAATTATTTCTGGATTTATTATGAAAGGAAAATCACAAAAGAACCCAAATAAAGCCAAACAGGGAGAAATACTCAAAATCTGGACTTGAAAATTTTATGAGATGAACTAGAGGCCAAGATATAATTTTAGGAATTTTTACAAATTTTTATCAACAGTGATTCAACCCTTAAACAAATATTCAAATTTCTGGAATTATTTTAAATCAGAAATGAATTTTAATCCTTAACGGGCCTCAACCCAGAAACTTTCCCCAACAGCCTTTTGGCCCAGCCCATCGCCACACTCTCGCTGACAAGAGGGGCCCGCCTGTCGGCGCACGCCTCCCCTCTTTCCTCCCGCCCGCGCCCCTCCTGGTCCCACCGGTCAGCCCCGCCGCGCCACTGACCGCTCGGACCCGCCTGCCAGGCCTTTCCTTTCCTGATTCGCCCGCTGACAGGTGGGGGCCACCTGTCAGCATCGTCTTCTTCGTTGGAAGGGGATCCCCCTTCCTTATCCGGCGAGATCCCCTCCCAAATCCGCCGCCGGCCGCCCGATCTCGCCCAACCGAGCACTAAATCGTGATCCCCTCACTCCGGCGATCACTTTCCATCCAAACCCGACGCGGATTCATGAATATAGAAGCCTCCCCGTGCGCATGGAAGCTCGCCGGCGCAAAATTGGAACCCCTCGGATTTCCACCGGCGTCCTTCCCTCTTTACGCCAGCAAACCCCCTATTTATACCCCTCCGGTCACCGCACTCACCCCACACCGCCGTAGCCCAAAGCCTTAGCCCTCCAGAGCGCTCCCTTGGCATTTTCGGGTATCCCCTCGACTTCAACTCCGGCGAGCGATCGCCGTCGCCTCGGACCCCCGCCGCCCTAGCCACCACCACCGTCGAGTCCGTCGTCGACCGCCACGCCTCGGCATCCACTCCGTTGGTCGAGGACGCCATCGGATCGCCGTCGCCGACGAGCACCCGAGAACCCTTCTTCGTCTACCCTCGCCGTCGGCCACCGTCCGTCGCCCTCAGTCGCCACCCGAGGTACCATCGTGATCTCCATCCTCTCCTCTTTCCATTTTCGCCAAGAGCTAGGCCCCTAGGCCCTCGCCGTCGCCGCCATGGTCGCACCCGAGGTCGCCGTCGCCGGAGACGAAGGGTAAAACTACCCTCGTCACCGCGTGCCGTGCCGGAACTCTTCCGAGCCGCGCGATCCCGCACGGACGATCCAGATTAGATCCTACAGGATCTAATCTGAGCCCTCAGATCCGATCAAACCGGTATCTTTTAATCTGGACCGTCGATCTCTATTTAAAAGTTTGACTCAATCCCGTGCGTCCACGTATACCCCTTCGTCACGTTTTAATCTGAGCCGTTGAAATTCATTTAAAACCCCCGCCTCGCATCTGGCCGCTGGATCCAGATCCAACGGTCCTGATCACCCCGGCTCACGCGCATAGTCACGGGTTCACGGTGAACCTGGTTCACCGTGGACCAGAGACTGTTTTTAGTTTAAATAAAATTCCAGAAAATTGTTTAAACTTCAAAAATTCATATCTTGCTCATTTTAACTCCAAATTTCACCATTCAAATTTTGTTAGAACCAGAATAATATTCTCTACACATTAATACCATAAAAACAGTATGTTTCTGTTACCCAAAATATTATTAATAAATAAATGAATAAAAATCCCTTAGGGTTAAAATTAAATACAGAAAATAAATAGGGAAAATTCTAAAACATTAAACTTTACTGTTTTGAACAAAACCTTGAAATATTAAAAATATTACTTCACATAATAAAACCTACAAATAGGTATGTTTAATATTTGGTGAATTTTTATCTGTTTATTGAATGTGTTGTTTATTTTCCGTATCGAGAAGACTACGAGTTCGTCGAGGAGCAGGAGTTCTACCCCGAGGTTCCTCCATCCCCATTTGCTGAGCAAGGCAAGTCATCGACCATCCCTGTGGAAACAGTTGATCATTATTGAGCCCATGTTTGAATAACTTATCGCTATAACCCATAGGTTAATATTGCATTAGACAAATATTCAAGCCTTACACTTATATTTATTAGATCCCTGTCCTTGTGTGCAAACCCAAGCCATGCTTATTGAGCCTTAACTCCTTGTCACTCTACTATAAAAATATTAGCTAGTGCCCAATGTACCGGCACAACTGCTATAGGTTAAAAAGAACGAGTCGTAGATAGCTGGATTTCTGTATATGAATTTCCTTGTTATTCTCGTCTCTGGACTCTGTTGGAGTTGGCTAGGTTATAAGTATGGTGGGTTCCGGGTGCAAGCTCGGGCACTGGTTTGTCGCACCCGGGGCACTATAAGGACCGGTCTGCGGGATCCGTTGCAAAGCACTTCCGTACCAACCACAAGTCTAATGGGTAAGTCCTAACTGGAAGTATGGAATACTCCGGCTTGATGCACCATAGAGGAGGGGGCAAGGGGCTAGCCTGCGGGCGACTTGTACCGACGAGGCTCAAGGGGGGGTATGGTGGGGCTCCGATGCGTCGGGACACCATATGAAACCCATAAGAGGGTGCTATTGAGTCGGGGAGGACTATATGGAAGGTTTTGGCACGAGTTCCCGTGTGATGGGTCATCTCGTTACACTTTGGTGTAAGTGATGAGTGCGTGCCTTGTGGGTACAGTGGTACATCTCTGATCAGAGTAACTTAATCTTTTCGAAAAGCCGAGCCCACGGTCAAGGGCGGGTTGTGTGACTACTCGCAGTTAGTTTACAATTGTTTGAATGTTCGAGTTATTCATGGCACGTAAGGACTGTTGAGCGAGGTGGGGCTGACTGTACCCCTCGAGTTAGAAGATGATGATACACACACACATGATTTCTTTTCCGTACTAATAAAATTACTCTCATTTAAAGCTTTACAAATATGCTGCTTCCGCTAAATTAGCCACTATCTCCCTTGTTATTACCTTGCATTATATTTGCATTCGGTGGCTTGCTGAGTACATCTGTACTCACCCCGTTGACTTACAACATCAGAGCCAGTCTACTACGAGGAGGATGAAGGTCTGGAGTAGCGACCCAGTCAAGGCGAGAATGGAAGGAGGCGTTCATCTAGGACCCTTGTTTTATTAGTTTCTCTTCATCTTTAATTCACTTTTGTAATAATGCGGTCTACGAACCGTGAATGATCGCTCGTATTGTACGTGGTCGTGTGATGAACGTCTTGTTTTATTGATTTTCTATGGAATTTCAATAAAGTCCTGATTTATTAAATCGGGGCGCAACACATCCACTGTTTGTGAGAACTGCTTATCCATTAGAATGGAGTTGATCAAGCTAAAAACTGAGAAGTCTGTCGAAGCTGATAAAGAGTGTGAGATCTGCTTGTCTCAGGTGGAGGTGTTAGCTTCTTTGAGAGAGGAGCTAGCTGATGTTCAGAACGAGAACTTTTGGCTCCGTCAGATCCTGAGTTGGATTAGTGCTAGAGAGCCACAGCTCGGCATGATGATCCAGCAGTTCAAGAGACAGGATGGTTTTGGAGTAGGTTACACATATACCAAGGCTGATTTTGATAGCGCCATTAACCATGCAGTGGAGTGGAGTAAGATGACTCCCGAACAGAGACACCCCAAGACTCACTCCACTGAGTCCTTTAAGGATAGTCAGCCCAAGGATGGAGTGTTCCAAGAACAACCTAAAGCTCCACCTAAGAAGCAGATCTGGGTCCCAAAGCCTAAAACTCTTCACACTTTTCCTGATTTTTTACCTAGACCCTCTCACACCAAAGATGATTCACCAAACACCACCAAGCCTAAGAATCCCAAGCCTCAACCACATATCAAGAAGCCTACCTATCACTGTGAGTTTTGTCAGAGAGACGGGCATCTTGAGAAGTTTTGCTTCAGGAGAAAGCGGGTTGAGCAAGCAGAGAAAGCTCGAGGTGGGCAGGAGCAGTTCTACCAGCAGGGTGGTAGACAGAGAGTCCCTCGACGTGGAAAGAGGCTAGAGGCCAGGCCACGTCGTGTAGGTGGTGGTAGAGGAGACGGTTTTCACTACCGTGCTCCGGATGGTGGTTTCCATTCCGGCAGAATTCCAGATCGTCATGGATACGTTGTTGGATCTCGCGACCGTGATTTTAGGCAGAACAGAGGACCGCGCTTTGATCCGCGCTTCAGTCCAAACTCATATGATTCCTTTTGCTTTCCTACATACGCGCAGATGGCTCGACACGGGTTCAACACTTTTACTAAACCTGGCATTGGACCGTTTGGTCCCCCTCATGATTATTGATCGTGTTTTTGGGAGCTGTGTATCTTTTTTTAGGATATTTTGAGTCAGCTTTTCATTGGTATCAGTTTTTCTTTCTTCTTTATTTTCATTGAGTCTTTTTGTGTGCGTTCATATCATGCATAATCATCTATCACATTTTGAGCTTGCTTCTGTTATATGATTAATCTGCTTTACTTTCTCTAGCTAGTATATGTTTTTGATTGCTTGTCGATGATCATGTTCTGGTTCAGTTCACATGATATATCTGATATTTGTCATATGCATGACTTTTATGCTTTAAAATTGAAAAATGATCACCATTGCTTCTGGTAACTAGCATGTGTAGGCTGAATGTTTCGCTATCTTTTACATGCCTTGTAGCTAGATCCTTACTTAGATGCAGATATGCAACTTGGACATTTATATGCTTTAAATATGCAAAATATGCTTTAAAATGATAAAAATTCAGAAAAATGAAAAATTTACGCATTTTTATGATTCTCAGAAAAGATCCAGGTGGGTTTGCTTTGTCGCATTGCATTGTTTTGGACTGCTTACCATAGCACTTTGGTATGAACTAGGACGGTGTAATGTATGCCAAGACCAATGTCTTAAGGTTCTGACGGTCTAGTTCTGGCCTAGGCTTGACTTGGTTGGTTAGCATAAGGTTTGACATGCAAATAACCCCTGGCAGAAATGAAAAAGAAATAATCTGAAAATTTTAAAAAGATGACAAGTTTGCTGAAGCACTTTGTTTTTGGACAATGCTTATCTTGGTAGATATCAGTTAGCTTTTGCATATCATGCTTTACTTTGCTTGTTAACTAGAAAATATGGTGATGCTTTTGTTTTGCAAAAAATCGAAAAATGCGTGCTAATGACTTTCTTAAGATATCATCTATTGCACTGATCATGTCATGTATCTTAGACAGTATATCTTTCGCTATACTTGTTAGCTGTTGTTATTGCAGTTAATCATATCTAAGAAGCATGCTTTTCACACTCCACCTGCACCCCATCTGCATTCATGGCACATTTTGAGGGGGAGCTGCATTTCAGGGGGAGTTTGTGTTTATGTCTCTTTAAAGTGCATTTAGCCTCACTTGATGAGTCCAATTGTCAACAAGGGGGAGAAATTTTGGATATATTTTCGGCTTTCTCTGGGATTTATTTCAGGTTTGGCTTTTGGTCATTAGGGTTAAACTTTTATTTTCCTTCTTCTATTTTCTTTTGTTTTTGTTTTCTTGTTTCCTCATGTTTTGCAGGTTCTGGAGATGAGGTGAAAAGGATGTTGACAATGCACTCATCAAGGGGGAGATTGAGAAACCATGTTGAAGAATATGGTTTTGATATTCCAGATGTGATGAGTGATTGTCAACAGAAGTCAAAGGAAGGGAGAGATGAAGACCTTCTGGGTTTGAGGCGCATGTGACTCAGGTACACGGGCAGTGAGCGACGGCTGGGCAGAGGAGCCGTGGAGTCGGGCTGGCCCAATCCGGGTACATGGCTAGGAGCGGCAGATGATCCACTGGTCTGTTGACTGGGTTTGACTCAGGTACACGGGCGGCGAGCGATTGCCGGGCTGAGGGAGCTGCGGGGTCGGGTCGGCCCAATCCGGGTACCCGGTGCGAAGACGGTGGACGCTTTGTCAGTTTCGGCGCAAAACTGACAATCTATCATTAATTCGATTTTAGGATATTAATATTTAGTTTTTAAGTTTAGAATATTTTTATTTGAGTCAGGTGATTTTTTTAAAGAATATTTTAGTATTTTTTGGAATTTATTTTAGAGTCAGTTTATTTTACCTGAGGGTAAATTAGTCTTTTCATGTATTAGGATTTGCCTATAAATAGGCCCCTATCCCCTTAGGGATAGATGACTGTTTTTGTTGGAGATCAATCTCGAGATTCTTTTGCAGTCCACCACAAATAATTCATCTGCTATTTTTCTTCGTATTTGACCACCGTCGTTTTCATTTTTCCTCGCCGGAGATTTATTTCAATCTACATCCTCAGCACAGCCGGCGCTGTCTCCACAGCAGTCTTGCGCGCACGTTTCCCCACGGCTGGATGGCCGGCAGCGGCAGCTTTCTTCTTCAACTCGTGGGCCCTGGCGCCTGTACTTGGCGCGGCTGGGTGCGCAGCAGAGTGCTACATCGCTTGTTCCAGCGAAACGGGTGTTCCGCGTGGGTAGTCGTCGTACACACCGATCGCAGTTTTTTTGGTGATTGAAGAGGCTACGGCTAGGCTTTTGGCTTTGCATCTCGGTTCACGGCAGGAAGCAACAGGAGGCAAGGCTCTGCAGCCATGCGAACGGTAGCAGAGAGAAATCTGTTTTGCTTTCTGCGGGTCCCACAACAAGATGCAACAGGACGACGTCATGCAGGTAAGACAAATTAGTTAATTCAATTGCCATCTAGTTTTTAAATTAGCATAAAACAAATTAAATCTCACAGTTAATTTTAATCTGTTAAATCCTTATTACTAATCTCGTATTATTTGTTTAAGTTTTTTTTAATCTGCTGATATAAAAATAAATCGAAAAATTTATTAGTCACAGTAATATTTTTAATTCTAGTCTTTACCTGAAATATTTTTAGGTTATTCCTGAATTAATTTTTGGATGATCCATATTTTATTCAGTTAATTAGTATTTTATTTAGACTGCAATCTGAACATTTTATTAAGATATTTAGTGTTTTTTTATTACATCATTAAATATTCTTGAGAACACATTATATTTATTGCAGTCATTTTTATTTAATTCGGTTTATCTTTAATATCATTTTAATTAGATCACCGGCTATTTTTTAGTCTAGACAACTTTAATTCCGGTAATTTGCTTTGCTAATATTATTTGTCTGGTTAAGTTTGTTTGGGTGTTGGGATTAGATTATAGTTTAGCAAGAAATTTATAGGCGCCCATTCACCCCCCCTCTGGTCGCTACTTTCGGTCCTACACTTGCTCCTTCCAAATCTCTGGCTTTGTCTTCGGAGTCATCCGAAGATGAAGACGAGGCAGACATAGCAATGGGGGAGGAGTTCAAAGCTCTCTTGGTTGAGGACGAGGGCTCTCATATGGGAGCTGAAGTCTCCACAGGAGATGACATACGAGTGACATCTGCTGTAGGTGATCCTGAATAGGTGGAGACTATGAATGTCCCATTTGGTCAGGTGAATGAACCTGTTGCTGAAGAAAATCAAATTGACCCGGACAAGGTGATAGTTGCAGTAGTCGAAGATATTTCTACAACTACTCCTTCAGTTCGAAGCCCAGATTCTAAAGAAGACATCAGGCAAATGTTTGAGCCCCTGAGCAGTCCAATACTTATCCTACAACAAGATGTTGGAGGTAATCTTCACTTCGTGTTCCTTCCTTCACCTTTTACCTGTACAATTAAAATAACACCATTTACCTTTGCTTTATATAGGATTGACTCCGAAGAAGATGGCTCCTGTTACAAAGGATGCGCCGGAGCCTGTTGCAGCGTCGATATCAACTCCAGCCGTGACGTAGGTGCCTTCGGCTTCAGAGGCAGCCCCAAAGAAGACGATGGGCCCTGGAAAAGGTAAAGGCAAATGTTGGCCTTTGCCTGCTCCTATTCCAAGGTGGACTCCGTCAGGATCTACTGACGGAGGTCAATCTACAGAGGCCTCTGAAGATGCGTCGCTATGCTCCGATCCATCTCCTAGTGTAGACGACCGGAGCGTCTTGTCAAGACTCCCCCTCTTAGCTCCCTTCTTGGAGCGGAGAATAGGACTTAGGACTTTGCTAGAGCCTTTGGCTTGGGCTAGTTGTGAGGTTGGGGAGACCGATTTAATCTCTGTTCTTGGAGAAGCCGAGGGGTCAGAGCTAGACATCGCTCTTGAATAGGAAGCTTACCAGGTACAGGGCATCTGTAAAAATAAATTTAGTCCAAACATATGTACATAATTTTCTTACCTTGTTCTTCTTTCTTTGCAGCAAGTAGTTCTAGCTCGGACTGTAGCTATATCACATGAGCGAGAATGTAATCGACTTAAGGAGAAGGTGACAGCTCTTCAAGGGAGCCTCGTCAGCTCGGAGACTCGAACTTCGAATTTGGAAGAAATGGTAGCTGCAGAACGAAATGCTTGAACTAGCTTGGAAGCTGCAAAAAATGAACTTGAAGCTGAACGGATTGTGCTCCGGGCTCAAGTGGAAAGTCTGCGGGAAGAATGTATGGTTGTAGGAGCTGAATTGGATAAGCTTCGAGAGGAGCAGCTAAAATTGATGGGGGAGGCCAAGAGTTTTCTTGGACAGAAAAGTTCTTTAATGACGGAGGCAGCTAGACTCTCATATTTGATGGATGAGCTGACTAAGTCAAACAAGACTTTGTCTATGGAAAATATAAAGTGCGACGACCGACTTCTGACCCCTTTGCCTGATGTGGCCGCAACTTGGGAAGTTTTTCAACCATCTTGGAGTGCTGAAGGCCGATCATCTATAAAAACATGGATCGATGAAGGTCTTCGACAAAAACAAGTGTGGGTACAACCTTCAAGCAGTAAATCTCCTTCGAACCCGGAGGTTTAGTTTCCTCTAGGGCTTCGCTTATTGTAAAAACTTATCTCATGTTCTCTTTTGAATAAAAAGACTTGTTTGGAAATGTTTTAGGCTTTTAACTCTTTTTTGGATGAGCTCAAAGTATTAGAGTTTAGCGAGGAACTCCGCCTACAATGGCCACCTTCGAAGCCTTAAAGCCTCACAGGCGTCCTCGATTTTCAATTCCCCAGGGAAGTTCTAGAGAGATTATACACGATATATGTAAAGAAGTGTTAGCTTATATTAAAAAAAGAGGAAAAAGAAGTTATTATAGAATCTTCGTCTTTGAAGGACATTGAAGGGTCCAAAGAAGAATATACTGGTGAGGAGCAAGTGGAAAAAAGCCCCAAACGACTTCAAAGCTAGGAGAGAAGCCCCGAACGATTTCGGACCTGGGCTGAACTTCAGCAAGAACAAAAAGACTTTCAGGCTTCAAAAGAAGGGAAAAGAGTTAAACACAAAGTTTTAAAGACTCCAAGCTTTGAGACAAGTCGTCTTCGAAGTCGGGCTAATTCCGAAAGCAGTTCCAGGGATCGAAGGGGACTTCGCTTCATCCTTGGCTTGGACACATATTTTTCGTAATGTAAAGTAATCTGTTTAAATAATATAAACTAGAATGTTTCACAATTGTCTCATTACTTCCTAGCCCCTCTTTGGGGGTAAGCACCTCTGAAATTAGATCGAAGGTGGTTACGCACAACGAAGATAACATTAGTTAGGAGTACAATTTTGGAGGCTCGGAACCCCTTATTATATTAAAGAGGAATTAAGGACTGGATGTCCAAAAATGGTCACTAAGGACCTCGAAAATATCTTTGACTCTATTAATTTGGAGTCTGAAAACTGGTAACTTAGTACCCTTTTTCGAATGTGGTCGCTTTGGACTCTTTTTCGAATGTATTAGAATCTGATTATAATGGTCACTTTGGACTCTTTTTATAGACGTTTTCAAGCTAAATGCTCGAAGTATGTATTATTTGGTCTCCTTGGACTCTTTTTACGGATGCTATCAAACCGGTGGTTCAGAATCCGCTTTTTGTGCTCTCTTTGGACTCTTTTTACGGATGCTATCAAGCTAGTTGCTCGGAATCCATACCATTTGGTCTCTTTGGACTCTTTTTACGGATGCTTTCAAGCTAGTGGCTTGGAATCCATTTTATGTGACTTTCCCACCTCATCGAAAGCTTTGAGCCAATGGTCTGAAGTCCGTAAAATTGGTTCAAATGAATGACACTTACCTTCGCAATCAACTCTGTTCTCCTAGTGCGTCCACTAGAAGTAGGAAATGTTTTGAGAAGTAGGCATTATTCGAACCATGAGCTTTATTTATTCAGAAGGTGTTTACAAATGATTACAAGGAGCCCCTATGCAAAATATCACTTAAGGTGCTTCGCATGCTAGGCATGCTTTAATTTCTCACCTTCTAAATTAGCTAATTTAAAAGACCCAGGGCGTCCTGAACGAAGGATGACATATGGACCTTTCCATTTATTTCCTAATTTCCCTAGTGCTATAATGCTTCGCAAAACTAAATGAACTGGTTTAAGTTCATTAAGTTTAATCTTCGGATCATACCAAGTCCTTGTCTGATGTTGATACTTCGTTAGATTCGCAACAGCTCGAAGCCTTGTTTCTTCCATTAAGTCTAGTGAAGTTTGTCTTTCATCTTCTTTTCCAGGTTCGATGGTGCAAAGAGATCCTCCTTTAAGCTCCGTCGACGGCATGGCTTCATCTTCGAATAGTAATCTGAAAGGGGTAAAGCCTGTGGACCTTGCTTGAGTGGTTCAAATGGACCATAAAATCTTCGGGAGCTCTTTGGTCCATAACCCTTTTACCAATCCTACTATCCTTCGATTTAGGCCTAATAAAATATTACCATTAGCTCACTCGATGGCTTTGTTAGATTGAGAATGACGGACAGCTGCAAAACACATTTCTATGCCAAGACCTTCGCAGAATTCTCTGAAGGGTTCAGCATCGAATTGAGTGCCATTGTCAAGTGTCAACTGTCGAGGTACTCTGAACCTGCATATAATATTTTGCTAGAAATTTTTTTGTACATTCTTGGAAGTTATAGTTGTGAGGGATTCTGCTTCGACCCACTTGGAAAAATATTCAATTGCTACCACTGTAAATTTTAAACTTCCTTTTGACATTGGGAAGGGGCCAATGAGATCCATACCCCATCTGGCCATGGGCCATACCAGAGCGATAACTTGAAGAGGTGTTGGCGGACAATGACTTCGTCTTCCCATCCATTGACAACCTTGGCAAGTGCGGACCAAGGCCTCCGCATCAGCTACTATTGTAGGCTAATAAATCCTCTGGCGAAGTGTTTTCCCTGCTAAGGCTTGAGGGGCAAGATGGCTACCACAAAGGCCTTCGTGAATTTCTCGAAGTATATCTCAGCCTTCATCTTGGGAAATACATCGGAGTAAGGGAGAACATACCCCCACCTTGTATAAGATATCGTTGACAATATGATAATTGCGGACTCTCAATTGCAATCTTGAAAGCTTCGGGCCTTCGGGTAAATTAGCTTCTCCTTACAATAATTCCATAATTGAACTTCGCCCGTCGGTGCTCGGTATGCAAAGAACTTCCGTAGGATTGAGTTGGGGTACCGAAGGAGAAGCAAGCTCTTCATAAAAAGCCCCTTCCGGAATGTCTATGGCTCTGGCTGTAGCCTCTCCCAAATCATCGGTTTGTGCGTTATCGGCTCTTGGGATGCTTCGAATAGAAATCCCTTTAAATGCTGCTTCAATCTTACTGTTGGACTGAAAGTGGCGACCAGAGGGGGTGGGGTGAATGGGAGCTTTTCAAAATTCAGGCTAAAATAGCCTTCTGTTTTAAAAATAGTCTCCTGTGGAACAGGCTTCGAACACACCCTTCGGAGGTCTGGTTCGAAGGCATTTTGCAGCTATGAAACCAGGCTTCGCGATGAGCAAAAGTTCGAAGTCAAGAAGACTTCGCTCACACCCACAAAACCAAAATCACAACTCTGCTAGGATAGTGCAGGCTCCGCACACTAGGTGCCTTCGAGCAGGCTTTGCACTTCACCATTCGCAAAAGGTGGTTTCCCTCTGTGGACTTCGACCAGATACTCCGCACTAGCAATTGGTACTAGGCTTCGTATTTCGTAGGTCTAAATGCAAATAGAACCGATTTTGCTAAGGGAAGAAAGCAGGCTTCAAACACACTCTACTCAGTGCTTCACTAGTAACAGGGAGGGGTTGCCACAGTTTACACACAGCAAACACACACTGAAAAAAACACACTAATACCCTTCTTTAGAGAAGAATCAGTGCAAAAACTTAGGCCAAACCAGAAAGAAGTGTAATTCAGAGAAAACAACACATGTTGTGCAAAATAGAGAAACAAGTTCAAGCACCAAATGAAGAACAGAATGTAAATTTCATTGCATGAACAAGGAACACAAATTGTACTCACAGGACAGAGTACATGGATGTGGCGGCTAGCACAGGAGTTCTAGAAATGGCTGCTCAAAAGTGTTACCTAGACCTAGCCACCCTTCACTATTTATAGGCACTATTCAGCCCTGTGAATAGACTACTTTACCCCTAGGGTTTACATTGTTTTTGTCTCAGCCAGATGAGGGGGTATAGATGGTAGTCTACTTTATTTGGAGGCTTCTTTTGTTAGCTTCGCAGAGGATATAACATCAGCTTTTGCAGAGCAGACACGATCAACCTTTGCAGTTTTGGAGTCTTTTGAAGCCCCCTTCTCACGCGAGGTGTGCGGTAGCTTCGGCGAGAAGCTTGGAGCCAGATGGCCTTCGCTTCACCGAAGTCAGCCTTCGATACAATGGCAGTTTTGAGCCGAAGCCGTCAAAGCCTTGAGCCTTCGCACCATCACCTCCGGAGTGGACCACCACGGCTTTGTAGATACTCCCAGCTCGAACTCTGTCAGTACGTGTACCGAAGCCATGTATGGCCGAAGTATCTCAAGTCAGCCATACTTCGAAGCTCCACCTTCGAAGTACCTTCGCCACCTTTCGAAGTCCTTCAGTCCAAGGCCTCCGCATGAAGCATATCCATAAGCACCCCTTCGTAGTGTCTCAGCCCCGAGCACACTCTACGAGGACCCTTATCCAGACCATGCCTTCGATGCACCTTGACTTCCGAGACCTTCGTCAGGTGTCCCTTCGAGTGCCTCCATCCGGAGCACACTTCGAAAGCCTTTCCACAATGCTAAGTACTTCGTCCACCATACTTCGAAGTCACTCCGTCTGGAGCACCCTTCGAAGTGCCTCTCCTCCGAGGACTTTGCCTCGGGGTACCTTTACCGGAGCCACCCTCCGCACTCTCTGCCTTCGCCTAGCGCACCTTGACCTGAGGACCGACCTTGACCCCACGCAGCCTTCGTGACCGAGCTCCCCGCTCGCCTGGCATCAAGCCTCCCGCTTGACCCAGGTTCACTTGTTGTGAACCGTCCGTGGCCTCCGAAGCCACCTGCGCACCACCGACAAATAGACAAGTGTTTCCTATACCCAGGAGACCTCTCCGATAAACAACCTTTGGTACACACTCTGGTGTACCACCCAAAATACCGAACCCTTCGGTAAATACCTCTGAACCCCTTCAAAGGGACCCCTTCGCCAAGAAGAGAACTTGTCAATCACTCATCACAGAATTGAAACCAAGGCACATTTCAACTTGGTTTCTCACTTATCGATTTCTTCTAGATATTTGGCAAGTTGCGGATGCCAAAATTGGAAACATTTATCAACATGGCCCGCTACAATTTGGGAATCTATTTTTATAACAACTCTTGTAGCACCAAGGGCATGTGCCTTGTGAAGACCTAGTAGAATTCCTTCGTACTCTGCAATATTATTGGTGGACTTAAAGTTTAGCCTTGTAGAATACATTGCTTTCTGACTTGAAGGTGAAATTATCACGGCTCTGACACCTGCTCCGGAAGCTTGAAAGGCTCCATCGGAGTATATCATCCATTTGCTTCACTTGATTTTTCCGGAGCCCATACTGCAGATGGAGTCCATTCTGCTACAAAATCTGCCATCACTTGTGACTTGATTCTTGTCCTTGCTACAAAGGAGATGCCGAAGGGTGCTAGCTCGACGGCTCATTTTCCAATTCTCCCTGTAGAATCTTTGCTTCGAAGCATATCTCCCAGAGGATAAGAAGTTGGTACAATTACATTATGTGCTAGAAAATAATGTTGTAGTTTCCTTGAAGCCATCACTAGAGCATAAGTGAATTTTTCTAATTCGGAGTATCTAGTTTTTTCTCCGGATAAAGCTTCTGATACAAAATATACTGGATTTTGTACCAACTTCTCGTTGAAATCCATTTCTCGAACAAGAACCGCACTGACAGTGGAGCCCGTAGCTGCAAGGTAAAGAAGAAGGGTTTCATCTGCCATGGGCACAGTGAGTGTTGCAAGGTTGCTAGGACAATATTTAATATCATCAAAACTCTTTTGGCACTCCGGTGTCCATGCAAAATCTTCGGACCCTTTCAAGGCTTTGAATATTGGGAGGCTTCGCTCTACGGACCTTGCCAGGAATCTACTAAGTGCTGCGAGGCGTCCAGTAAGCTTCTGAACTTGCTTCAAATTTTCTGGCAGAGCCATTCTTTGCAGTGCAGTTATTTGAGTTGGGCTAGCTTCGATCCCCCTACTCGAAACTAAATACCCTAATAGTTTCCCAGCTTGAGCCCCGAAGATACATTTTTCGGGGTTGAGGCGAACTCCACATGCTCGGAGGCTCTCAAATGTTTCTGTTAAGTCTAGACTATGATGGTGCTTTAAGGCACTTTTTATTACAATATCATCCATATAGGCTTCGACATTACGACCTATTTGGTAACCTAGAGCTTTAGCAATTAACCTTGAAAAAGTTGCTCTGGCATTTCTTAAGCCGAAGGGCATTCTTACATAGCAAAAGACTCCCGAAGGAGTTACAAAACTAGTTTTGATTTCATCTTCGCATTTTAACCATATTTGATGATATCCGGAATACGCATTGAGGAAACTCAAGAGCTCCGAACCAGCAGTGGAGTCAACTAATTGATCAATGCGGGGCATGGGGTAGGGGTCACGTGGGCATGCTTTATTCAAGGATGTAAAATCAATTAACATGCGCCATTTTTCGGAGGCCTTTTTCTTGACGAAGACTGGATTGGCTAACCACTCCGTCTGAGCCACTTCTCCAATGATCCTAGCCTTCAACAATTTTTCAACTTCTGCCTTAGCAAGGCTTGCCCTCCCTGTTGATAATTTACGGAGCCCCTGCCGAACAGGTCGAACCCTCGAGTTCACAAGTAAGCTATGTTTAATGATGTTTCGGTCAACTCCCGGAATGTCTTCATCGAACTAGGCAAAGACATCCAAATTCTCTCTAACTACTCCTAGTGAAGTAGCAATTTCCAGAGGCAATTCCTTGCCAAACTGGAAGGGATAGTTTTTATCATCATTTACAATAATCTTCGTTATAATTTCTCCTTCGGGGCTTGGCCATGGAAAGGACATCATCAAAGATTAACTTGATACAGGGATATCCTCCGAATGGTTTTGCAAATTATTTACTTGTCTAGGATCAAGAGGTGGACCATGGTCGTATTCTGCCCTTCGTGCCGTAGCTTGATCACCGAAGACCGTAAGCACTCCTCCTTGCGTGGGCATCTTTAGGCATAGATAATTATGATGCGCCACAGATCCGAATTGATTTAACATGCACCTTCTGAAGATGACATTATAGGCGTAGGGGGCATCAACTACGTCGAAAATCACCTCCTCTAATTTGGCTAAGAGCCCCTCTCCGAAGGCAACCTCTAGACCTATTTGGCTGAGGGCATCAAGAGGAGGTCCTGCGAAGCCTTGAAGTGGATGAGCTGCTGGGAGGAGATGTTTCCGCGGGATGCAAAGCTGGTCGAAGGCCTTAACAAAGATAATATATGCAGAGCTTCCGACGTCAACCAATACTCTCCGAACTTCTATTCCTGCAATATCAGGAGTGATAACGAGGGGGTCTGCATGAGGAAATTTTATACCCACTGCATAAGCTATGGAGAAGGATATAGGCACGTGGGACCACTCGGGCATTTCGGCTGCCGACGAAGAGGTCCCTATATGCCCTACTTCACGAACATACTCTCTCCATTGCCTTTTTGACATGCTGCCTAGGGTTCCTCCTTCAGAGATGGGAAGAACCACTCTTTTGCCTTGGTCTTGAGTATCTTCTTGCTTCAGAGGTGGCATAATATTGGCCACCGAAGACTATCTTGGGGCTTCAAGGCTGTCTACCCATCCGATGGTCTGCATTGGGTCTAGATGTGCCTCGAGAGGGGCTCAGTCTGTAGTGCCTCGACCAAAGCTCCTTTCGAGGTACTCGCTTCTCAGGGCTAGTATAGACTTACATGCATCGGTAGCATGGCTTCGGTTATCACCATGAACACAGCAGAAGAAGGCCTAGCCCTTGCTAGCCGGCTTCCTTGGCAGCCTCTAGCCGCTGACCTTGTTTCCCGAAGCTTATGGATTCTTGGGGGAAAATTTTTGTGAAGAGGGAGCAATGTTCAAGACTTCAGAGCGAGGATGCTTTTGTCCTCTTCGCCTGTCATGCTGATTGTCGAAGTGGTGTCCTTGTGAAGGAGTTGAAGTTTTCACTTCATGTTTAACTTCTTGAATGGTTGGTGGGGACGATGTCGTCCTTCCTCTAACCTAGCATATTCTTCAAAGTAAGACATTAATTGTTCTATTGATGAAATATGCTTCTGGTGAGTCAAGGAGGCCTGCATTTGTGACTCCTTCGCGAGCTGCATCAACCAGAGATGATGCAGATAGTCCTCTTTCTTAACTGTCGTAAAGTTTCTCCAGGTTGCTGCTTTACCTGAAAAAGACTTCCAGTGGACATAGGGGGCACAAATGTACCTTGGAAGTTACTTATGAACTTCTTTCTTAACTGTTCCCAAGACTTAATTGATCCTGGTTTTAAAGACCAGAACCAACGCAGAGCGGCTCCTTCAAGCGCAAAGGGGAAGCATTTCACCATTGTATCTCGAACCCCTCCACTAGCTTCAATTGCTAAAGCATATGAACGAGAAAACTCTCCTGGATCTTCTTCTCTGGAGTACATACAGAGCTTCGAAGTTTTGAACTTTGGGTCGAAGCGCACCTTTTGCAAGTCGGGGGCAACGGTGATTCATTATCAAAAGAAACATTCTTAGGGGCTTCGGGATAAAATGTGAGTTCATCATCTTGGGGAACTTTCGGAATGACAGGGGTAGCTTGGGGACGAAGCCTGTCTGTAGCTTCCTGCCTCCACCTCGTCACTTTAGCTTGAAGATTGTCCATCTGGGTCACCACATCATCAAGACAATCTTCATTTCTTCCGGAAGGAGCTTCCGGGTCTTCAGAACTGAACAAGTCAGTTCGGAGTACAGTCGGAGCTATAGGAGAGGCTCTGTCGGTTCGAAGCATAGATGGAGTCCCTAGAGGGGCTTTGTATGTTTGAGGAAGAGTATTCATTTCAGGAGTCTGAGGTGGGAGGAAATACAGAAGGTCCTCCGACCTCAACAGTATTCGAAGATCTCAACCCAGAGGTCCGAGATGACCTCTGGAGGAGACTAGCGCCTAGGCTTTCGTTAGGAGGCATGGCTCTAGAAAGAGATTGGTAGAGAACGAAGTTTTCATACTAGGTTCCCCACAGACGGTGCCAACTGTTGGTGTAAAAGATTACGTTAACAGGTTTAAGAAACTATGTGTGTAACAAACAGAGTGTTTGCTTGAGTAAACTATTCTAAGCCTCCTAAGGCGGATAATAGCCTGAGATAGTTCGAAGTGTGTATTCAATATCTAAGTATTTGATGCCTTTTACAGAGTGAAGAATGGTATTTATTGACCAAATACAAAGGGAAAAGACTTATTTACCCTCTAATTACAACCGACTAAGAATATACTGTTTAATATTCTTCATAGGGGTAAAAGAGTAAAAGACTAATCTAATCAGAAAGAAGATAAATCTTCTATCCTTGTTGGCAACACCCCTTCGGGAGAAGAGGTTTCGGGAGGCTTTGTCACACCGAAGCCTTGATGAAGGTCTTCACTGTATAGGACTCCGAATACAGCAGAGCCTTGATGCTTTTAAGATATTCGGAGATCAAAACTTCTGAGTTCGCCTTCTTCGACTTGTATTGACATAAGAGGGATCCTGACTTGTAGAGGATGGAATATTTCCCCCCAACAGTTATCATATCCCTAACTGGAAGAAAACTCAAAAAACAAAGCGGATGCCAACGAGTGATTTCTCTCTCGAAAAGTTCTTCTCTACAAGGTAGGTTATGTGGGCATATGAAACTTCATAATACATTTGATTTACTCAAAGATTTCAAATTATTTGAAGTTACCCGTTCTTCCATTGGTATGCTTGTGAGATAATATGGTCATTTATTCTTGTAACTACTACAGAACAATAATTTATTTTTACTTTTCAGGCTATCTAATGATCTATCTACTGCTATTAATTCGATTGTGCAGATTCTGTTGCCTCCGTCAAGCCTTCACGTCTTCTGCAAACAGATGAACTAAGGATATTTCGCAACAATTAATGTACCTCAGGACATAATTTCAGCAGTCAGATTAGAAGAATCTGATGCATTCTATATGCTAGAGCTTAGCACATGCAGAGAATTTAGCTCGTCTTTGCTAGATAAGAACGCTGCAATCTTAATGTGTTTAATTGATGCTTATGGTGACTCCTTGTTACAACGAGTACCGGCAATATATTGGGATCATTCTGCACTAGGTAGAAAGTGAGATCAATTGCTTCCCTTCCAAAGCGGTTCAATCGATGCGGTCACCTTTAAAGGTTCTAAACTGCAAAGAATTAAAGAAATTTGGGTTGGTCTCGAGTCAGGTATATTTTTCACCCAGCTCGTGTACTTATGTTTCATGTGCATAAATTAACGAAAACATGCTCACCTGCTGAGAACTTCTCCCCTTTGCTTTATTTTTGAAGGTCAGCTTCATGAAAATTAGATAATTTAAGCTTGAAAGTTATTCATGGACCATTGAATAAACCTACAGACCTTGAGGCAACACCTGAACTCAAGTTAAATGGTCTGCAGTACACATTTGACAAAATCAATGTGCTGCTTGGTGAGGAGGGAGCTTCAGTTGTGGAAGCAAAGCCTGTTCGTTACCGTGACCGATTTGTCGGGAATTAGCCTTTCTGATCTCCAAGAGGGTCAGCTATCCTTGGAAAGCACAGCATCAAGCTTCCAGCAAATGAAAGAGCATGGCTTGAAAGAGTATGCTGATCTCAAGCAATCGTTGCTGCTTTACGATCTCGCTATTGTGATAACAGGTTTCTCTATCTTCACCTTGGCTTCCAATGACAGTGCTGCCTACTCATTCCTTGTTGGTGCCGGTGGCTTCGGAGGATTTCTCTATGTATTGCTGCTCCAAAAATCTGTAGATGGGTTGCCGGTGATTAGTTCACCCTCAGAAGCTGGTAATGCCCAGCCCTCTGTTAAAGGGTTAAGTGGTAATGCCCAGACCTCTGTTAAAGGGTTAAGTGGCATAAGGAGGCCATGGTTGATATTGTCATTATTAATGGTCGCTGGAGCTGTTGCATTTAAGTATGGTGCTGGTGGTGACAAGCTCGAACTGACGCCAATCGAGCTCTTTGTAGGCACTGCAGGGTTCCTATCGAACAAGGTTTCTGTTCTTCTAATTGTGAATTGCCGATCTGGAGACTGAGCTTTAGGCTTTAAATATACTAGCACAGTACCTCTGAACACAGAACACTTGATAGTGCTATAGGCTTCTAGAAGAACATTATATTCTTTCGAGTATATAAATCTAGTACTCCTAATTATTCCATTGTATGTAACAACAATATTGTATCCGCATAAAACTCGCTTTGGTATTGCTTCCGTATCAGACAGTGGCAGACGAGGATTTATATAATAGGTGTACAAAATTAAACACACTATAAACCACACATATAATATACTGAAAATTTGTTGATTATTAGAAAAATATGAGAAGAGAAATAGAATTATCTAGTTATAAAAATAAGTTATTATACTAACTATTAAATTATTGGGCTAGATTTTTACCCAATTAAAAACACAAATTATATATATACGTATGTAAATATACATATACATATATACTAGTCAGATGCCCGTACTTTGCAATGAAATTTTATTTTTAACAACGTGATATATATTTTTATCCAAAATAAATCATAGATAGAAATTTAATTATGCATTAACATTAGTCATTACTCATAGAAAAGTATATAAATCCATCTCTACTAATTACAAGTGTTATTACATCAAAATACCACTTTCATTGATAATAGAGACCAAAATACCACTTTCGAACACCCAAATTGTATCATATTTCATGACATCATTTCTTTTAGAAATATGTACTAAAATAAAATTTTGACTCAGTAGAATGTAAATATTACAACGGAAGATCATATAGTAATCATTAACAATACAAGTTACAATCATTAACCATAAATTATTTTACAATTCATAACATGCTATTGGTACCGAGGATGAAATTTTCTAGAGCATGCCTTCACAACTTCTTGACCGACAATACCACAAACATTGCTGCCATTGGGTTAAGAACAGCTCTAGAACTACTTGCAAAAGTCTGTAAGGACTTCTCATCAAGCTTTTTAATTTGTAATCAGTAGCGGCTTCATTAATAGAAACAGTAATCTCTAGAAACTTTTTAGCATCCTGGTCACAACCAGCATCAGGGAAGCACCCAAATTCTTTTCTAAACTTATCCAAAGCTAGAAATGCAAAGTGAAGAAGGCGACAGTTAAATTTTGAGAATTCACTCAAAAAGAAATTCCATGGCTCTCTTATAGAATCTCTTAGACTCTTGAACTCTAAGAAGAGTTGTTCTTTTACCCGTGTAACAATTCCACCTTTTATATAAATACCAAAGTTACGTCCACCTTTTATATAAATACAAAGTTACGTGTATCCTCCTGGATACAAAAAAATGGCCTTGCATTTGTTATCTTCCTTGGCTTGCCATTATTCAGTTCTGTCATCCCTTGGACCTCTGAGAAAACAACAAGATGACCATCTTGGAATTGAAGTCACTCATCATCGACATAGGATACCATTATAGGATTGCCATTGTAGATGGATGCAATTATACCAGTATGTGGTTCTTCACTATCAACATCAAGAACAGTGAACTTAGGTCCAAAGTCACAAAAAAAACCTACCAAAAAGATGACAAACTTCCGTTTTGATAAAAGAAATGGAAGGCTGGTGGTTACGACAATAATCATCAAATTCAAATGCTTTGTCTAAACCTATGTCAGTGAATACAACAGCCTGCAAATCAAAACTACAGATGTGTTCAGTATGTATATCATAATTCAGGTCACTTGACCACATATTATGGAACAGAAAAGATTACATTATCAGCCTATAGACGTAGAACGGGAGTTGGACAAATAAAAGATCATGTGAATCAGGTAATAGTACGATCCATATTAGATGGTAACAATGGTGAGTTAGATTCTTGGGACATATATTCTATATTCAACTGAGTTTATCCCATTTGATCTTCTATATCCAACTGACAAATGGGTAAAAGAACTTGCCTGCCCTGGAACATGCTAAAGAACTTGGAATCCGCATTACAATTCACTATGGTGAGGTCCGCAACTTACAACAGGTAGCAAACAGGAAGGAAATCTAAGCAGTGCTGCCCACAGAGGTTGGGTCATGTATGCTGCCTCAGCGGCGACAAATGGAAGAAGCTCAAGTCGTCCATGATTCTGGTGAGCTTACTTATGCATCCCCTGATCTGCATTCAAAAATTAAATCAACCAGATCAAACAGCAGCAAATCAGCAAAAGAGCAAGTCAGAAATTAAATCCCCTTCCTTGCCGCAGCCGCATCCCCTGATCAACACACTCACTGCAAGAGCTAAACAACGACCCGAAATCCACGATCCTTCCTCACCTTGGCCAGCTATAGAATCTATTCACAAGCACAATTCCATGTTTTATTAAGAAATTTGATGATTCAAAAGATAACCTTATTGTTCTTTTATCAGGGATATCAAACTAGACAATCTATTGCTAGATCACAGTGGTCACTTGAAACTTTCTGACTTCGGATTGTGTAAGCCTTTGGACAGCAGTAATTTTCCAAATTTGAATGAGCCAGATTATACATCTGCAAAGGATGCCAAGCCTTTGCCTGATAGTACCAGTCGGCTAATCAATTCTGTTGGCCCAAAACGCACACAGCAGGAGCAATTGTCGTAGCTTGCCGGAGATTCGCCGGAGTTTTCCTGCTGTAGAACAACGCGAAACGACAGAGCTACACACTGTTTTTGTGCTGCGCAACAACAAGCAGCGTTTTCTGATCTTTCATTGCAACATATAAAATCTGCCAACAAACAAACCAAGCATCACGCTCGTCATGCAAACGTGCTCCATCACTTGAGGAGTGAGGGCACCTAAAATTCAGCTAAGCAACGCTACATGCAAACTGACTCAACGTGTGATCCACTTATTCAGCTAATAGAAGTGAATTAAACATGCAAATGCAAAGGATTATTCCTAACATTGCTCCCCCTAATCCTGAGCATGAGCTCCTGGCGCTTGAACACCAATCTTCATCCTCAGTTCTTGAAAGCGAACTCGTCCCAGTGCCTTGGTCAATATGTCCGCCAACTGATTTTCTGACGCTGTGTACTTGACAACAACACGGCCATCTTCAACACACACTCGCGGATGTAATGATATCAGATGTCGATGTGTTTGCTCCTGTCATGAAAGACTGGGTTTTTGCACAGGGCAATAGCTGATTGATTATCCACCAAGAGCTCTAGCACATGAACTGGTTTTCCAACCATGTCAGCGAGAAGCCGTGCTAGGTAGACTCCTTGGCATGCTCCTGCTGCCGCTACTATGTATTCTGCCTCGCACGAAGACAGCGCTATCACCTTCTGCTTTGTTGCTTGCCATGTGATAGGATTGCCTCCAAGGAAGAATATAATGCCACTTGTGCTCTTTCGAGTATCTATATCTCTGGCCATGTCGGCATCACTATAGCCAACTAGCTTAGCCTCTCCTTCCTGCCGTTTGTAGTAATGCAGGCCATAGCCTTGTGTTCCTGCTACATATCTGAGCACTCGCTTGACTGCAGCAAGGTGGTTGTCGCATGGTGCCTCCATGAACCTACTCAGATAGCCCACAGAGAAAGCCAATTCCGGCCGGGTATGCAGTAAGTACCTGAGAGCACCGATGATGCTCTTATATTCTGTGGCATGTACAGCTTCGCCTGCTCCTTCTTTGCCCAACTTGAGGCGTGTCTCCATCGGCGATGCACTCGCATTGCAAGCAGTCATACCGCAGCGATCAAGAAGCTTGCCTGCATACGCCGATTGGGAAAGGAAAATTCCATCCACACCCTGTTTTACCTCCATTCCGAGGTAATAGGACAGAAGGCCGAGGTCTGTCATCTGGAAGTGACCTTTCATCTCGTTCTTGAAAGCAACTATGGCTTCCTTGCTTGTGCCGGTGATGATCAAATCATTGACGTAAATGCCGACGATCAGTCGCCCATCCCCTTTGCTTCGGGTGTACACACCGTGCTTCGAGCTGCTCCTCTAGAAACCAAGCGATACCATCGTGGCATCGAGATTGGCATTCCAGGCCCTTGGGGCTTGCCGCAAGCCATATAACACCTTCTTGAGACGTAGTACCTTCTCCTCGCTTCCTGCAACAACAAAACCTGGCGGCTGCTGCACATATACTTCTTCTAGAACGAAGCTCTTGAGGAACGTGCTTTTTATGTCCATGTGATGGACTTGCCAGTGCATGTGTGCTGCCAACGCTACCATCATCCGCACCGATTCTAGCTGCACGACTGGAGCGAATACCTTGTCAAAATCGACTCCGGCGCGCTGGACAAAGCCCTTCGCTACTAGACACGCCTTGTACCGTGCGACCTCGCCATCTTCATTGCGCTTCACCTTGTAGACCCATTTCAAGCCGATTGCTCGATGACCAGCCGGGAGTGCAATGATCTCCCACGTTTGATTGTCTTCAATGGACTTCATTTCTTTGTGCATGGCTGCCCTCCATGGCTCCAGTCCAGCTGCCTCGGTGAAGGAATTTGGTTCCTCAGCCGTGGTGAAGTAGGCTTCATCTCCGAGGGTCCTTTGAGCCAACCCGGGTGCAAGCGCCCCATCGAGTATCTCGTTGATGGAGCGGAGTCGCAGGGGCGCATCGTCATGGTCTGCGTCGAGGTCCTCTTCGCCTGGTTCAATAGCATCTTCTACCTGAGGGTCGAGGTCCTCTCCTGGATCTCCCTCTGGCGTTGACGGTGGTGAGGTAGATGGCGATGCCGGCGCGAGCTCATGGATAGTCTCCGTGGTGTATTCAACGGTGAATGGTTCGGCATCTCCAAGCTGATCTCCATTTTTAGTTTGCCAATCCCACTATGCTGCTTCATTGAAGATGACATCGCGCGAGATCACAACTCGCTGTGTATCAGGATCATAGTAGCTGTACGCTTTGGACCCTGCTTCTTAGCCGACAAAGATGGTCTTCTAGCTTCGATCCTCCAGTTTCTTCAGATTGGGCCGCGTGTTCTTCACATATGCTATACTGTCGAATGTTCGGAAGTAGTGGACAGCAGGAGGAACACCATGCCAAGCCTCAAAAGGGGTCCTCCCGTCGAGAGCACGCGTCGTGGCATGGTTAAGAATATGCAGAGTAGTAGATACCGCCTCTCCCCAGAAAAAACCCGGCATAGCTTTCGCCCTAATCATGCATCTAGCCATAGTGATCACACTCTTATTTCACCGCTCCACCAATCCATTTTGCTGCGGTGAGTAAGGAGCGGTGAGTTGGCATTCTACGCCGCGCTCGGCGCAGTATCGTCCAAACTCCACGGACGTAAACTCCCCCCCACGATCAGTGCGGAGAACTTTTAGCTTCTTCCTCGCCTGGACCTCGATAGTGGCTTGAAAATTCTTGATCTCCATGGGCGCCTGATGCTTGCTTGACAACAATCGAAGCCACATGTAGCGACTTAAGTCATCAACAAGCAACAAAAAATACTTGTTACCGCTCGGTGTTGCCGGGGTTATGGGGCCGCACAAGTCGCCATGGACCAGATCAAGGATCGAGTCTGCTCGGTGTCGTGCTTCACTTGGGAACGGGGCACGCCTGTGCTTGCCGATGACGCAACCATCACACATCTGCTCCACTTGGTCCAGAACCGGCAGACCATGGACCATCTTCTGTGCTGCCAATAGACGCAAGGAGCGAAAGCTGAGGTGTCCGTAGCATGAATGCCACAGCCAAGCCTCTTCTGAGGACTTTGCCGCCAAGCACACCGGACATCCTACGTTCAGCCTGAGGAGGTAAAGTCGCGATTCATCGCGTGTGACCTTGGCGATGAGATGATTGCCTTGGTCGAAGATGCGCAATACGCCATTGTCGATGGTGACGCGACAGCCGGACTCATCAAGTTGTCCTATGCTGATGATGCTCATCTTCAACTTCGGGATATAATATACCCCGGTTATGACCCTGTGTTCACCACCCTTGCAGATGAGAACGATGCTCCCCCGTCCTTCGATCTTGGTGATGGAGCCATCTCCGAACTTGACTGTGCTGGAGACATGGGAGTCGAGCTCAGCGTAGTCGTCCCTGGACCTTGTCATATGGTTGGTTGCGCCGGTGTCGAGGACCCAGCGAGCACGATCCTTCTCCTCCATCGTGCCCAGATCGGTGAAGACCTTCTGCTCCTCAAGATGGACGACGTGACGTGGAGTGACCACCGGGGAGGACAACAGCTCTGAAGGGTTGTTGATGACAATGCTTGTGCCCCCCTCGTCATGTTTCTTCTTCTAGCACTTGCGAGCCTAGTGGCCCTTCTTGCCACAGTACCCGCAAGTGTCGTCACGGCTCGCTCTTGTCTTTCATGCTCCTCCCGTGGGGAGCTTTCCACCTCGGTTCTTCCCGCCAGCCATGGAACCATCGGACCCCGCACCCGCACTGGATCCAAAGCCATCACGTGACTTCATGCGGGCCATCCACTCCTCCTCCATGAGGAGCAAACGGCCTGTGCTTTCTTTTGTTGGTGACTGCTTCTTTCTTTGTTCCACCGCATGGAGATGGCCGATGTCCTCCTCGAGTGACAGCGAGTCGAGGTCAAGCAACATCTCCATTGAAATTGACACCTGCTCAAGTTTGTTAGGGACAACGTGTAGCATTTTCTTGATTACCTCCTTGTCAGAGACCTTTTCGCCGAGCACACGAAGTTGACTCGCCACCGTGCTGAGGCGCAGTGAGAAATCTTCGACACTTTCGTCGACCTTGAATGTGATGTCATTGAAGTCTCACCGGAGACATTCTGCATTAGCTTCCTTGACGCGATAAGCTCCAAGGCGCACCTTGCGGATAGCCTCCCACACATCATGAGCGGTCTCCTTGACGGCTAGACCTGCCTGCATTTCCACCGGGACGGCATGAAGGATGGCGACGAGGGTGCTGCGATCTTCGTGGTGTTCGCCATCTCCGGTCTCGACGACGTCCCAGAGTCTAGCCGCCTGGAGATTCACCTTCATCATGAGTGACCATTCGGTGTAGTTCATCCGAGTGAGTGTAGGGTAGACCATGCTTGAGGATGACTTCTCGATGACTCGTTCGACGATTTCCTGATGGTGTGATCGACGCGGTGGTGGCGACCTTGACGCGCGGCGATTGCCTTGTGGTGGCAGTGAGCGTGAAGGAGTGTGCGACCTGGTCTGAGATGCGACAGGCTCTGATAGAACTGTCGTAGCTTGCCGGAGATTCGACGGAGTTTTCCTGTTGTAGAACAATGCGAAACAACAGAGCTACACACTGGTTTTGTGCTGCGCAACAACAAGCAGCATTTTCTAATCTTTCATTGCAACATATAAAATCTGCCAACAAACAAACCGAGCATCATGCTTATCATGCAAACGTGCTCCATCACTTGAGGAGTGAGGGCACCTAAAATTCAGCTAAGCAATGCTACATGCAAACTGACTCAACGTGTGATCTACTTATTCAGCTAACAGAAGTGAATTAAACATGCAAATGCAAAGGATTATTCCTAACAGCAATTGTCACATTGGCAAAAGAACCGACGAATGGCCGTCGGCGCCTTCGCCTCAGGTCCATGGCGATGGGGCTAGGGCACAAGGGCACTGTGTGGAAGGGAGGGGTAGAGGCAGTGTCCTCACCTTGGCCAGCTCCTCGGGCACCGGCATTGTCACCTTCGCCTCTGATCCATGGTGATGGGGCCAGGGTGAGGAGCCATATTAAAGATCATGGGCCTCATGGCTCCAGAAGTGATGAGTGATTGTCAACGGAAGTCAAAGAGAGAGGAGATGAAGAGAAGACGAGACTTGTCATGTCTTGGGCCGCGTGTGACTTAGGTACACGGGCGGCGAGCGACTGCGAGGCAGAGGGGCTGTGGAGTTGGGCCGGCCCAATCCGGGTACATGGGCCAAGAACGATAGGGGATCCACTGGTCTGTTGACTGGGTTTGACCTATGTAAACAGGCGGTGAGCGATTACCGGGCTGAGGGAGCTGCAGAGTCGGGCCGGCCCAATCCAGGTATCCGGTGTGAAGACAGCGGATGCTTTGTCGGTTTGGGCGTAAAACCGATGCAACCATCCAAGACTACCCATCGGGGATCCGACCGTCTTGAAGCGAAGCCGTAGCTGCTACGAAAGCTCCGCATCAGGACAAGTTACCTTTAGTTAGGATTGTACTATTTTTCCTTTTAGGCCCACGGTCTGTGTTAGTCGAGTCTATAAAAATCCTAAGGGCATTTTGGTCTTTTCTAGTTTATTTCAGCGTCTTTAAAAAACCCTAAGGGTAAATTGGGTTTTTCCTGATTTATTGGGCTGCCTATAAATAGGACCCCAATTCCCCCAAGGGTTTCTTAACTCTTTTGAAATGAAAAAAATCTGAGTTCACTTTACCCTTGGTCTTCTCCTACCTCTGAATTTTCAGCTACTCACAGTGTTCTTCCTATTTGCCCCTGTTCATCGGACTGTGCACGTCGGTTTTTCCTACCGCCAGCCATCAACGGTTTTTTTCGGGACTTGTTTTTTCTCTCCGCCGGTTTTCTTTTGGCTGGGTCGGTGTGTGGCATCGTGTCTTGCGACAGGGGAGGCGTGCTCAGATTGGCTTTTGGCGCCAACCGGTTTGGCATGGGGAAGCAGTGCGCGGGCTTCGGAGAAGATGGCGTGCAATGATTTGTTGCTGGATTGCCGGCGTGCAGGTGCAAGCAGTGGAGCTGTTCGGTGCTGAGGCAGCCAGCGCAGCACGCGCACAGAGCAGGCACGCGACATGCATGCTTTGTGTTCGGCTGAATGCACATAGGAGACAAATTAAAACAGTAATCTTGTTTCTCGATTTCCATGCATTGCAATCTTTTTAATTAATATTCTATGATAGATTAATCTATAGCAAGCATTATGATTTTGCATTGTTTTTTACTACATTAAATGTGTTGAATATTGCACTTTCTCATATGTGTGAAATGCCTATGAAATTTGGGATGATCTGCATGTGCTTGACGGATTTACTATGATTTGGTGAAATTTTTGTGGGGATGTCATTTATGTTGTGAGCTATTTTAATCTGCCTTCAAACACTTTGTTGGTGTCTTTTTCGATTAGGACACCGGTTGTTTTTAGGCTAGATTATTTTTAGCAAGTGATATTTATTTTGTTTCTGCTATTTGTTTGTTGAGGTGCGTTGGGTGCTGGGAGAAGGCCATTGATTCGAAAGAATTTTTTAAGCGCCCATTCACCCCCCTTTGGTCGCTACTCTCGGTCCTACAAGTGGTATCATAGGAAGGTTAAGGTTTAACTGGTTCTAACCCAAGGTAGCGATCATGACTTCTTCTGGCAAGGTTCCGTCCCTTGAGGTTTTTGGCTACAACTATTGGAAGACTCGCATGCGAGCCTATCTATTGAGCTAGAGTTCAGGGATTTGGGATATGTGTGTTCACGCCACATTCACTGTGCTTCCGGCTGCAGAGCGTGCTACTCCTGAGATAGTCGCTCTGCATGACCTAAACAACAAGGCAGTGAACATACTATTTTCTGGTTTAGGTTCCAGTGAGTTTGAGCGCGTTAGCCATCTCGACACTGCTCAAGAGATCTGGGCTACCCTCCAGGCACACCATGAGGGGACAGCTCAGGTCAAGGCTAGGCTCTATCAGACCTACCGACGAGAATACAAAATCTTCTCACAGAAGCCGGGTGAGACTGTTGAAGCTTTGTTTGGTCGCTTTCAATCGATCATCAACAAGCTTCGAGCCAACAAGGCTGATCGTGTTCAGCTGGTCTCAGATCATGAACAAACGCTCAAGGTTCTTCATACCTTGGACCCTAAGATCTGGGAGATCAAGGTATCCTCTATTGTTGAGAGCACTTCCTATGATACTTTGACTGTCGTAGGGTTTTTTAGTAAGCTCAAGGCCTCAGAGTTTGATATCCGGTTGAGATCAAATATCACTGGTTTTGGCTCAAAAACCCTAGCCCTTGTGACACCTTCTGCTGATCCTGCTGCTTTGAGCTATGCTTTGTCCTCTTTGATGTCTATCACTGAGGACCAATTGGATTTGCTAGGAGAAGATGACCTTTGTCTATTCAATAGCCATTTTCATCGTGTCTATGATAAATGAATGTTCAAACGACATGGCACAAAACATGGTTGCTTTGAGTGTGGTGATCTAGGTCATTTCATTGCCGACTGCCCCAAGCGGAACACACACAAGAAGGGCACCGGCGGTGGCTCCTATGACTCCAACAAGCACGACAGCTCCGCCTTCACAAAGGGCAAGCCCAAGATGAGGTTCTTTCGAAAGGCCCCGAAGGACTACCAGCGTGAGAACAAGAAGAAAGACAAGGCCTTCTTCGTTGAGATGGAGAGAAGCTACTCTAAGAGATCATCGTCTTCTTCGTCTTCATCAAGCTCAAGTGATGAGGAGATCATGATCAAGAAGGGGAAGGGCAAGGATGATCTGGTGGGCCTCTGCTTCATGGCCTTCAGGGACAAGCCAAAGAGCCACTCGCACCACAACCAGAGATCCCGCAAGAGCGTATGCTCAATGGATCTTGTGGATAAGGAAGACAAGGGCTCCCACGATAACTCCGACGACAACGACGACAAGAAGGTATCTTCCTATGAACAAGAAGTCGTTGAATTAATTGAAGAGACCCGTCAGGAGTTGAGATATCGGGAGAAACTGCTCATAGGGGCTAAGAAGAGGATAGATGATCTTGAGAGTGAGCTTGCCATGGCCATTGGCAAGATTGAGAGTCTATCTTCTTTCCATTGTTTGGGCGATAGCGGTGAGTGCCCTAACCGTGAGGTGCTGTTGTGTGACCAGGCGACTCTGAAGTCTAGGTACACAGAAAGGGTTGATGAGAGAGACACTTTGGCCACTGAGCTTAAGAGCGCTCAGTTGGAGCTGAAAGATGCTCATGCCACTGTCATCATGCCTTGTGTAGACTGCTCATCCCATTTAGCTATTTTAGCTGAGCTGAGAGCCAAGAGTGATGAGCAGTTGGGCGAGTTAGCGAGAGTCAGAGCTGAGCTAGAGCAGACTAAGCTTGAGCTTGAGACATTGTAAGTTCCACCCACTGTTTGTGAGAACTACTTGTCCCTGAGATTGGAACTAATCAAGCTAAACGCTGAGAAGTCTGTCCAAGTTGATAGAGAGTGTGTGATCTGCTTGTCTCAGGTGGGGGTGCTAGCTTCCTTGAGAGAGGAGCTAGCTGATGCTCAGAACAAGAACTCTTACCTCCGTCAGATCACGAGTTGGGTGAGTGCCAGAGAGCCACAACTCGGCATGATGATTCAGGAGTTCAAGAGGCAGGATGGGTTTGGAGTAGGTTATACCTACACCAAGGCTGACTTTGAGAGTGCCCTGAGTCGTGTAGTGGAGTGGAGTAAGATGACTCTAGAGCATAGATATCCCAAGACTCACTCCACTGAGTCTTTTCAGACCTGTCAGCCCAAGGATGGAGTGTTCCAAGAACAACCTAAATCTCCACCCAAGAAGCCTATCTGAATTCTGAAGACCAAGTAGCTCCACACTTCTCTTGACTCTCTACCTGGACCCTCTCACACCCAAGAGCATACACCCAGCACCACCAAGCCAAAGAACTCCAAGCCTCACCCACATCCCAAGAAGCCTACCTATCATTGTGAGTTCTGTCATAGAGATGGGCATCTTGAGGAGTTTTGCTTCAGGAGGAAGCGGGTTGAGAGAGCAGAGAGAGCTCTAGGTGTGCAGGAGAAGTTCTACCAGCAGGGTGGCAGATAGAGACTCCCTCGATGTGGAGAGAGGCTAGAGGCTACGACGCGTCGTGTAGGTGGTGGTAGAGGAGATGACTTTCGTGCCTGTGCTTCGGAGGGTGGTTTTCACTCTGGCAGAGCTCCAGGTCATTCTGGATATGGCTTTGGACCTCGTGGTCGAGACTTTAGGTAGAACAGAAGACCGCGCTTTGAGCCGCATTTTGGTCCAGACACCTATGATTCTTTCTGCTTTCCTTCTTTTGAGAAGATGGCTCGACACTAGTTTAGCTCCTTTGCTAAACCTGTTGTCGGACCATTTGCTCCCCCTTACGACCATTGATATTGCAGGATCGAGGCCTGGAGGACATATGGATCATGGATTCAGGATGCTCTCACCACATGATGGGACATCACAGATGGTTCTCCAGCCTCACTTCCCTGAGCTCCAAGGAGTACACCACATTCGGGAACAATGGTCAAGGGAAGGTACATGGCATTGGTTCACTTCGAATCTCTGAGCATTTCTCTTTAAAGAATGTTGCTTTTGTTGGAAACTTGAGTTCTAATTTGGTCTCTATTTCGCAACTTCTTGAGGATGGTTTAGAGATTCATTTTAAGAAGGGCATGTCTTCTGTTGTCGATTCTAGAGGATCCTTGGTTTGTCAGATCTTACCTTTCGGTAAGGTTTTTCGGATTGATTTCTCTAGTTCTTTTTGCCCTTCTCGCTTTTTGATTGCTGGATCCTCTTTTGAGCTTTGGAGGTGACATAGGAGGTTAGGTCATTTGAACTTTGATCTACTACTTAGATTGAGCTCTATGGACCTCATCCGAGGATTGCCCAAGCTTAAGATGGAGAAGGATCTAGTTTGCCATACCTGTCGTCATGGGAAGATGGTTGCCGCTTCTCACGCACCTGTGACTCACGTGATGACTTCTTACCCGGGAGAACTTTTATACATGGATACTGTTGGTCCAACTCGGGTACGTTCAGTCGGTGGGAAGTGGTACACCCTTGTGATAGTTGACAATTTTTCTCGATTCTCGTGGGTTTTCTTTTTGGAGTCTAAGGATGAGGCTTTTCAGTTTGTTCATGATCTGATCTTGAAGTTGAAGAATGAGAACAATGGTCGGATGCGAGCAATTCCCTCTGACAATGGCTCTGAGTTCAAGAATTCTCAGTTCGTCAGCTTCTGTAGTGATTAGGGTCTTGAGCACCAGTTTTCTGCTCCTTACACTCCCCCACAGAACGACGTTGTGGAACGAAAGAACCGCATGCTGGTCGAGATGGCTAGGACGATGCTCGATGAGCATAGGACTCCTAGGTGCTTTTGGGCTGAAGCCATGAACACGGCTTGCTATCTGTCCAACCGCATTTTTCTTAGAGCTTACTTAGGTAAGATTTCATATGAGTTACGGTTTGGCAGACAGCCCAAGGTGATTCATTTGCGAGCATTTGGCTGCAAGTGCATTGTGCTCAGGAAGGGAGGTCATTTGGACAAGTTTGAGTCTCGTTGCTGGGATGGAGTCTTTCTTGGTTACGCTTTGCATTCTCGAGGCTTCCGTGTTTCGAACCTCGATTCCATGCAGCTTGTCGAGACATGCAAGGTTTCTTTCGATGAGTCCATGCCTTCACTTACCCCTTCTTTTGAGCTTTCTAGTGATGATGAGCTTGGAGAGTCCATCTTCGAGGAAGATGATGAGACTCCTGCTGTTGATGAGGGTGGGCCTTCTGCACAGCCTGCAGACCCCACACCTTCTGAGACATCAACTGAGGACGAGGGCGGACCTCTGATCACCACTTTCCCTTCGATCGAGCCCCCTCAGTCGAGTCTAGAGGTGCCAGTTGCTGACTCCGGTGAGGTGACATCTGATCACCTAGGAACCTGAGTAGTTCAGTGTGATCACCCCTCAGAGCTCATCATCGGTGATCTCTCTTCGAGATCCTTGCGTTCTCAAGCTGGTTCACTCGCTGTGTTTGTTGAGTCTGCTTTTGTTTCCACTTTTGAGCCCAGAGATGTTGCTCACGCTTTATCTGATGCAAATTAGATAAACGCTATGCAAGAAGAGCTTGAAAATTTTGTTCGCAATCGGGTTTGGACACTAGTTGAGCTGCCACCAGGTTGCAACCCCATAGGCACCAAGTGGGTGTTTAAGAACAAGTAAGGTGAAGATGGGGTTGTGGTGCGCAACAAAGCTCGATTAGTTGCCCAGGGTTTTTGCCAGAAAGAGGGTATTGACTTTGAGGAGACTTTCGCACTTGTTTCCCGTCTTGAGTCCATTCGCATACTTTTGGCATTCGCTGCTTCTAAAGGTTTTAAGCTTTTTTCAAATGGATGTCAAGAGCGCTTTTCTGAATGGGTACATAGAGGAGTAGGTCTATGTTAGGTAGCCCCCGGTTTTGAAAACCCTAAGTTTCCTCGACATGCTTTCAAGTTGAAGAAAGCTTTATATGGTCTGAAGCAAGCCCCTAGGGCTTGGTATGATCGTTTAAAGCAATTTTTGTTGGGGAACAACTTTGTGATGGGTTCTGTGGACAAAACTCTTTTCTTGCTTAGAGTTGGCTTATATTTCTTGATTGCTCAGATTTACGTGGACGACATTATTTTTGGTAGTTCTACTAATGAGCTTGTGTCCAAGTTTTCTGAGTAGATGCATAGCGAGTTTGAGATGAGCCTCATGGGTGAGCTCAAGTACTTCTTAGGGATCTAGATCAAGCAGACCAAGGATGGCATCTTCATCCACTAGAGCAAGTACACGCGGGATATGATAAAGAAGTTCGACTTCGGTGGAGAGCCGAAACCTCAGATGACCCCCATAGGCACATTTGGGGGCTTAGACAAGGACGAGAGCGGCGTCAAGGTCAACGAGAGAGAGTATCGGGGGATGATCGGATCGCTGCTGTACCTGATGGCGACGAGACCGGACATCAGTTCGTCGTGGGATTGTGTGCGCGCTTCCAGTCTTCACCACGTGCATCTCATCGGCAGGCCATCAAGCGCATTTTCAGGTACCTTACCTATGTGCCTGATCTTGGTCTTTACTATTCAGCATCATCATCTCTTGACTTATCTGGCTTTTCCGATGTTGATTTTTGTGGGTGCCAGCTAGATCGCAAGTCGACTTCCGGTACTTTCCAGTTTCTTGGTTCTTCGCTTGTTTCTTGGTCTTCTCGAAAACAATTTGGAGTTGTGCTTTCTACCACATAGGCTGAGTATGTAGTTGCTGCTAGCTGCTGCTCACAGTTGGTTTGGATGATTTCGACTTTAAAAGATTTTGGGTTGTCTTTCCCTGCCAGAGTACCTTATTTTTGTGATAGCACCAGCGCGATTAGCGTAGGGAAAACCAATGTCTTCATTCAAAAACCAAACACATTGATGGGCGCTTTCACTTTCTGAGGGATCAATATGAGAAATGTGTCATTGACCTTATTCATGTTGATACCCATCATCAGTTGGATGACATTCTCACCAAACCCCTAGATCAGTCTACTTGGACATCTATATGCTTTAACATGGAAAATATGCTATAAAATGATAAAAATCAGAAAAAATGAAAAATCCATTCTTTTTATGCTTAACTGAAAAGATCTAGGTGGGTTTGCTGTGTCACATTGCATTGTTCTGGATTGCTTACCATAGCACGTTGGTATGAACTAGGATAGTGTAATGTATGCCAAGACCAATGTCTTAAGCTTCTGATGGACGTATTCTGGCCTAGGCTTGACTTGGTCAGTTAGCATAAGGTTCATATGCAACTAACCCCTGGCAAAAATGAAAAAGGAAAAGAAAAGCCTAAAAATTAAAAAGATAACAAGTTTGCTGAAGATCTTTGTTCTGGACAATGCTTATCTTGTTAGATATCAGCTAGCCTTTGCATCTCATGTTTTACCTTGCTTGTCGACTAGAAAATGTGGTGATGCTTTTATTTGCAAAAATCTAAAAATGCGTGCTAATGACTTTCTTTGGATATCATCTATTGCACTGATCATGCCATGTGCCTTAGACAGTATTTTGTGCTATACTTGTTAGATGTTGTAATTGCAGTCAATCATATCTAAGAAGCATGCTTTTTACACTTTGCTTGCACCCCAGTTGCATTCATTGCATATTTTGAGGGGGATGTGCATTTCAGGGGGAGTTTGAGTTCGTGTCTCTTTTGAGTGCATTTAGTCTCACTTGATGAGTCCAATTGTCAATAAGGGGGAGAAATTTTGGGTTACTTGATCTTTTAGAAGAGTTTAGGGGGAGTTTTGGCTTTCTCTGGGATTTATTTTAGGGGGGTTTTAGTGTCTTTTGCCTTTACTCTTTGGATATCCTTGTTGATAATTCAGAGATTGCACTCGTTTGAGTTTTTGTTTTTGTTTAACCATAATGACCGTTTTCTGGTTTTTGTTCGGCTTTTGGTCATTAGGTTAAACCTTTTATTTTATTTTCTTCCTTCTATCTTCTTGTGTTTTTTGTTTTCGTGTTTACACATGTTTTGTAGGTTCTAAAGCGATGATGAAAAGAGTGTTGACAATGCACTCATCAAGGGGGAGATTGAGGAGGCATGTTTTTTTTGAGGCAATTTTTTTTGGAGCCATGCTGAAGATCATGGGCCTCATGGATCCAGAAGTGATGAGTGATTGTCAACGGAAGTCAAATAGAGAGGAGACGAAGAGAAGACGAGACCTATCGTGTCTTGGGCCGCATATGACTCAAGTACACGGGTGGCGAGCGACTGCCAGGCAGAGGGGCTACGAAGTCGGGCCAACCTAATCCGGGTACATGGGCCAAGACCGATAGGGGATCCGTTGGTCTGTTAACCGGGTTTGACCCAGGTAAACGGGCGGCGAGCGATTACGGGCTAACAGAGCTACGGAGTTAGGCCGGCCCAATCTGGGTACCCAGTGCGAAGACAGTGGATGCTTTGTCGGTTTTGGCGTAAAACCAACGCAACCATCCAAGACCACCCATCAGGGATCCGACTGTCCTGAAGCGAAGCCGTAGCTGCTACGAAAGTTCCGCATCAGGACAAGTTACCTTTAGTTAGGATTTTACTATTTTGCCTTTTAGGCCCACGATCTGTGTTAGTCGAGTCTGTAAAAATCCTAAGAGCATTTTGGTCTTTTCTAGTTTATTTCGGCGTCTGTAAAAAACCCTAAGGGTAAATTGTGTTTTTCCTGATTTATTGGGCCGTCTATAAATATTGCCCCAATTTCCCCTAGGGTTTCTTAACTCTTTTGAAATGAAAAAAATCTGAGTTCACTTTACCCTTAGTCTTCTCCTACGTCTGACTTTTCAGCTACTCACAGTGTTCTTCCTGTCTGCCCCTGTTCATCACACTGTGCACATCAGTTTTTCCTAGTGCCGGCCATCAGCGGTTTTTTTTGGGACTTTTTTTTTCTCTTCATCGGTTTTCTTTTGGCTTGGGCGGCGCGTGGCATCGTGTCTTGGACCAGGGGAGTCATGCTCGGATTGGCTTTCGGCGCCAGTCAGTTTGGTATGGGGAAGCAGTGCGCAGGCTTCGGAGGAGATGGCGTGCAGCGATTTGCTGCTAGATTGCCAGTGTGCAGACGCAAGCAGCGGAGCTGTTCGGTGCTGAGGCAGTCAGCGCAACACGCGCACAGAGCAGGCGTGCGACATGCATGCTGTGTGTTCGGTTGAATGCACACAAGAGACAAATTCAAACAGTAATCTCATTTCTCGATTTCCGCCCATTGTAATGTTTTTAATTAATATCCTATGATAGAATAATCTGTAGCAAGCACTATGAATTTGCATTGTTTTTGACTAGATTAAATGTGTTGAATATTGCACTTTCTCATATGTGTGAAATGCCTATGAAATTTGGGATGATCTGCATGTGCTTGACGGATTTACTATGATTTGGTGAAATTTTTGTGGGGATGTCATTTATGCTGTGATTTATTTTAATCTGCCTTCAAACACTTTGTTGGTGTCTTTTTAGATTAGGACACCGGTTGTTTTTAGGCTAGATTATTTTTAGCAAGTGAGATTTATTTTGTTTCTGCTATTTGTCTGTTGAGGTGTGTTGGGTGTTGGGAGAAGGTCATTGATTCGAAAGAATTTTTTAGGTGCCCATTCACCCCCCTTTGGTCGCTACTCTCGGTCCTACACAGGAGCGCAGGGGCAGTGTGTGGAATGGAGGGGCAGAGGCAGCGTACTCACCTTGGCCAGCTCCTCGGGCGCTTGCGCCGGCGCCTCCGCCTCAGATCCGTGGTGATGGGGCTAGCGCGCAAGGGCACTGTGTGGAAGGGAGGGGTAGAGGCAGCGAAGGCGATGGGTGGGTTGGGGCACCGTTGTGAGGAGATGTGGTGGAGGGCGGTTGCAGCTTGCAGCACAGCGCATAGGGCAGTTGTAGCGCGGCGGGAAGTGTGCGATTGCCGCGATGCACTGCGCAGGTGGAGGTGGTGTGGTGGCGTGAGGAAGTGACCGGAGGCGGCCCCCTAGCAGACCAGATCCGTTGCGCGGAGAGGGAGGGAGGGGAGTGACGGTTCCGAGTGGAGAGGGAGTGGTGGCCGATGGGGGATGGAGGGAGGAGCAGAAATGTTGTGCACATGTGCCGTGGGCGTGGCCGCGTGGGAAGGAGGCGGTTGCCGTGTGGGGAGGGGAGTTGCGCGCTACATGCATCGGGCGGAAGGAAGCTGCGGACGGATGAATGGATGAACTTGCGCGTGGGAACCATGGTTAGCAGTGGCATTAGAGCAGTGGTGGACTGGTTGCCCGCTACTACAATATGTTTTTGCCCGCCGCTATAGTTTCACTTTGTAGTAGTGTACACATACACACATACATACATTCATTCATATATATATACACACACACACACGTACATACGTGCGTACATACATATATATATATATACATACATACATACATATACATACATATATATATGTATATCTACATATCTATATATATACATATATACACATGTAGCTATATATGTACATATCTATATATAGATATGTACATTTGTATGTATGTACATATCTATATGTATATATACTCATTTTTTTGCAAAACAATTTAGGGTACAACTGTACCCCTTGCTCCATTATAGGTCGGCCCCTCGTATCAGAAGTAGAAATGAAATTTCCTCCATTTCAGAATCCACTGAGAGTCTTGAGATTGCAGTGACGAGATGCAAATGTTTCTGTCATGTTCTCCAAGTCTGAACCACGAATCACTACTACAAACCGTCACTGTAGTGGCGTTGGGCCTGAGGTGCTGTTGCAGAGAACTACAACCAAAGGACACGATCACTTTGAAGCACTTGACAAAGCATCAAAAAACCTTCTTTACGAGGAACGCCACGGATGCGATAAGCAGTATACTGTGTTGTACACAATTCTTGAGCTTATGAAACTGAAGGCCAGTAATGGATGGTCTGACACTAGTTTTTTAGATCTTTTACAACTCCTAAAAAATGTTTTGCCAAAACACAATGGTCTACCATCTAATACGTACCAAGCAAAGAAGATGATTTGTCCGTTGACTTTGGGCGTTCAGAAGATTCATGCATGCCCGAACCACTGTATCATATATCGAAAAGAGTATGGATTGTTAGAGAGATGTCCGCAGTGCAACGCAAGTCGATACAAACGTCCAAATGACTGTGTGGAGGACTACAATGACCACCAGAAGAAGAATAAGAGGTTGCAGAAGAGGAATAAAAATGTTATTGTAGACCATCCTAGAAAAAAGATGGAGAGGAAAGTTCTAGCCTTAGTAATGTGGTACCTACCGGTGATTGATCGCTTGAAACGTATGTTCTCTAATCCTAGAGATGCTGAACTATTAATCTGGAATTTTGTTGGGCGAAAGAAGGACAGAAAACTTCGGCACCCTGCGGATGCTAGGCAGTGGAAATCATTTGACCTGGCCCATCCAGATTTCTCGGACAATCCCAGAAATATCAGGATGGGACTTAGCACGGATGGAATGAATCCCTTCAGTGAGATGAGGAACCCACATAGTACGTGGCCGGTCTTTCTATGCTTGTTCAACATTCCATCATGGTTGTGCCATAAAATAAAATACCTTATGCTCACTACTCTAATTTCTGGTCCAAAACAACTTGGCAATGACATTGATATCTTTCTAGAACCTTTGATGGAGGATATGAAACATCTATGGAAACATGCTGTCTGTGTGTGAGATGAGCACAAGAAAGAGCACTTCAATTTAAGAGCCATGATCTTTTGCACCATAGCTGACAACCCATGATGTATGTCCCTAACAGGACAGGTTAAAGGAAAGACAGCATGTGTAGTGTGTGTGGACCAGACAAAATCTATGCATCTTCCATCATTCGTTAAGACGATATATATGCGACACCACATATTTTTACCAAAAAACCACAAATATCGAAGAAATAGGAACCATTTCGACGATACAATCGAGCTTGGACAGCCTCCACGACATCGAGATGGCAAATTTCTATTCGAAATGGTAAAGAATATCAAAGTTGTTTTCGGAAAGAAGAGGAAGAAATCTAAAAAAATTTCAAAGGACGCTCCATTTAAAAAGCAGTCAATCTTCTTTAGATATTTGCCCTATTGGAAGGAGTTAGAGATTGGTCATGCTATCGATACAATGCACGTTGAGAAGAATGTCTTCAAAAGCACCATCGGTATTTTGTTAGACATACAGGGCAAATCAAAAGATGGACTCAAAGTACGAAGGGACCTTCAAATTCTTGGAATTAGACCCGAGCATCACCCACAGGAAAGGGCCAATGGAAAATTTTTCCTTCCGGCTGCTAGCTATAACCTCACAATTGACGAGAAAAGATCAATCTGCAGGTGTCTAAATGGAATTAGAGTTCCAACATGATTCTCAACGAATATAAAGAATATTGTCTCCGTAGCAGATTTGAGGATGAGCAGCTACAACACTCATGATTGTCATGTTATGCTTGGGCTATTCCTCGCCATCGCAGTAAGAGGAATCAAACATTCATTTCTGAAGATGGTGATAACATGCATGTGTCACTTCTTCAACGTCATATCAAAGAAGGTGATCGACACTGAAGAGTTAAATGAATTACGTAAACAAATGAGGGAGACTATGTGTTAGCTTGAGATGTGCTTTCCTCCTTCATATTTTGATATTATGGAGCACTATATGATACATATAGCAGACCAAATCTTTGTTCTCGGTCCAACGTACCTGCACAATATGTATGCGTACGAGCGTCTAATGGTTATCTTCAAGGGTTACGTACGAAATCGTGCTTATCTAGAGGGTTCCATGATAGAGGGCTACACGACTGAGGAAGTCATTGAGTGCTACGCAGATTACATAAGAGATGGAAGACCAATAGGAGTTCCCGTGTCCCGGCACCATGGAAGACTCACCGGTAAAGGAACTAAAGGCAGGAGAATCATACGAGACAATAGCTACCAAACAATAAGAGAATCACATTACAGTGTAATGCATCAGTTGGCGATTATGAGACCATATGTTGAACAACACCTGCAAGAGCTTAACGAAAAGAATGAAGATCACGATGAATAATGGATTATGAAAGAACACTAAATTCATTTCACATCATGGCTGAGGGATCTAAACCTTTCAATTTGAGAAACCGACGAAGAGATGATGATAAATAAATTGTCTTACGGTCAATTGAGCATGGTTAAAACATGGCAAGCGTATGACATCAATGGTTTCACATTCTATACCAAAGCAAAGGATCAAAAGAGTCAGCACCAAAATAGTGGTGTCAGAGCAGATGCAGAAGATAGCACTAGACAAAAGAATGCTTACTATGGATACATCGAAGAAATATGGGAACTTAACTATGGGAAATCTATAGAAATCCCTGTATTTAAGTGCTAGTGGGTAAGACATCCAGAAGGTGTGGAGGTGGATGATTACGGGTTTATGATAGTTGACCTTAATAAAGTGGCTTATAAAGATGACCCTTGGATACTCGCTCATTCCGTGGCACAAGTATTTTACATACTTGATCCTAAAGATGAGAAAAAATACATCGTTGCTCCAGGAAAACAAAGAATTGTTGGAGTTGATGGAGTCGAAGATGAAGAAGAATACAATCAGTTTGATGTGGTGCCATTTTTCGTTGACATATCAAGGATCAATGTGGTTGAAGCAAAACTGTCATTTGTCAGTGTGATTCCTTATCTACACACCGATGGCGATGGAAAATTAGTGCAAGGCTAGATCATTTATGTTTAGCGTGCGTATTTGTAAAATCAATTATGTCATTTTGTTTAAGATATTGGTAATATAGGTTATTATTTAATTATAGTTAATACATGTATTTTATGATGTATTTTTATTGTTAAAACATGTTCAAGATCAAATGAGGATTTAATTAAACATCAATAGAAAAGTTTTGAAAATTTTTACTGTTTGGGGCCAACAGCAAGGTTCAAACCTCAAACCGCCTGCCGGCAGCGAGGTTCGAACCTAGAACCGAATGGCCCCATATGAGCCCCCCGCACCACTACGCTACCAAGTGTTTCTCGACATTGTAGGAAGTGTATTATATGCTAGATATATAATCCCTACCTCTATTAGTAGTGGCGGTCGGATTAGTAGTGGCGGGCTGGTGAGGAGCCATGCTGAATAGCGTGGGCCTCATGGCTCCAGATGTGATGAGTCATTGTCAACGATAGTCAAAGAGGACTGAAAAGAGAGAGAAGACCTGCTGCGTCTGGGCCGCGTGTGACTCAGGTACACGGGCAGCGAGCGACTGTCGGGCAGAGGGGCCGCGAAGTCGGGCTGGCCCAATCCGGGTACATGGGCTAGGAGCAGCAGAGGATCCACTGGACTGTTGACCGGGATTGACTCAGGTACACGGGCGGCGAGTGATTGCCGGGCTGAGGGAGCCGCGGAATCGGGCCGGCCCAATCCGGGTACCCGGTGCGAAGACGGTGGACGCTTTGTCAGTTTCGGCGCAAAACTGACGACCGTTGATTTCGGATCTGACCGTCCTGAGGTGAAGCCGTAGCTGCTACGAAAGCTCCGCATCAGGACAAGTTACCTTTATTTAGGTTTTTACTATTTTGCCTTTAGGCCCACAGTCTGTCAGTCGAGTCTGTAAAAAACCCTAAGGGCATTTCGGTCTTTTCCATTTTTATTCAGCGTCTGTAAAAAAACCCTAGGGGTATTTCTGCATTTTCCCATTTAATGGGCTGCCTATAAATAGGCCCCAATAGCCTAGGGTTAGGGCACCCATTTCAAGAAATTACTTTACCAATCAAAAAGACAAGGGTCATTTTTTCCTCCGTCTCCTCTGAAATCGCCGCCGCCTCTGTTTATTCCTCCGCCGCCGGCGTCTTTTTCCTTCGGTCGCCGCCTTGGCTAGAGATTAACACTTGCGTGCTTGTGTCGGGCGAGGAGCACAGTTAGCCCGGCAGACTACGGCTAGCTGGCCTGCAGCATTGGCAGCCAGTGGCTTCGCTCGGCGTGCGCAGCAGGAAATCACGAGAAGCTTGCAGCCGGCGTGCACGCATCCTCGGGAGGCCAGCCAGGATCTTCTATGACTACAAGCGCCGATGTGTTGATCTGCATGGCGATAGAAAGCTACGTCAACGGTGAAGCCAACATGCTCACGGCATGTGTCCAGGTGAAGGAAGAAAGGAAAAAATCCATTGCACAGTAACTCTTGTTTGCCTCGATTTGCGTGCATTTGCTATTACTTTGCTGTTTTAATCCTCTGTTTAATCCTCTGTATTGCGAGTACTGTAGCCACGAACCAGCGTGGAATATTGTAGCCTCGTAGTACTGTTGCAGCGATTTTCTTTTAACGCACAAGGGTTCTGTTTCTTTCAACAAATCAAACCAAACCATGATTAGTACTAATTACGTTTCTCGATTTGCGTGCTAATGAAATATTCATGTGTTGCTTAGTTTCACGTACTGATAGTACTATTTCAATATCTTCCGAAACATCCGATTGCATGTGATGGCATACTGCTAAGAATTAATTTTTCCATGAATATATTTCATCTGTTGATTTAATCTTTGTGCTGTCATTACATCTGTTGGTTCATCTGCTGTCTTGATAGATGATATTGATTCTGATGTTTTAATCTGTGCACTGTTTTATTTCGGTTAGAACATCACAGTTTACCATCTTCATATGTGTTTGTTTGACTAATTGCTTGTGAGTGAATTAATCTGTTGAATCTGCCTTTAAGCACTGTGTTGGTGTCTTTTCATTTAGGACACCGGTCGTTTTTAGGCTAGATCATTTTAGGTCTTGTTGATCTGTTTATTTTTCCTTGCTTAGTCTGTCGAGGTGCGTTGGGTCTTGGGAGCAGGCCATTGATTCGAAAGAATTTTTTAGGCGCCCATTCACCCCCCCTCTGGTCGCTACTTTCGGTCCTACAAGTGGTATCAGAGCCTGGTTAGGGTTTTTCCATACCTTAACCGGTTCTAAACCCCAGTAGTGATCATGACTTCTCCTGGCAAGGTCCCGTCCTTGGAAGCTTATGGCTATAATTATTGGAAGACTCGCATGCGAGCCTATCTCATGAGCCAAAGCTCGGACATCTGGGACATTTGCGTTCACGCTACGTTTGTCATATTGCCAGTTGCTGAGCGTGATTCTCCTGGTATCATCGCCCAGCATGTGAACAATAGCAAAGCGGTGAACATCTTGTTTTCTGGTTTGGGTCCCACTGAGTTTGAGCGTGTGAGCCATCTCTCCACTGCGAGAGAGATCTGGGCTACCCTCCAGGCACACCATGAGGGGACAGCTCAGGTCAAGGCTCGGCTCTATCAGACCTACCGGCGTGAGTACGAGAACTTCACACAAAAGCCGGGTGAATCTGTTGAAGCCTTGTTTGGTCGTTTTCAGTCGATCATAAACAAGCTTCGGGACAACAAGGCTGAGGGTGTTCAGTTGGTCTCAGATCATGAACAGGCGCTCAAGGTTCTTCATACCTTGGACCCAAAGATCTGGGAGATCAAGGTATCCTCTATCATTGAGAGCGCTTCTTATGATACCTTGACCATTTCTGATTTGTTTAGCAAGCTGAAGGCCACCGAGGTTGATACCCAGTTGAGATCAAATCTCACTGGCTCTGGATCAAAGTCTCTGGCCCTTGCTACACCTTCTGTTGATCCCTCTTCTGTGAGTTGTGTTGGGTTCTCTTTGATGTCTATCACTGAGGATCAGCTTGAGTCGTTGGGAGATGATGATTTGTGTCTTTTTAACAACCGGGTGCGTCGTGTCTATGATAAGAGGATGTTCAAAAGACACGGCACAAAGACCGGATGCTTTGAGTGTGGTGATCCAGGACACTTCATCGCCGACTGCCCCAAGCGCAATGGCCACAAGAAGGGCACCGGTGGTGGCTTCCACGACTCTGGCAAGCACGACAGCTCCTCCTTCAACAAGGGCAAGCCAAAGACCAGATTCTTCAGAAAGGCCCTGAAGGACTACCGGCGAGAGAACAAGAAGCGCGACAAGGCCTTCTTCGCTGAGATGGAGAAGAGCTACTCCAAGCGGTCCACATCTTCTTCCTCTTCATCGAGCTCAAGCGATGAGGAGATCATCATCAGGAAGGGGAAGGACAAGGACAATCCAGCAGGCCTTTGCTTCATGGCCTTCGGTGACAGACCGAAGAGCCGCTTACATCAGCGCCGAAGATCCCGCAAGAGTTTCTGCTCAATGGCTCTTGGGGATAAGAAAGAGAAGAGCTCCTCCGATGACTCTGACGACGACGACAACGAAAAGGTATCATCCTATGAACGCGAAATCGTTGATTTACTTGAAAGCAATCGTCAGGAGTTAAAGTATCGGGAAAAAACTGCTTAGAGGGGCTAAGAAGAGGATAGATGAGTTAGAGAGTGAGCTTGCCGTGGCCAACGGCAGAATTGAGAGTCTATCTTCTTCCCCTTGCTTGGGTGATAGCAGTGAGTGCCCAAAGTGTGAGGTGCTTCTGTGTGACCTGTCGACTCTGAAGTCCAGGTACACAGAAAGGGTTGATGAGAGGGACGCTTTTGCCACTGAGCTTGAAAGCGCTCAGCTGGAGCTGAAAGATGCTCAAGCCACTGTCGTCGTACCCTGTGCTGATTGCCCATCTCATCTTGCTAGTTTAGCTGAGCTGAAAGCCAAGGGCGATGAGCATCTAGGTGATTTGGAGAGGATGAGAGCTGAGCTAGCGCAGACTAGGCTAGAGCTTGAGACATTGTCAGTTCCACCCACTGTCTGTGAGAACTGTCTGTCTCTTAGAATGGAGTTGATTAAGCTGAAAGCCGAGAAGTCTGTCCAGATAGATAGCGAGTGTGAGACCTGCTTGTCTCAGGTGGAGGTTCTAGCTGCCTTGAGAGAGGAGCTAGCTGATTCTCAGAATGAGAACTTTTACCTCCGTTCTATCCTGAGTTGGATCAGTGCCAGAGAGCCTCAGCTCGGCATGATGATCCAGCAGTTCAAGAGGCAGGATGGGTTTGGGGTAGGTTACACCTATACCAAGGCTGACTTTGAGAGTGCCATTAGCCGGGCAGTGGAGTGGAGTAAAATGACTCCTGAGCAGAGATATCCCAAGACACATTCCACTGAGTCTTCCCAGGCTTGTCAGCCCAAGGATGGAGTGATCCATGAACCACCCAAAGCTCCACCCAAGAAACCCATCTGGGTTCCAAAGCCCAAACTTCTCCACACTTCTCTAGACTCTCTTCCTGGACCCTCTCAACCTAAGAAGACAACACCAAACACCACTAAGCCCAAGAACCCCAAGCCTCAACCACATCCCAAGAAGCCCACCTATCATTGTGAGTACTGTCAGAGAGACGGGCATCTTGCGGAGTTTTGCTTCAGGAGGAAGCGGGTTGAGAGAGCAGAGCGTGCTCGTGGTGGTCAGGAGCAGTTCTACCAGCAGGGTGGTAGACTGCGTGTTCCTCGACGCGGGGAGAGGCTGGAGGCCAGGCCGCGTCGTGTAGGTGGTGGTAGAGGAGACGGCTTTCATGCCCGTGCTCCAGATGGTGGTGTTCGTTCCGGCAGAGCTCCAGGCCGTTTTGGCTACGGTCCTGGACCTCGTGGCCGAGGTTTTAGGCAGAACCAAGGACCGCGCTTTGAGCCGCGTTTTGGTCCAAACTTTTCTGATGATTTCTGCTTTCCGTCTTTTGAGCAGATGGCTCGACACTGGTTTAGCTCGTTTGCTAAACCCGGTGCCGGACCATTTGCTCCCACTTACAACCACTGATTGTGCAGGATCAGGGACTGGAGGACGTTTGGATTATGGACTCAGGATGCTCTCGCCACATGACGGGACATCGCAGATGGTTCTCCAGTCTCACTCCCCCGAGCTCCAAAGAATACATCACCTTCGGGAACAGTGGTCAAGGGAAAGTAAGTGGCATTGGCTCAATTCGCATTTCAGACCATTTTTCTTTGAAGAACGTTGCTTTGGTTGGAAACTTGAACTTTAATTTGATTTCTGTTTCGCAACTTCTTGAGGATGGTTTGGAGGTGCGTTTTAAGAAGGGCAATTCTTCTGTGTTTGATTCTAGAGGGTCTTTGATTTGCCAGATCTTACCTTTCGGTAAGGTTTTTCGGATTGACTTCTCTAGTTCTTTTGGCCCTTCTCGCTGTTTGATTGCTGGATCCTCCTCTGAGCTCTGGAAGTGGCATAGGAGGTTAGGCCATTTGAGTTTTGACCTGCTAGTCAGGTTGAGCTCTATGGACCTCATCCGAGGATTGCCCAAGCTTAAGATGGAGAAGGATCTAGTTTGCCATCCCTGTCGTCACGGGAAAATGGTTGCCGCTTCTCACTCACCTGTGACTCAGGTGATGACTTCGTATCCGGGCGAGCTGTTACACATGGACACTGTCGGTCCAGCTCGGGTACGCTCAGTCGGTGGGAAGTGGTACGCACTTGTGATTGTTGACGACTTTTCTCGATTCTCGTGGGTTTTCTTTTTGGAGTCTAAGGATGAAACTTTTCATTTTGTTCATGACCTGATTTTGAAGCTGAAGAATGAGAACAATGGTCGGATGCGAGCAATTCGCTCCGACAACGGCTCTAAGTTCAAGAACTCTCAGTTCGTCAGCTTCTGTAGTGATCAGGGTCTTGACCATCAGTTTTCTGCTCCTTACACTCCCCCACAGAATGGCGTTGTGGAACGAAAGAACCGCACGCTAGTCGAGATGGCCAGGACGATGCTCGATGAGCACAGGACTCCTAGGCGCTTTTGGGCTGAAGCCATGAACACGGCTTGCTATCTGGCCAACCGCATTTTTCTTAGAGCTTACCTAGGTAAGACCTCATATGAGCTGCGGTTTGGCAGACAGCCCAAGGTGAGCCACTTGCGAGCGTTTGGCTGCAAGTGCTTTGTGCTCAAGAAGGGAGGGCATTTGGATAAATTTGAGTCTCGTTGCTGGGATGGAGTTTTTCTTGGTTATGCTTTGCATTCTCGAGGCTTCCGTGTTTGGAACCTCGACTCCCAGCAGCTTGTCGAGACTTGCGAGGTTTCTTTTGATGAGTCCTTGCCTTCTTCATCTCCTTCTTTTGAGCTTTCTGGTGATGGTGAGCTCGGAGAGTCCATCTTCGAGGAAGATGAGGATACTCCAGCTGCTGATGAGGGTGGGCCTTCTGCACCTCCTGCAGAGCCCACACCTTCTGAGACTTCGACTGAGGACGAGGGCGGACCTCTGATCACTTCTTCCACTTCGATCGAGCCCCCTCAGTCGAGTCCAGAGGTGCCAGCTGCTGACTCCGGTGAGGTGACTTCAGATCACCAGGGATCCCGAGCAGTTCAGCGTGATCACCCCTCAGAGCTCATCATCGGTGATGTGTCTTCAAGAACTTTGCGTTCGACTGTTGACTCTCTTGCTGTGTTTGCTGAATCTGCTTTTGTTGCATCTTTTGAGCCTAGAGACATTTCTCATGCTCTTTCTGACTCGAACTGGATTAATGCCATGCAAGAAGAGCTTGAGAATTTTGTCCGCAATCGGGTTTGGACTCTAGTAGAGCTGCCACCAGGATGCAACCCCATAGGCACCAAGTGGGTGTTCAAGAACAAGCAAGGTGAAGATGGGGTTGTGGTGCGCAACAAAGCTCGACTAGTTGCCCAGGGTTTTTGCCAGAAGGAAGGTATTGATTTTGAAGAAACCTTCGCTCCCGTTGCCCGTCTTGAGTCCATTCGCATTCTTTTAGCTTTTGCCGCTTCGAAGGGTTTTAAGCTTTTTCAAATGGACGTCAAGAGTGCTTTTCTGAACGGGTATATAGAGGAGGAGGTTTATGTTAGGCAGCCCCCCGGTTTTGAAAACCCCAAGTTTCCTCGACATGTTTTTAAATTGCAAAAAGCTTTATACGGGTTAAAGCAAGCCCCCAGGGCTTGGTATGACCGGTTAAAGCAGTTTTTGTTGGGGAAGGGCTTTGTGATGGGCTCTGTGGATAAGACTCTCTTCTTGCTCAGGGATGCTTCAGATTTTTTAGTCGCTCAGATTTACGTGGACGATATTATTTTTGGCGGTACTACTAATGATCTTGTGTCCAAGTTTTCTGAGCAGATGCACAGCGAGTTTGAGATGAGCCTCATGGGTGAGCTCAAGTACTTTCTAGGGCTCCAGATCAAGCAGACCAAGGACGGCACCTTCATCCACCAAGGTAAGTACACTCGTGACATGTTGAAAAAATTTGACTTTGGTGGTGAGCTGAAGCCGCAGATGACCCCGATGGGCACTTCTGGGGGTCTGGACAAGGACGAGAGCGGCGTCAAGGTCAACGAGAGAGAATTTCGAGGGATGATCGGGTCGCTGCTGTACTTGACGGCGACTAGGCCAGACATACAGTTCGCCGTGGGACTGTGCGCGCGCTTCCAGTCTTCACCACGCACGTCTCATCGGCAGGCTGTCAAGCGCATCTTCAGGTATCTCACCTATGCGCCTGATCTTGGTCTTTACTATTCAGCATCATCTTCTCTTGATTTATCTGGCTTTTCGGACGCTGACTTTGGTGGGTGCCGGTTGGATCGCAAGTCGACTTCCGGTACTTGCCAGTTTCTTGGTTCTTCTCTTGTCTCTTGGTCTTCTCGAAAGCAATCTGGAGTTGCTCTTTCGACCACAGAGGCTGAGTATGTAGCTGCTGCTAGCTGCTGCTCACAGTTGGTTTGGATGATTTCCACTCTGAGAGATTTTGGGTTGTTCTTTCCTACCAGAGTTCCTTTGTTTTGCGACAGCACCAGTGCAATTAGTGTAGGGAAAAACCCATGTCTTCATTCAAAAACCAAACACATTGATGTGCGCTTTCACTTTTTGCGGGATCAATATGAGAAAGGTGTCATTGACCTTGTTCATGTTGATACCCATCATCAGTTGGCTGACATTTTCACCAAACCCCTGGATCAGTCTACTTTTGTGCGTTTACGAGGGGATTTGGGTGTTGTGTATCCTTTTTAGGATATTTTTGCGTCATTTTTCTTTCTTCTTTACTCTTTTCTTGAGTCCTTTGGTGTGTGTTCATATCATACATATTCACATATCACACTTTTGAGCCTGCTTCTGTTATATGATTGAACTGCTTTACTTATTCTAGCTGGTACATGCTTTTGATTACTTGTCAATGATCATGCTTTGTTTCAGTTCACTTGATATGTCTGATATCTGTCATATGCATGGTTTTTACGCTTTCAACTTGAAAAATGATCACCATTGCTTCTGGTAACTAGCATGTGTAGGCTGAGTGCTTTTGCTATCTGTTACATGCCTTGTAGCTAGTTCATCACATAGATGCAGATATGCAACTTGGACATCTTTATGCTTTAACATGGAAAATATGCTATAAAAATGATAAAAATCAAAAATGAATGAAAATTCCATGCCTTTTTATGCTTAAGTTGAAAAGATCCAAGTGGGTTTGCCGTGTCGCATTGCATTGTTCTGGACTGCTTGCCATAGCACTTTGGTATGAACTAGGACAGTGTAGTGTATGCCAAGACCAATGTCTTAAGCTTCTGATGGTCCAGTTCTGGCCTAGGCTTGACTTGGTTGGTTAGCATAAGGTTTGACATGCAAATAACCCTTGGCAAAAATGAAAAAGGACAATGAAAAAGCCTGAAAATTAAAAAGACAACAAGTTTGTTGAAGCACTTTGTTTTGGACAATGCCTATCTTGGTAGATATCAGTTAGTTTTTGCATCTCTTGCTTTACCTTGCTTGTTAACTGGAAAATGTGGTGATGCCTTTTGTTTGCAAAAACTAAAAAAAATGCGTGCTAATGACTTTCTTTAGATATCATCTGTTGCACTGATCATGCCATGTGTCTTAGACAGTATGTCTTTTGCTATACTTGTTAGATGTAGTAATTGCAGTCAATCATATCTGAGAAGCATGCTTTCTACACTCCACTTGCACCCCAGTTGCATTCATTGCATATTTTGAGGGGGAGTTGCATTTCAGGGGGAGTCAGTGTCGTTTTAGAGTGCTTGATGAGTTCACTTGTCAACAAGGGGGAGAAATTTTGGTATAAGAGTTTAAGGGGGAGTTTTGGCTTTCTCTGGGATTTGTTTCAGGGGGAGTTTTTGTCCCGTTTGTCCTTACTCTTTTGATATCCTTGTTGATGTTTCTGAGACTGCACTCGTTTTGAGCTTTTACCTTTGGTTAACCATAATGACCGTATCTTGCTTCTGTTCGGTTTTTGGTCATTAGGGTTAAACTTTTACTTTATTTTCTTCTTCTTTGTTTTCTTGTGTTTTTGTTTTCGTGTTTCCACAGTTGCTTGCAGGTACTGGAAAGCTGAAGAAGAGAAGTGTTGACAATGCACTCATCAAGGGGGAGATTGAGGAGCCATGCTGAATAGCGTGGGCCTCATGGCTCCAGATGTGATGAGTCATTGTCAACGATAGTCAAAGAGGACTGAAAAGAGAGAGAAGACCTGCTGCGTCTGGGCCGCGTGTGACTCAGGTACACGGGCAGCGAGCGACTGTCGGGCAGAGGGGCCGCGAAGTCGGGCTGGCCCAATCCGGGTACATGGGCTAGGAGCAGCAGAGGATCCACTGGACTGTTGACCGGGATTGACTCAGGTACACGGGCGGCGAGTGATTGCCGGGCTGAGGGAGCCGCGGAATCGGGCCGGCCCAATCCGGGTACCCGGTGCGAAGACGGTGGACGCTTTGTCAGTTTCGGCGCAAAACTGACGACCGTTGATTTCGGATCTGACCGTCCTGAGGTGAAGCCGTAGCTGCTACGAAAGCTCCGCATCAGGACAAGTTACCTTTATTTAGGTTTTTACTATTTTGCCTTTAGGCCCACAGTCTGTCAGTCGAGTCTGTAAAAAACCCTAAGGGCATTTCGGTCTTTTCCATTTTTATTCAGCGTCTGTAAAAAAACCCTAGGGGTATTTCTGCATTTTCCCATTTAATGGGCTGCCTATAAATAGGCCCCAATAGCCTAGGGTTAGGGCACCCATTTCAAGAAATTACTTTACCAATCAAAAAGACAAGGGTCATTTTTTCCTCCGTCTCCTCTGAAATCGCCGCCGCCTCTGTTTATTCCTCCGCCGCCGGCGTCTTTTTCCTTCGGTCGCCGCCTTGGCTAGAGATTAACACTTGCGTGCTTGTGTCGGGCGAGGAGCACAGTTAGCCCGGCAGACTACGGCTAGCTGGCCTGCAGCATTGGCAGCCAGTGGCTTCGCTCGGCGTGCGCAGCAGGAAATCACGAGAAGCTTGCAGCCGGCGTGCACGCATCCTCGGGAGGCCAGCCAGGATCTTCTATGACTACAAGCGCCGATGTGTTGATCTGCATGGCGATAGAAAGCTACGTCAACGGTGAAGCCAACATGCTCACGGCATGTGTCCAGGTGAAGGAAGAAAGGAAAAAATCCATTGCACAGTAACTCTTGTTTGCCTCGATTTGCGTGCATTTGCTATTACTTTGCTGTTTTAATCCTCTGTTTAATCCTCTGTATTGCGAGTACTGTAGCCACGAACCAGCGTGGAATATTGTAGCCTCGTAGTACTGTTGCAGCGATTTTCTTTTAACGCACAAGGGTTCTGTTTCTTTCAACAAATCAAACCAAACCATGATTAGTACTAATTACGTTTCTCGATTTGCGTGCTAATGAAATATTCATGTGTTGCTTAGTTTCACGTACTGATAGTACTATTTCAATATCTTCCGAAACATCCGATTGCATGTGATGGCATACTGCTAAGAATTAATTTTTCCATGAATATATTTCATCTGTTGATTTAATCTTTGTGCTGTCATTACATCTGTTGGTTCATCTGCTGTCTTGATAGATGATATTGATTCTGATGTTTTAATCTGTGCACTGTTTTATTTCGGTTAGAACATCACAGTTTACCATCTTCATATGTGTTTGTTTGACTAATTGCTTGTGAGTGAATTAATCTGTTGAATCTGCCTTTAAGCACTGTGTTGGTGTCTTTTCATTTAGGACACCGGTCGTTTTTAGGCTAGATCATTTTAGGTCTTGTTGATCTGTTTATTTTTCCTTGCTTAGTCTGTCGAGGTGCGTTGGGTCTTGGGAGCAGGCCATTGATTCGAAAGAATTTTTTAGGCGCCCATTCACCCCCCCTCTGGTCGCTACTTTCGGTCCTACAGCTGGTGACATCATCACCCGCCACTACTAAGAGAAAATAGCAGTAGTGGGCAGGATGACGTCAGCATGCCCGCCACTGCTAATACACCTATATATACTTTCCACTCCTGCCGTCCGAAAACCTAGTTTCATTTTCTAAACCCTAAACTCCTGTGTCGCCCCGCTCCGCCCGTCGCCGCCGTCCTCGGAGCCCGTCGGCGCAGCCCCCAGAACCCATCCTCGCCACCCGTCACCGCTAGTCAGTAAATGATTATTAACCTAGCTTTGGTCTTATTTTATCCGAGCTTAGGGTTAAAATGATTTTTGATTGTTATATTAATTTATGAATATATGTTGCCATATATTCACAAGATTAATTAACCAAAGTATATATGTTGCCCACAAATTTCCCGACCCCCAACCTCGACGACAGCGCCCTCCTCGCCGGTTCATGATGGCTCCTCCTAAGATTGAACCAAATAGTGGATCCTCAGACTCTACATCAAGTGGCGTGTGTGAGGTTTGCAAATGCGATAAACTTAAGGTACATGGTATAGTTTGCAATTGTTTGGCGAAGAAAGTGATTCTCATAATGGACTCCGACTCGGAGGACGACTCGCGATCGCCACAACCAGATAGGGTAAGTATTGGCAGATGGAAGAATGATGAGACAACCAGTGGCAGAGGGAAACATGCCAAGGCTAGCGGTGGAAAAGGGAAGCATGCAGAGCAATGCGGCAGCAAGAGGAGCCAAGATCCTCTTTTTATGCAAATTTTATATTTTTATCATCAATTAAATCATTGATAAGTTGTTCTCACTATCGCCGCCGCGTGTATTTTCTTGTTCAGGAACGTGGAGAGCAGTTCATACTGCCTGATGATGCTGAGTTGGTTGAGGATTGGCAAGTTGAGGCTTTTCATCTGTTTAACCAGAAATAGGTTGGGTTTGTGCCGAGGAAGAAGAAGAAGCTCCAAACCATATCTTTCTTTTGGATTTGACCAGTAGTGCGTTTCGATGTGTAAGCTGGTTTCCCCAGCCTAGACTTGTGTTTGTTTACTTGCTTTCAAATAAACATGTTGTGTCAAGCGAGCCCCTGCACCACTACTGTCTTTTTTAGACTTTATTTGATTTTTTGAGGATTAAAAAACTATAAAGATACATGTTGTCGATCGAGTATTTTGGCAACCTATATTTTTTATGATGGTTTTAAATTTATTGGATAATAACTAATAATAGAGTCAAAAACATTAATATGGTTTTTCTATAAATTTTGGTTCATGTCTTGTAGTTCAAATTTAACTTATTTTGATTTTGATCATAAAAACACACTTAGTGAAATAAAAAACAGTAAACTGAGAAATAAAAATACCAATTTTTTTAATACATGTCTAACGTAAACCAAGGCAGAAAATGCCAATTTTTTAAAAATTTATAAGTTATGATGTATTTTTATTGTTAAAAAATGAGGATTCAAACATCAATAAAAAACGTGTTGAGAATTAGAACAGAAATGAAAAAAATGTTTGGAAGCCATCAACAAGGTTCGAACCTCAAACCGCATGGCCTAAAGTGAGCCCCCACACCACTGCGCTACCAAGTGTTTCTCGACATTGTAGGAAGCGTATGCTAGATAATCCCTACTACCCATATTAGTAGCGGCGGGCACGTGTAACCAGTGGCGGGCATGTTGACGTCACTAGCCCGCCACTGCTAATCCTTTTAGTAGTGGCGGTCACATGACGTCATCGGCCTGCCACCACTAAGTCGAGTGACGTAAACTGAGGCAGAAAAATACCAATTTTTTAAATTTGATAAGTTATGATGTATTTTTATTGTTAAAAAAAATTCAAGTTCAAACGAGGATTTAAACATCAACAAAAAGTGCTGAAAATTTAAAAAAGTACAAAACAGAAAAGAAATGTTGTTTTGGCGGTAGTAGCAAGGTTCGAACCTCAAACCGCCTGCCGGCAGCAAGGTTCGAACCTCGAACTGAATGGCACCAAAGCAACCCCCCGACACCACTGCGCTACAAAGTCTTTCTCGGCAATGTGGGCAGTGTATGCCAGATAATCCCTACCTCTACCTGGACTTATTTGCATTTAAATAGCAATTTCTGTTAATGAAAAATACCAATTTTTGCAATTAGAATATTGGTGTTGTATTTTTATTGTACAAAAAGTTTCAAGTTCAAAGGAAGAATCAACTATAGGTTTTGCTTTCAAACCTGAGTCATTTCATCTCTAAACCCTAATTCATCCCCGTAGAATCTCAGGTTTCTTAACGGCCTACATGATTATTTTCTTGAAACAATTTTATTTTTTATGACAACATCTATGGATCGATCATATCATAACAACATAACAAGTCTCATCTTTTTTAGACTTTATTTTATTTTTTGAGGATTAAAAAACTATAAAAATACAAGTTGTCGATCGACTGTTGTGGAAACCTACATTTTTTATGATGATTTTAAATTTATTCGATAATAACTAATAATAGAGTCAAAAAACAGGAATATGGTTTTCTATAAATTTTGGTTAATTATTTCATGTCTTGTAGTTCAAATTGAACTTATTTTTGACTTTGATCATAAAAACACACTTAATTAAATTAAAACAGTAAACTAAGGAAGAAAAATACCAATTTTTGCAATAAGAATATTGGTGTTGTATTTTTATTGTACAAAAAGTTTCAAGTTCAAAGGAAGAATCATCTATAGCTTTTGCTTTCAAACCTCACTCATTTCATCTCTAAACCCTAATTTATCCCCGGAGAATCTCAGGTTTCTTAATGAAATAAAAAAAGTAAAGTGAGGCAGAAAAATTCCAATTTTTTAAATTTGATAAGTTATGATGTATTTTTATTGTTAAAAAAATCAAGTTCAAACTAGAATTTAAACATCAATAAAAAAAAGTGATGAAAATTAGAATAGAAATGAAAAAAAATTTGGATGCCACTACTAAGTCTTCGCCCGCCACTACTACGAGAAATAGCAGTGGCGGGCATGCTGATATCAGCGTGCCCGCCACTACTATACTGGTAATATATAGTTTTTGGCTCCCGTCCAGACTAAACCCTAGTTCATTTGCAAATCAAACTCCCATCATCCCCCTCGGAGACCACCGCCGCCACAGTTTCCCATCATCATCACCAGAGCCGCGTGCCGTCGGAGACTGCCGCCACCACCGGAGACCCCCGCCAACCTCGGAGATCATCGCCGCCACCGTTTCTCGGTGCCGTCATTGGAGCCGGCCCATCGCCACCGTCAGAGCCCGGCACCGCCCCCGGAGCCCTTCAACGTGCGCTGTCCCCGTCGCCGCCCCGGAGACCACCGCCACCACCGGAGACCGCCGCCTCCACCGTTTCCCGGCGCCATCACCGGAGCCGGCCCGTCTCCACCGTCGGAGCCTACAACCGGCCCCCCAGAGCCCTTCACCGTGCGTCATCCCTGTCGCTGCCCCGGAGACCGCCGCCACCACCAGAGCCCACCGCCGCCACCGGAGCCCGTGGCCGACACTAGTATGATAGCTGGAAAAAATTCTCTTATCATTGTGCTCCGAAAAGAATTAATGAATTTGGTTAAAAATCTATAAATTTATAGTGATGATAACATGCTACATTTCCCACATTCTTTGGTAACATACATATTATTGTGCTGCATTAAAACTTACAATGTATTTGCACAAATATCATGAATGGCAATTAATTTGGTGGATATTGCATACACACCTCTTATTGCCCAAATATTCTCAGAGCTCACCGATGACATCCCTTTCACTTTGTGCTCCTTTAAGCTCAATTAGGATGTCCTCGAGAACTTGCGTGATGTCATCAACATGCCCGCCACTGCTAATCCGGCTAAATACCAACATTAGATTCTGCAATTCCTTTTAGAGGCCTAGGATGCAAATTGTTAATGAGTTATCTCATGTATGTCATCAAGCCGTGTGACACGTCCATTCCCATCAACAACTTCTTCTTTCTCGTGTTGCTGACAGGGAATGGATTTGCTCACGGTTCCATGGTAGCGATGAACATATTTAAAAAACAACACAAAATATGCTGAGGCCTCAACAACACTAGAGAGAGAACAACACAATCTCCTAACTTGAGGATTAGTATACTGGCTTCAGAAGTAATAGCTGACTACTGTAGCCAAGAAGAGTTTTCATACATTTCCCACCTTTGACACTATGATCAGTTTACTACTGCTATTACTTCTAAGGCTACTATACTAATCCTCAAGTTCATCCAGCTAAAGACCAACATTAGATTATGCAATTCCTTTTAGAGGCCTATGATGCAAATTGTTAATGAGTTATCTCATGTATGTCATCAAGCCATGTGACACGTCCATTCCCTTCAACAGCTTCTTCTTTCTCGTGTTGCTGACAGGGAATGGATGTGCTCATGGTTCCATGGCAGCCATGAACATATTTGAAAAACAACACAAAATATGCTGAGGCCTCAACAACACTAGAGAGAGAGAATAACACAATTTCCTAACTTGAGGATTAATATAGTAGCTTCAAAAGTAATAGCCTCTTAACTATGAAAATATGACAGCAGACCTTTTTTGCATAACCAAAATTCTGATACATTAGCCTCTTAACTATGAATAGTTTATCTATGGCGGAAGAAGGATGTTCCATCGAGGAGCTCATCTACGAGTCTTCCGCAAAAACAAATAAAGAGGGTTCATCTGAAGGATCCTCCGATAGCGAATCTTCGTACCACTCTCCGGAGAATGAACATCCAATGGATCCTAGGAAGAAGAGAACGAGAGAAGACGTCGATGAGGATTACATTCCTGAAGCTCAAGCGGAGGTAATTATTACGTTAGTAACAAGTCAGAGCAGCTTCTAACCGAGGATTACATTCTTGAAGCTCACATTGTCTATCATCGTAGGATCGTCCAAAGCGAGAAAGCAAGCGTCGATTATTCCAAGTCGAGAAAAGAACAACTATTGTCCCAGCTATTCAGTCAGCTGAGCGAACAGATGTTGAGCCCACTGCCACAACATCCTCTGTAAATGCAAAGAGGAGAGGGAAACGGGAGAAGAACAAGCTGCATACAGCTATCTATGAGGTTGAAGAAGTGCATGTTGATGGGGCTCCAAAGAAGCCGAAAGAAATTACAGCTAAGTGGTGTAACGATTATGGATTTCTCGCTAGGGAGCGATGTAAGATTGTTTGGAAAAATTGGAAGAGTGTCCCTGAAGCTACAAAGAATGAATTGTGGCAGCATATAAAAGCACATTATAAATTCCCGGAATATCACTTAGAAGACGCTAAAGCTGCCACATTGAAGACTATCGGAAAGGATCTCCATACATTTAGGACTAAACTGAACACACAATACATTCAGAAAGATGAGTCACCGCTCAATGACTATGGCTTTATAATGCCAAATGAATGGAAAGAATTCAAAATGCAGCATTGCTCGGAAGAAGCCAAACAAGAGAGCATCATGTTCAAAGAACTTAACAAGAAGAATAAGTTCCCACATAAACTTGGGCCACGTGGATATAAGGCCAAGGAGGATGAGTGGAGTAGAAAGGAGGAGGAGGACCGTGCGGCTGGGTTATCTGAACAGTTTTCAAGTGCTGATCAGCGTACTAAGAGATGGCTCCTAGGTCGAGCTAAAAAAACACCTGAGGGCCAATATATGTTGTCTGACTCACGGACTAGTGAAGTATTTCAGAAAGCACAGGAAATCGCTGAGTTGGTGAAGACAGGAAAGTTCAAGCCCGAGAGATGTAATGACCAGCTTACATCTGCTCTCGGAAACGAGGAACATCGAGGGCGCACCCGATAAGTCTCTTCTATAGCACCCTGGAAAAATACTTTAAAGAAACAAGAGGGTGCCACATACAAGAAGCATCAAGCACGCACAGACGACACCGCAGAGCACCGTGTAGAGTGGGAGCGTGTAACACCCCAGAAATTAAAAGGAATAAAATAAAAAGAAAAGTATTATCTAAATCATTTTTGATTAATTATTAAAAGGGAAATTCACAAAAGAACCCAAATAAAGCCAAACAGGGAGAAATACTCAAAATCTGGACTTGAAAATTTTATGAGATGAACTAGAGGCCAAGATATAATTTTAGGAAGTTTTACAAATTTTTATCAACAGTGATTCAACCCTTACTCAAATATTTGATTTTCTGGAATTATTTTAAATCGAAAATCAAATTTAAATCCTTAACGGGCCTCAACCCCAAAACCTTCCCCAACGGCCTTTTGGCCCAGCCCATCGCCACCCTCTCGCTGACAAGAGGGGCCCGCCTGTCGGCGCCGCCCTCCCCTCTCTCCTCCCGCACGCCCCCTCAGCCTCTGCCACCTTCGGCCCACTTGTCAGCCCCTTTTCTTTTATGCCCGCTCACTGACAGGTGGCCCCCACCTGTCAGGCCTTTCTTCTCCGATGGAAGGGGATCTCCCCCTTCCATTACCGTCGGCCCCCTTGCCCTATTCGCCGCCGGACGCCTCGGGTCACCGAATCGAGCCGGATCTCGACCCCTCATCCTCCGGCGACCTCTTTCCCCCGTTTCTCACGCGCTTTCCGCCGTTTATGGCAAGAAGCCGAACCCTAGGGAAACCTCACCGGCGATGAAAAGCCCCTTCGGTTTCCTTCGGATTCCTTGCCTTTTTCTCGCCGGTGAGCCCCTATAAAGGACCCCCACCCTCACCGCAGTTCGCCCACGCCAACATCGCTCAAGCCCTCCCCTTTCCGAGCGCCCCCTCTCTTTTGCACCGCCACCTCTGTTCCGCCTCCAGCGACCTTTTGCCGGCGCCACGGTGCCTCTCCACCCTCGTCTTCAAGCCCGTCGGGACCGTCGGTGTCCACCTGATCCCGTCCCCGCCTCTGTTGGGCCGAATCGCCACCGGAAGACCGCCTTCGCCGCCGGCCCGAACCTATCCCGCCGCCACCCCTCAACGCCGGCCACGAACCGACGCCCGCAAGTCCTGACTCAGGTACCACCATGATCGCCGCCCTTTTCTGTTTCGGTTTTCGCGCTCACCTGAGGCACATAGCCCTCGCCGCCACCGTCGCGCTCGCCACCAGTGGCTGCCGTCGCCGGAGAAGACGGCGAATCTGCGTGCCGTGCCGGATTTAACCCCGACCGCACGATCACGCTTGGAGGGCGTAGATTAGATCTCCTCTGGGATTTAATCCCCACCGTCCGTCTGCGCTAAGGGGTATCGAGGCCTGTGAGCCGTCGATCACCACTTAAGCGCCCCACCCCGCGATCGCCCGTTGGATCTGGATCCAACGGTCTTGCTCGGCCTGGTCCACGCGCGTAGTCAACGGTTCACGGTGAACCCAGTTCACCGTGGACCAGAGACTGTTTTCCCCTTTAAAATAAAATCCAGAAATCAATTTAAAACTTTGAAAATTCATAACTTGCTCATTTTAACTCCAAATTTCACCATTCAAATTTTGTTAAAACCAGTATAATATTCTCTACACATTAATGCCATAAAAACAGTATGTTACTGTTACCCAAAATATTTTTAATAAATAAATGAATAAAAACCCCTTAGGGATAAATTATTAATTCAGAAAAATAAAATTAGAAAAGCCCTAAGAAATTAAGTTTACTGTTTATTCACCAAACATCAAAATATTAGAACTCTAATCCACACAATAAAACCCACAAATATGTATGCTTATTATTTGGTGGATTTTTATCTGTTTATTGAATGTGTTGTTTATTTTCCGTATCGAGAAGACTACGAGTTCGTCGAGGAGCAGGAGTTCTACCCCGAGGTTCCTCCTTCACCCTTTGCTGAGCAAGGCAAGTCATCGACCACCCCTGTGGAAACAGTTGATCATATTGAGCCCATGTTTTAATAAATTATCGCTATAACCCATAGAATAATATTGCATTAGTCCAATAATCAAGCCTTACACTTATATTCATTAGATCCCCGTCCTTGTGTGCAAACCCAAGCCATGCTTATTGAGCCTTAACTCCTTGTCACTCTACTATTAAAATAATAGCTAGTGCCCAATGTACCGGCACAACTGCTATAGGTTAAAAAGAACGAGTCGTGGATAGCTGGATTCTGTATATGTATTTCCCTGTTATTCTCGTCTCTGGACTCTGTTGGAGTTGGCTAGGTTATAAGTATGGTGGGTTCCGGGTGCAAGCTCGGGCACTGGTTTGTCGCACCCGGGGCACTATAAGGACCGGTCTACGGGATCTGTTGCAAAGCACTTCCGTACCAACCACAAGTCTAATGGGTAAGTCCTAACTGGAAGTGTGGAACTCTTCGGCTCTATGCACCATAGTGGAGGGGTACAAGGGGCTAGCCTGCGGGCGACTTGTACCAAAGAAGGCTCAAGGGGGGGTATGGTGAGCACTCGACACGTCGAGACACGATACGAAACCCATAAGAGGGTGTTGTGGAGTCGGAGGGAACCATATGGAAGGTTTTGGCACGAGTTCCCGTGAAATGGGTCATCTCGTTACACTTTGGTGTAAGTGATGAGTGCGTGCCTTGTGGGTACAGTGGTACATCTCTGATCAGAGTAATTTAATCTTTTCGAAAAGCCGAGCCCACGGTCAAGGGCGGGTTGTGTGACTACTCGCAGTTAGTTTACAATTGTGTGAATGTTCGGATTATTCATGGCACGTAAGGACTGTTGAGCGAGGTGGGGTGACTGTACCCCTCGAGTTAGAAAATGATGATACACATGCACATGTTTACTTTTCCGTACTAATAAATTGCTCTCATTTAAAGCTTTACAATTATGCTGCTTCCGCAAAATTAGCCACTATCTCCCTTGTTATTACCTTGCATTATATTTGCATTCGGTGGCTTGCTGAGTACATCTGTACTCACCCCGTTGACTTACAACATCAGAGCCCGTCTACTACGAGGAGGATGAAGGTCTAGAGTAGCGACCCAGTCAAGGCGAGACTGGAAGGAGGCGTTCATCTAGGACCCTTGTTTTATTAGTTTCTCTTCATCTTTATTCACTTTTGTATTAATGCGGTCTACGAACCGTGAATGATTGCCCGTATTGTACGTGGTCGTGTGATGAACGTCTTGTTTTATTGATATTCTATGGAATTTCAATAAAGTCCTGATTTATTAAATCGGGGCGCGACAAGATGGTATCAGAGCCGACTTGACTGTAGGAAGCCAAACAGACCTGACCTTAGGACTTATATATATCCATTATATTTTACAAAAGATTACTTATCCTCTCATCTTCTAAGATTTTCACAAAAATTTTCTCTCTTTTGTAGATGCCGGTTCACACCATGAGCGGGACTCTTCGTGACGAGGCCGGATTCATCCGTGAGCTTCGCGTGCTCGTCGACTTTTTGGGGTTTTCCCATGAGCCTGCGTTCCACGGGATTTTTCCCGATGCGAACGAGAGCTACTGCGAGGTCACGGTTGTGATCCGCCCCTCTTCCACGCAGCCACCCTTCTACACCCATGGAGTTGGAGGACCTTCATTCGTGGTGGCCAGCCAGCGAGCCGCTCTCCAGTCCCTCGCCGAGCTTCGCCTGGTCTACGACTGCCACCTCCGCGACACCGTCTACCGCTTCATGCCCATGCGCACACCCGGGAGTCACCGCAGCATTTACATCAGCCCCCTCACCCAGAGCAGCTCCGCCATCACCCGCACGATGAGACTTTTGGAGGCCATGGACAACCTCCACACAGAGGCCGTCCTCGACGCAGACAGCCAGCACGACACCATCGACTTCTACCGCCACACTTCGGAGAACCTGACCAGGGAGAACGCCGAGCTCCGTCGACAGCTTGAGCAGAACCCTCTGTTGACCCTTGAGGTAGAGGAGTTGAGACGTCAGAACGAGCTTCTGCGCCAGGGCGCCATGGTCCATACCCAGCTTCGTCAGCAGCTCAGAGAGTTGAAGAAGGATATCGAGGAGATCGCACCTCTTCCGCCTCGCCGGAAGAAACCCATTCAGACTCCCACAGTGAGGCCCAAGAGGATCTCCCGCAGTGCACCACCCGCCGGACCGTCCAGTTCCTCGACCCCACCCGTCTCCCACGAGCCCGAGATCGAGCTGTCCCCCGAGCTGCCTTAGACGTAGTATTACGATTGATTGTTTTCTTTTTATTTGATTGCTTGTATTCAACATCCATGTCAAAATATAAGGCATGAATGAGGAAATAAATAAGTGTAACCGCAAGAACGGTATTCTTTTGAAATAAATATAAAGAAGATCACCCAAAATAAATATGTGTACATTGGAAATTCCAGGATGACCAACACCCAGGGATCAGACGCTCCTTAGAACGGAGGGGACAGTGGCAATCTGCCACAATGGGGAGCCACCGGGCAGAGGCAGGCCCCGGTCGCCAACCACCCCACCGTGGCTGAAATGATGGCCACTCAAAACCAATTGGTCTCAGCCCTCCTACACCAGATGCAACAACAGCAGCAGCAGATGCAAGAGCAGCAGGCTCAGTTTTTCCGCCTTCACCAACAGCCCGAGCTGCATCATCACGCCGCCCCAGCTCCCGCTCCCGCGTCCCAGCTCTCGGAGTTCCTCCGAGTTCGCCCACCAACCTTCTCAAGTACCACCAACCCCATGGAGGCTGGGGATTGGTTAAGGACCATTGAGAAGAAGCTAGATCTGCTGACCTGCACTGAGCAGGAGAGGGTGGCCTTCGCCACCCACCAACTTCATGGTCCCGCCGCTGAGTGGTGGGACAACCACCGCGAGACTCTGCCCGAGGGCCACGCCCCCACTTGGGCAGAATTCTCGGCCGCTTTCCGTGCCGCTCATATCCCAGAGGGCATCATCGCACAGAAGCAGCAGGAGTTTAGGGACCTACAGCAGGGGAGCAGGTCCGTCACGGAGTATTTACACGAGTTCAACCGGCTGGCTCGATACGCGCCCGAAGAAGTCCGTACTGACGCGGCCAGGCAGTCTAAGTTCCTTCGAGGTCTTAAGGATGAGTTGTCCCTTCAACTCGTTTCTGGAGATTATGCCAACTTCCAAAAGTTGGTTAATAAGGCTATTATTCAGGAGACTCAGCAAAATAAGGTCGACCTGAAGAGGAAGAGAATGATTGCCTTCAGACAGAATCAAGGCATGGCACAGAGGCCTCGCTTCACCCCTCCTCCTCCAACGCCACAATACCACCCCCGCCCAGTGCATCGTCCGGCACCACCTGCCGCCAACACCGGAGCCGGACAGCCTCGCCCCGCTCCTGCCGCGCCAGCTGCACCACCCGTCCCGGCAAAGAAGGCAGAGATTCTGCGCGACAAGCACGGCAAGCCCGTGGTATGTTTTAACTGCCGCCAGGAAGGGCATTTCGCCTATCAGTGCCCCCATCCCAAGCGCGCACAGGGAGTCACGACGAACCCCGCCATCCGTGCTCGCGTCAACCATGTCACTGCCGAGGAAGCCCAGGCTGCGCCCGAGATCGTTATGGGTAAGTTCATGGTAAATTCAGCAATTGCAATAGTTTTGTTTGACACCGGAGCTACACACTCCTTCATCTCAACTGAATTTGTGGAAAAGAACAATCTAAGCATAGAAGAACTACCCAGAGCCGTACACATAGTTACCCCAGGGAAACAAACACTAGCCCTAACCTATAGCCCAAAAGTATGGATAGATATCCACGACACCATATTTTGGGCCGACCCCATCCTTATTGAATGCCAAGGCCTGGATCTCATTCTAGGAATGGATTGGTTAAATAGATACCAAGGAGTGATAGAATGTGCCCAGAGAAAAGTGACTGTGACCAGCGAAGAAGGGACTGCCGTCACATTTCAGATGCCAAGACTAAAGATCAGAAGACCAAGACTACACCAGATTACCTTGGAAGAAATACCGATAGTCTGTGAGTACCCGGACGTGTTTCCAGAGGACTTACCAGGAATGCCACCCAGGAGAGACATCGAGTTCAGGATTGACTTGGTGCCCGGAACCACTCCTATTTATAAGCGACCATACCGGATGGCCGCCAATGAATTAGCTGAGATGAAGCAACAGTTGGAGGATCTTGAGAAGAAAGGTTATATCAGACCAAGCACATCACCATGGGGTGCCCCCGTCATCTTTGTCGAGAAGAAAGAAGACAAGGCAAAGCGTATGTGTGTGGATTATCGCGCCTTGAATGAGGTCACAATCAAGAATAAGTACCCGTTGCCTCGGATCGATGACCTTTTCGACCAGCTCAAAGGAGCCACGGTATTCTCGAAGATCGACCTACGGTCTGGTTACCATCAGTTGAGGATTCGAGAAGAAGATATACCCAAAACGGCCTTCACTACCCGTTATGGTTTATATGAGTGTACGGTTATGTCCTTTGGATTGACCAACGCTCCTGCATTCTTCATGAATATGATGAATAAGGTATTCATGGAATATTTGGACAAGTTCATCGTAGTCTTCATAGACGACATCCTCATTTATTCCAAGGACCAGAAGGAGCACGAGACTCACCTCCGGTTAACCTTAGGGAAGTTAAGGGAACACCAATTGTATGCCAAGTACAGCAAATGCAAGTTTTGGACGGCAGAAGTAAAGTTCCTTGGACACATCATCTCTGCACAAGGAATCACAGTAGACCCTGCCACCGTAGAAGCGGTTACGGATTGGTTGCCACCCACGAACGTATCTGAGATACGAAGATTTCTGGGATTGGCCGGATATTACCGAAGGTTCATCGAGAATTTTTCTAAGATAGCCAAGCCAATGACCAAGTTGTTGCAGAAAGGAGAGAAGTTCGAATGGACTCCTGAATGCGAGGAAAGTTTCCGCACTCTCAAGACTTGTTTGGTATCTGCACCTATACTAACCCTACCAGATATCCGCAAAGACTTCCATGTCTATTGCGACGCATCTCGCCAAGGATTGGGATGTGTTCTTATGCAAGATGGGAAAGTTATCTCTTATGCCTCCCGCCAGTTGAGACCTCATGAGTTAAATTATCCGACCCATGATCTGGAATTAGCCGCCGTAGTGCACGCCCTCAAGATTTGGAGGCATTATTTGGTGGGGAACCGCTGTGAGATCTTCACGGATCACAAGAGCTTGAAGTATATCTTCACACAGCCAGATCTGAACTTGAGACAAAGACGATGGCTGGAATTGATCAAGGACTATGACTTGGGTATTCACTACCACCCAGGAAAAGCAAATGTGGTAGCTGATGCCTTAAGTCGCAAAGGATATTGCACGGCCCTGATGATTCAAGAACACGCACCCTTGTTATGTAAGGAGATGGAAAACTTAAATCTCGGATTGACCACCAGAGCATATCTAGCCACCTTGGAGACCCAACCTGTCTTGTTTGAGCAGATTCGTGAAGCTCAATCAGAGGACCCGGATATAGCAGCCATTAAGAAGAACATGAGACAAGGAAAAGCCCCCGGATTTTCCGAGGACGAGAATGGCACCATATGGTTTGGAACTCGGATATGTGTGCCGGACAAACCTGAAATAAAGACTCTTATCCTAAGAGAAGCCCATGATACATTGTACTCTATTCATCCCGGCAGTACCAAGATGTACCAGGATCTGAAGGAACGCTACTGGTGGGTTAGCATGAAGAGAGAGATTGCCCAGTTTGTCGCCGAGTGTGACACCTGCAGAAGAGTAAAAGCTGAACATCAGAGACCTACAGGATTGTTACAGCCACTTAAAGTACCGGAATGGAAGTGGGAAGAGATCGGTATGGATTTTATCACCGGATTACCAAAGACCCAACTGGGGTATGATTCTATATGGGTGATCATTGATCGGCTTACAAAAGTAGCTCATTTCATAGCCGTTAAGACGACCTTTAGTGGCCCCAAGCTAGCAGAGCTATACATGGCCCGGATAGTATGCCTTCATGGAGTGCCCAAGAAGATAGTATCTGACCGAGGAAGTCAGTTTACCTCTCGTTTTTGGAAAAACCTCCAAGAGGAGATGGGCACGAGATTGAATTTCAGTACCGCCTACCATCCTCAGACAGATGGGCAAACAGAAAGGGTAAATCAAATACTAGAGGATATGCTTCGAGCATGTGTTTTGGATTTTGGAGCCACTTGGGACAAGAGCTTGCCATATGCAGAATTCTCATACAACAATAGCTATCAAGCCAGTCTTCAGATATCTCCTTTTGAGGCCCTATATGGACGTAAGTGCAGAACGCCCCTACTTTGGGACCAAACTGGTGAATCCCAAGTATTCGGAACCGACATTCTTCGTGAAGCTGAAGAGAAGGTACGGATCATCAGAGACCGACTCAAGACAGCCCAATCGCGACAGAAGAGCTACGCAGACAATCGCCGTCGAGACCTAGTCTTTGAAGAAGGAGATCATGTCTACCTACGAGTCACGCCTCTCCGTGGGACTCAACGGTTTAACATGAGAGGAAAGTTGGCCCCTCGATATGTTGGACCATTTCCCGTTGTTCGACGCCAAGGCGAAGTGGCTTATCAGTTGGAATTACCGCCCTCGTTGGCTGGAGTGCATGACGTGTTTCATGTGTCTCAACTCAAGAAATGTCTCCGCGTTCCCACGGAGCAAGTGGATCTTCAGCAGTTGGATGTCCAAGAAGATCTGACCTATGTGGAAAAACCGGTCAAGATATTGGAAGTCAAAGAAAGAACCACCAGGAGTCGAGTCATCCGTTTCTGCAAAGTACAGTGGAGCAATCACCCAGTAGAGGAAGCTACATGGGAAAAAGAAGATGAACTCAAGGCACAGCATCCTGAGCTATTCGAGGATTGATCCGAATCTCGAGGACGAGATTCTCTGTAAGGGGGATAGGATTGTAACACCCCAGAAATTAAAAGGAATAAAATAAAAAGAAAAGTATTATCTAAATCATTTTTGATTAATTATTAAAAGGGAAATTCACAAAAGAACCCAAATAAAGCCAAACAGGGAGAAATACTCAAAATCTGGACTTGAAAATTTTATGAGATGAACTAGAGGCCAAGATATAATTTTAGGAAGTTTTACAAATTTTTATCAACAGTGATTCAACCCTTACTCAAATATTTGATTTTCTGGAATTATTTTAAATCGAAAATCAAATTTAAATCCTTAACGGGCCTCAACCCCAAAACCTTCCCCAACGGCCTTTTGGCCCAGCCCATCGCCACCCTCTCGCTGACAAGAGGGGCCCGCCTGTCGGCGCCGCCCTCCCCTCTCTCCTCCCGCACGCCCCCTCAGCCTCTGCCACCTTCGGCCCACTTGTCAGCCCCTTTTCTTTTATGCCCGCTCACTGACAGGTGGCCCCCACCTGTCAGGCCTTTCTTCTCCGATGGAAGGGGATCTCCCCCTTCCATTCCCGTCGGCCCCCTTGCCCTATTCGCCGCCGGACGCCTCGGGTCACCGAATCGAGCCGGATCTCGACCCCTCATCCTCCGGCGACCTCTTTCCCCCGTTTCTCACGCGCTTTCCGCCGTTTATGGCAAGAAGCCGAACCCTAGGGAAACCTCACCGGCGATGAAAAGCCCCTTCGGTTTCCTTCGGATTCCTTGCCTTTTTCTCGCCGGTGAGCCCCTATAAAGGACCCCCACCCTCACCGCAGTTCGCCCACGCCAACATCGCTCAAGCCCTCCCCTTTCCGAGCGCCCCCTCTCTTTTGCACCGCCACCTCTGTTCCGCCTCCGGCGACCTTTTGCCGGCGCCACGGTGCCTCTCCACCCTCGTCTTCAAGCCCGTCGGGACCGTCGGTGTCCACCTGATCCCGTCCCCGCCTCTGTTGGGCCGAATCGCCACCGGAAGACCGCCTTCGCCGCCGGCCCGAACCTATCCCGCCGCCACCCCTCAACGCCGGCCACGAACCGACGCCCGCAAGTCCTGACTCAGGTACCACCATGATCGCCGCCCTTTTCTGTTTCGGTTTTCGCGCTCACCTGAGGCACATAGCCCTCGCCGCCACCGTCGCGCTCGCCACCAGTGGCTGCCGTCGCCGGAGAAGACGGCGAATCTGCGTGCCGTGCCGGATTTAACCCCGACCGCACGATCACGCTTGGAGGGCGTAGATTAGATCTCCTCTGGGATTTAATCCCCACCGTCCGTCTGCGCTAAGGGGTATCGAGGCCTGTGAGCCGTCGATCACCACTTAAGCGCCCCACCCCGCGATCGCCCGTTGGATCTGGATCCAACGGTCTTGCTCGGCCTGGTCCACGCGCGTAGTCAACGGTTCACGGTGAACCCAGTTCACCGTGGACCAGAGACTGTTTTCCCCTTTAAAATAAAATCCAGAAATCAATTTAAAACTTTGAAAATTCATAACTTGCTCATTTTAACTCCAAATTTCACCATTCAAATTTTGTTAAAACCAGTATAATATTCTCTACACATTAATGCCATAAAAACAGTATGTTACTGTTACCCAAAATATTTTTAATAAATAAATGAATAAAAACCCCTTAGGGATAAATTATTAATTCAGAAAAATAAAATTAGAAAAGCCCTAAGAAATTAAGTTTACTGTTTATTCACCAAACATCAAAATATTAGAACTCTAATCCACACAATAAAACCCACAAATATGTATGCTTATTATTTGGTGGATTTTTATCTGTTTATTGAATGTGTTGTTTATTTTCCGTATCGAGAAGACTACGAGTTCGTCGAGGAGCAGGAGTTCTACCCCGAGGTTCCTCCTTCACCCTTTGCTGAGCAAGGCAAGTCATCGACCACCCCTGTGGAAACAGTTGATCATATTGAGCCCATGTTTTAATAAATTATCGCTATAACCCATAGAATAATATTGCATTAGTCCAATAATCAAGCCTTACACTTATATTCATTAGATCCCCGTCCTTGTGTGCAAACCCAAGCCATGCTTATTGAGCCTTAACTCCTTGTCACTCTACTATTAAAATAATAGCTAGTGCCCAATGTACCGGCACAACTGCTATAGGTTAAAAAGAACGAGTTGTGGATAGCTGGATTCTGTATATGTATTTCCCTGTTATTCTCGTCTCTGGACTCTGTTGGAGTTGGCTAGGTTATAAGTATGGTGGGTTCCGGGTGCAAGCTCGGGCACTGGTTTGTCGCACCCGGGGCACTATAAGGACCGGTCTGCGGGATCTGTTGCAAAGCACTTCCGTACCAACCACAAGTCTAATGGGTAAGTCCTAACTGGAAGTGTGGAACTCTTCGGCTCTATGCACCATAGTGGAGGGGTACAAGGGGCTAGCCTGCGGGCGACTTGTACCAAAGAAGGCTCAAGGGGGGGTATGGTGAGCACTCGACACGTCGAGACACGATACGAAACCCATAAGAGGGTGTTGTGGAGTCGGAGGGAACCATATGGAAGGTTTTGGCACGAGTTCCCGTGAAATGGGTCATCTCGTTACACTTTGGTGTAAGTGATGAGTGCGTGCCTTGTGGGTACAGTGGTACATCTCTGATCAGAGTAATTTAATCTTTTCGAAAAGCCGAGCCCACGGTCAAGGGCGGGTTGTGTGACTACTCGCAGTTAGTTTACAATTGTGTGAATGTTCGGATTATTCATGGCACGTAAGGACTGTTGAGCGAGGTGGGGTGACTGTACCCCTCGAGTTAGAAAATGATGATACACATGCACATGTTTACTTTTCCGTACTAATAAATTGCTCTCATTTAAAGCTTTACAATTATGCTGCTTCCGCAAAATTAGCCACTATCTCCCTTGTTATTACCTTGCATTATATTTGCATTCGGTGGCTTGCTGAGTACATCTGTACTCACCCCTTTGACTTACAACATCAGAGCCCGTCTACTACGAGGAGGATGAAGGTCTGGAGTAGCGACCCAGTCAAGGCGAGACTGGAAGGAGGCGTTCATCTAGGACCCTTGTTTTATTAGTTTCTCTTCATCTTTATTCACTTTTGTATTAATGCGGTCTACGAACCGTGAATGATTGCCCGTATTGTACGTGGTCGTGTGATGAACGTCTTGTTTTATTGATATTCTATGGAATTTCAATAAAGTCCTGATTTATTAAATCGGGGCGCGACAGAGCGACACTTTTTTGAATTTGTTAATGAGAATCCAAACATAATGCAGGCTGCAGCGGGACAAATAATTGTGCCAGAGGTACGACTTGACGTACCAAGTAGTGTTGGCTCAGTACAAGAAAAATTTCCTGTAAATTATATTAAAGAGGACACACCATGCAGCCTGCATGTACCGATAGGGCGCAAAGGGCATTCCCAAGAGGCTGCACGAGGCATTGCTATGCCTGGGGATTTATTTCACAATTGGCCTATTCCTGCTGAGTATACCAAGGTTCATGTCAATGACATCACCAACGACAGATTTATTAATGACCCCTTGGATCTTCCAATGCCTGATGAGGGGATTGAGACAATCGGAGATGTGCTGAATAACTTTGTCCTATGGGCGAGCTGAGATATCAAATTACTGCAGACAAGTTCTCAGAGTAAATCGCCTATTGTCTCATCACAATCCCCCACATATCTTTCATCTCAGGATGTGCAAAATATAGGATCTTTATCACCTGTTGATGAGCGTGAGATAGAGGAAGAGGCAGAGAAAGAGCCAGTGCCCGATAAAGTGGCAGAAGTGATAGAATCGAAAGTGACTGAGCCTGATCAAGTGATAGAGCCAGTGCCAGTGCTTGAGCCCACTGATGAGCCCAACACAAAAGTGTCAGAGCCTGGTCAAATGCTAGTGCCAGTTCCGGCCGAGCCTCAAGTGCCAGTGACCAATAGTGATCATTGGATTGCACTTCTGATATACCCGATGTGCTCAAGGGTTTATATGTTCGACTCTCTCGACAAACCCAAAAAAGAATATCAAGATATATTAAATGTTATTCAGAGTGCATACAAATATTACGTGGAAAAGTTAGGTGGCCCACATGATCCACAGAGGCCGAAAGATATGCTTATGAGAACCAACTATCCGGTAATATTATATTTTTAAATTTCTTAATTCAATTGATAAAGCCAAACTATATATCGTTCTAACTTTGTCTATTTTGAAGTGTCACAAACAATCTCTTTGTTCGGTGCATTGCTGCTATTATACTTATGATTTCATGAGCAATAACTTAGGAAAGTTTGCGCGGACAGTATCTGAGGATACTAAAGAAGTAAGTTGATTTCTTGTGTGTTAATCTAATATAACTTGCAGCGTATGTACTTATATGTTACGTATGCAGGCATCAGGTCCATCAACCGTTGCCTAGAAGAGCCAACTCTCAGAATCACAAATGTACGAAATCGTATCAAGGATGTGCCGCTTCACGATGCATGAGGTTCTTCATGAGCGTGGAGTATTGTTCGATCTTGAGGGTGAAGTGGCCAAGCATCCAACTCTGTATGATTGGGCCGGAAGAATGAAAAGGCAAGCACAACAAATCGATAAGAATTTTGAAGTTGAGAAGCAAAAAAAGATGCGCAAGATATGAGTTGGCCTTCCAAGAAAACATAAACCGCATGAGCATGTATTTGTGAAACAATGGTTAATTTTGAAATTTTGATAGATGTAAAGTTTTTAAACTTGATGTGTGATGAAATGTAAACTTTGTAAATTTGTAAATTGATGAGATGAGTTGTTGTTGTGTTGATGTGTTGATGTTGTGGATGTGTATGTGGATATGTGGATGTTTTGTTGCTGTGTATGTAGATGGCTGCGTGAAGCATATAATGTAAACTTTGTAAATTTGTAAATTGATGAGATGGGTTGTTGTTGTGTTGATATGTTGTTGTTGTGGATGTATATGTGGATATGTGGATGTTTTGCTGCTGTGTATGTGGATGGCTGTGTGAAGTATATAATTTCTATGTTTTGGTTTGTGGGACTATGTGAATCAAGGTTTACAACATTCTGTGTAATGTGGTATACACAGCAGTGGTGGGCAGATGATGTCAGCGCGGCCGTTACTGCTGTTGACACAGTGGTGGCGGGCGCACTGACATCATCTGCCTGCCACTACTATTGCTAACAGAGTGTTGGGCAGATGAGGTCAGCGCGCCTGTTACTGCTGTTGACAGAGTGGTGGCGGGCTCGCTGACATCATCTTCCCGCCACTGCTGTTAGCAATAGCGGTGGCAGGCAGATGATGTCAGCGAGCCCGCCACTGCTAACCCTGCTAACCAAGGTTAGCAGTGGTGTTAGAGCAGTGGTGAACTGAATGCCCGCCACTACAGGTCGTTTTTGTCCGCTGCTACAGTGTCGCTTGTAGCAGTGAATGTTGCTGGATGAGCAACCTGTCACACATGCAGCGGTTTATTTCGACTATTATATAATGTCTCACTCTTCTTTTCATTGTAATTGTCAAATTCCAAGCGTAGTAACTGTAGGTGCTTTTTACTCTGTAATAGAGCATCTTTTGCACCCTCAATATTCAACTCAACTCTTAATTAGGCACCCAATTACATGCAGCTCATGCGTGCGGTATCAGCATTCAGTAAAGATCAAAGGAGGAACCATACTCTCGTCATGGATTGAAGCTTATAAGTTCCAAATAGCGAACTATTTTTAGCCTACCATCAAGTCAGTTAATGCCAGACCTAGAAAGGCATAGTCTAACACAAGTGCTTCAGAAAGTTGTTCCCAGTTTAATGAGGCTTTAGAGAGTTCAGTTACTACAAATTGGAAAGATGCTATAAAAATGCTAGAGTAATTTTCCCAAAATTATCCATAACACAAAACCATGGAGGTTGCAGTTTGCAAAACATTTTACAGAACTCCAAGTTTATGCAAATACCCATATTCGGCTGCAACAAAATATATTTTCAGGCATCTACTCACATTATTAGGTTTGAAATACACACTCCTGTTGATAGCCAAAAATGGTATTAATGGTTGAAATTATCAAAATATCAATTTTGGTAATTTTGGGCGGAAAATATGCCAGACCGGCTCAATCTGAGTCTAAAAAGGATTAATTTGTTTTGGAGTAATTTTATCCCTAACTTAATCCTAACAACTTGGATGTGTTTTTTAAGTAGATTAAAGCCCAGACATATCATGTCCAACCCCTATAAATATAAGTGCAAGGCCGATTCAAGGGGCCCCGAAACCCTAATAGAACCAATCTATTATTTACCTTGAATTGTTCTTTACTTTCAATCTACTTTCCTTGCCCTAGGATTAGCCAAGTAACAACCATCTTTGTTGGTTTGCACTGTAAACTATCCATCCACCGCGTCGTAATCATGACAAGCCTTGTTGATTCGCCTGTGAATCACCCGTTTAATCCACGTAACGGATTTTTATCGGTTTTATCGATTTTTTTCGGTAATTCGGTCTCTTGGCTGAATTACCTCTGATCTTTTGGTGTTTTTGCAATGTTTATCTTCCCTTTCTTCGTCAAGAGCCCCTTCTGCAAGCCACCAACCACAAGATGGTTGCCGATGACTCCGGGCATCCGGATTTGTCACTATCGGTCTGACCGGCATTGACGGGCTGGTCTGATCGGCCTGTGCCTGGCCGTCATCCCATCGTCGGCACGTGCCGGTCTGACCGGTGGTGCACGGTCGGTGTGGCCGGCTATGCACAGTGAGACTCTGGTGTGCCCTTCTCCGCCTGCGCAGTCTGACTGTCGGGTCATCCCCGGTCTAACCGGCCCCTCTAAGCCGGTATGACCAATCCTACGACTTTGGTTCAACCGGTCATGATTTGGCTGCTTGATCGTTTTTCCACACCTTGGCCAATTGGGTTGTATCCCTAGGTGTAATCTAATTGTCTGGCGACTCCACCCCCCTTGTCACTATCAAGGATCCTCGAAACACGACGTTGCCGTCGTGTTACACTTAGGATTATCCATAGGTATCCGCGCACACTTTTTGATCATCGAATCGGCGTCGGTGCGTTGGCGCTTTGATCCATAGATTTTAGTGTCAACCACTCCAACCATCTAAATGGTAAAGACGGGAACGCAAACCTCTGTAGCAGTGTAGCACCAACAGGTTATGTGCTTATGGAGATTGAAAACAAGAGTGATACAGACCGTAAGATATTAAGATGATTGTTATTCGGTCAAAAACCAGTAATTTACTATGATCCCATCAAAGAAGAGCCAGTGCAGGAAATATTTGCTAATAAATGCCAACTATAAGGTGGAATTTCAGAATTGTAAATGATGTAATATAAATGATAGAGTCCATGCCTAGTTAATAATGTCCATTGTTTGATCACTGAGCGAGTGAGCTTTGAACAGTCGCCATTCAGATAGCCATGAGCCCATGACTCGTTGCCTAGCTTCATATAGCCATATGAACAGATTGAACACGACATATGAAGCAATGTTGCTTGCAACCCAATGAATAGCTCTGATTACAGAGAATAAGGCAGTTAGATTTTCTTATTAATGAATGTAGCGAAATTAAACCCATCTTTTGGACCTCGCTAAGCTGAAATTATTTATACTATTTTAAAAGAAGCTAAGTGGTGGTATTACCATCACCACTCCTAAGAACAAACTAAAACTCTCTAACTTTAGCTTCACTCATCTCTATTTACATGTTGTTCTTTTAATGTTATATTTTTTCCATTGCAACAAATGGACACGTTGGGGCTGCACCAGAGATGTGGTCAGGGCTGGTGGGGCAATCCAACCTAGGCTCTAAATTAGGGGATTGCTATCCTCAATTAGATAGCCTATAATTTAGTTAATTCCTTTTAGCATATTTCCCTTCTACAAGTTATCAGTCCCTATATATTTCTCAGTAAGCACTTTCTGATGGAATTAAGAAATATCAATCTAATATCCAATCTCTATATTGTTTCTCTTAATCTTCAACATTCTCCACCATAGCTCGGCAAGGAGAGCTTCTGTTGACACCAGAATTTGGAACAACACACCATAGGGATGACAAGATAGAAGGTTGGGTCGATGGGCACTGTCACGCCCCGATTTAATAAATCAGGACCTTTATTAAAATTTCATAGAAAATCAATAAAAACAAGACGTTCATCATGCGGCCACGTACAATACGAGCAATCATTCACGGTTCGTAGACCGTATTAATACAAAAGTGAATAAAGGTGAAGAGAAACTAGTAAAACAAAGGGTCCTAGATGAACGCCTCCTTCCAGTCTCGCCTTGACTGGGTCGCTACTCCAAACCTTCATCCTCCTCGTAGTAGACATGCCCTGGTGGTGTAAGTCAATGGGGGTGAGTACATACATACTCAGCAAGCCACCGGATGCAAATATAATGCAGAGTAATAACAAGGGAGATAGTGACTAATTTTGCGAAAAAGCATAATTGTAAAGCATTAAATATGATCAATTCATTAGTACTGAAATGTAAACATGAGTATGCATTATCATCTTCTAACTCGAGGGGTACAGTCAGCCCCACCTCGCTCAACAGTCCTTACATGCCATGATTAACTCAACCATTCAAACAATTGTAAACTAACTGCGAGTAGTCACACAACCCGCCCTTGACCGTGGGCTCGACTTTTCGAAAAGATTAAATACTCTGATCAGAGGTGTACCAATGTACCCACAAGGCACGCACTCATCACTTCCACCAAAGTGTACGAGATGACCCATACCACGGGAACTCATGCCAAAACCTTCCATATGGTCCTCCTCGACCCGACAGCACCCTCTTATGGGTTTCATATGGTGCCCCGACGCGTCGAGCCACACCATACCCTCCCTTGAGCCACGTCAGTACAAGTCACCCGCAGGTTGCCCCTTGCCCCCTCCACTATGGTGCATCGAGTCGGATTGTTCCATACTTTTAGTTAGGACTTACCCATTAGACTTGTGGTTAGTACGGAAGTGCTTTGCAACAGATCCCGCAGACCGGTCCTTATAGTGCCCCGGGTGCGACCAACCAATGCCCTAGCTTGCACCCGGAACCCACCATACTTATAACATAGCCAACTCCAACAGAGTCCAGGGACAAGAATAACGGGGAAATTTCATATAGTAGAATCCATCTATCTACGTCTCATTCTTTTTATCCTATAGCAGTTGTGCCGGTACATTGGGCACTAGCTAATACTTTTATAGTAGAGTGACAAGGAGTTAAGGCTCAATAAGCATGTCTTGGGTTTGCACACAAGGACGGGGATCTAATAAATATAAGTGTAGGGCTTGAGATTAGACTAATGCAATATTATCCTATGAGTTATAGCGATAATTTATTAAAACATGGGCTCAATGATGATCAAAATAGGGGTTGTGACTTGCCTTGATCAGCAAAGGGTGAAGGTGGAACCTCGAGATAGCACTCCGGCTCCTCGACGAACTTGTAGTCTTCTCGATACGGAAAAAGTAAACATAACATTTAATAAACAATCAAAATAGCACAAAGTATAAACTTACAAGTTTATGGTTTTATATAAGGGGGATTTAATCCTTTTTATTCTGATGTTATGCTGAAAAGAACATTAAAGATTAATTTTTAGGGTTTTTCCTGATTATTTATTGAGTAATGAATTTTATTCCTAAAGGGATTTTAGTTATTTAATTAATAAGATTATTTTGGGCAACAGTAGCATACTGTTTTTATGGCATTAATATGTATAGATTAAAATGCTGAATTTAATAAAATTTGAATGGTGAAATTTGGAGTTAAAATGAGCAAGTTATGAATTTTCAAAGTTTAAACATTTTTCTGGAATTTTATTTAAACAAAAATTGGGCTTTAGTCCACGGTGAGCCAGGCCCACAGTGGTCTGGGTTACTATGCGCGTGGACCGGATCGATCTGGACCGTTGGATCTAGATCCAGCGGCCAGATGCGAGGCGGGAGGGTTAAATGATTTTGGACGACTAAGATTAAAACGTGCGAAAGGGTATAACGTGGACGCATGAGATTGATCCCAGGGTTTAAGTTTTGATCAACGAATGTGATCTCCCGATACCGCTTTGACCAGATCAAGGGCCCGGATTAAATCTCGTAGGGATTTAATCTTAGCCCTTCGATCCCGATCGTGCGGTCAGGGAGCCATATGGCACGGCACGGGCGTAAGGGGCACGTACCCCCTTCGTCTTCGGCGATGGCGGGCTCGTGTGCCGTGGAGACGGCACCGGCGAGGGGGCTAGGCCCTAGCTCTATGCGAAAACAGAAAGAGGAGGCTACGATGGTCTCGACCATACCTTCGGCGGCGAGGGGTAGACGGGGAGGACCTTCGGGTGGTCGATGGCGACGGCGATCCGGCGGTTCTCTCGTCCAATGGAGGCGTGGCCGAGGGCAGGCATTCGATGACGGACACAACGGTGGTAGTGGCGTGGACGGAGGGGTCCGGAGTCGACGGCGAACGGCGACAGGAGGTGGAGCAGGAGAGTGAACCGAAAACGGGCAGGGACGCTCTGAAAGGGCTACGACTCGGGTTTAGGCGGTGTGGGCAGTGAGCGGTGACCCGAGGGGTATTTATAGGGGCATCGGCGGCGGCCAAATATCCTTCCTTCTCCGGCAAGGGTTCCATTTCCTCGGCCAGGCTTCCATACTTGCTAACACAGGCGAGCTATAGATGAAAAGTGATCACGGTGGTTCGAGGAAGGGGGTCCGGGGTGTATCCGGGCGGTTAGGGCGGCTGGCGGCGAGAAAGGAAGGTGGTGGTCGCTGGCATGGAAGGGGGGATCCCCTTCCATCGGAGACAAAGCATCCGACAGGTGGCCCCCACCTATCGGCTGGCGAATAGAAAAGGAAAGGGCGATAGGCGGGCCCGGGCTGTCAGTGGCAGGGAAAAGCGCTAGTGAGGCTGACGGGTGGGCCAGGCAGAGGCGGGCGCGGGGAGGAGAGAGGGGGTGCGAGCGCCGACAGGCGGACCCCGCATGTCAGTGGCTTACGGCTGGACTGGGCCGGGCTCAGGGCAGATTGGAGGTTTGCGGCCCAATACTATTTAAAATGTATTTCCGATTTAAAACAATTCTAGTAATTCATTTATTGGTTTAAGGGTTGAAGCACTGTTGATAAAAATTTGTAAAAATTCCTAAAATTATATCTTGATCTCTAGATTCCATCATAAATTTTCTAAGTCCAAATTTTGAATAGGTCTCCCTGTTTGGCTTTAATAAGGCTCTTTTGGGATTTTCTTTAATAAATAATTCCTGAATTTCCTTGAATATTAGATTTTCTTTATTTTATTTATTATTAAATCTTGGGGTGTTACAATCCTATCCCCTTACAGAGAATCTCGTCCTCGAGATTCAGATCAATCCACGAATAGCTCGGGATGTTGTGCCTTGAGTTCTTCCTCTTTTTCCCATGTAGCTTCCTCTACGGGATGATTGCTCCACTGCACCTTACAGAAGCAGATGACGCGACCCCTGGTGGTCCTTTCTTTGACTTCCAAGATCTTGACAGGCTTTTCCACATAGGTCAGATCTTCTTGAACGTCCAACTGCTGAAGGTCTACTTGCTCTGCCGGGACTCGGAGACATTTCTTTAATTGTGACACATGGAATACATCATGTACCCCAGCCAATGAGGGTGGTATCTCTAACTAATAAGCGACTTCGCCTTGGCATCGAATCAATGGGAACAGGTCCAACATATCGAGGTGCCAACTTTCCTCTCATGTTAAATCGTTGAGTGCCACGGAGAGGTGTGACTTGGAGGTAAACGTGGTCTCGCTCTTCAAAGGCCAGATCTCGACGACGATTGTCCGCATAGCTCTTCTGTCGAGATTGGGCTGTCTTGAGTCGGTCTCTGATAATCCGTACCTTCTCTTCCGCTTCTCGAAGGATGTATGTTCCAAATACTTGGGATTCACTGGTTTGATACCAAAGTAGAGGTGTCCTGCACTTATGTCCATATAGGGCTTCGAACGGGGACATCTGAAGGCTGGCTTGAAAACTGTTGTTGTACGAAAACTCGGCGTACGGTAAGCTCTTGTCCCAAGTTCCTCCAAAATCCAAGACACATGCCTGAAGCATATCCTCCAATATCTGATTCACCCTTTCAGTCTGTCCATCCGTCTGAGGGTGGTAAGCGGTGCTGAAGTTTAGTCTCGTTCCCATTTCCTCTTGAAGGTTCTTCCAAAATCGAGACGTAAACTAACTCCCTCTGTCGGATACTATCTTCTTGGGCACTCCATGAAGGCAGACGATGCGGGCCATATACAACTCTGCTAGCTTAGGGCCACTGAAGGTCATCTTGACGGCTATGAAGTGGGCTACTTTGGTTAGCCGGTCAATGATTACCCATATGGAATCATATCCCAGTTGGGTCTTTGGGAGTCCGGTGATGAAGTCCATACCGATCTCTTCTCATTTCCATCCAGGCACTTTAAGTGGCTGCAAGAGTCCTGCAGGTCTCTGATGTTCTGCTTTTACTCGTCGGCAGGTGTCACATTCCGCGACAAACTGAGCAATCTCTTTCTTCATGCTAACCCACCAATAGCGTTCTTTCAGGTCCTGGTACATCTTGATACTCCAGGGATGGATGGAGTATAGTGTATCATGGGCCTCCCTTAGAATAAGGGTTTTTATCTCTGGCTTATCTGGCACACAGATCCTGGTTCCAAACCATATGGTGCCATTCTCGTCCTCTGAAAATCCTGGGGCCTTGCCCTGTCTCATGTTCTTCTTAATGGCGGCTATATCTAGGTCTTCTAACTGAGCTTCTCAGATCTATGTAGGACCGAAAGTAGCGACCAAAGGGGGGGTGAATGGGCGCCTAAAAATTCTTTCGAATCAATGGCCTGCTCCCAACACCCAACGCACCTCAAAAGACTAAGCAGCAAAATGTAACAGATCACCAAAGCCTAAAAGTATCTAGCCTAGAAACTACCGGTGTCCTAGACAAAGAAACACCAATACAGTGCTAATTGGCAGATAAACAAAGCAGTTAAAACATGGCAGATCAAAGTTCTCAGAAACTAATCATCACAGCAATTAAACTGAAGATACGTAAATAGTGATGAAGAGTTACTGTTTAAAAGTTGTCTCCTGTTTGGTACTCGACGAAGCCTGCAACGTCGAAGCCTGCTTCGCAGTGTCGAAGCCTGCTTCGGAGTCCTTTGACGAAGGCTGACGAAGTCTGTCGTGAAGTGCCGAAGGTTTGTGGAGTCTAGGCTAGATCGAGTGTGGAGTGTAGCAAGCTGCAAAGCATGCTCCGGTGCGAAGTGCCTTGTGCGAAGTATGAGGCTATCGAAGCCTGCTTCGAAAAACACACTTCGAAGCTACGAAGCTTTACACAAGAAAAATCAACTTCGAAGCAAAGCAGAGAACAATCGAAGCATGTGACACAACCTTCGAAGTTAAATTGCTCGAGGTATGATTACCGGAGTAGTGACCTTCGAAATACAGACCAACTCCGAATCAGAGCCCTCTGAAGTTCTCACACACGAAGTCGAAGCCTAAACACACACTTCGAATCTCAAACTTCGAACCCACAAACTGAGATCCACAGAAATAACAACAGCAGAAACTTCTCAGAAACATACCCTGAGCGAAGCCAACCAGAGAGACATGCTTCGAAACTAACTTCGAATCCTGTCGAAGTATCAACTACGAAGTGCTCGAATCGGAGTACTACTTCGCAGACTTCGAAGCACAGTAGAAGTCAGTTGTTAAAGTACAGTGACAAGCCTTGCAGCAAACTTCGTTTGAGAAGCTAAACAAGTTCGAAGCCTGTTTCACCAAAACAGAAGGACTTCGAACAAAGCATGGGTCTTCACCAAAAACGCCAGAAGATGCGCCAGATGCTTTCTTCTCGATCAAAAAGCCATGCCAGGAAAAAGTATCAATAGAAAAAACTAGCTGCAGCCTATGAACAGAGTAGCCTGGCATACAACAGTTCAGCCAGGACTAGGTACTACTTGCTGCTACAGGAGCAAGCATGAAGAAACTAGTACTACTCAGACAAGGAACACAATCAATCCGAGAAAAATAAAACTCGCACAAAAACTAGTACCAGGAGCACGCAAACCGAGGCAGCGAATCAAACGAGTTTACAGAGAATGCAGATCGCTGAAAAGAAACAGAGAACAAAGAACTTGTTTGAAGCGATTTCTCAGAGTTCATGAGATGAAACCAATGGCGGCGCACATAGGAGAATGAACAGGAAACAAGACAAAAACCGTGACCCAATCTCTTGATTAAAAAGTGATTTCTGAAAGGGTAACCTAACCCTAGAGATTGAGGCCCTATTTATAGGCAGCCTAATAGGTAGGAATATTTCACCAGCCCCTTAGGGTTTTTATAGACGCTTAAATAAAAGGAAAAGACCAAACTGCCCTTAGGATATTTTTACAGACTCGACTGACTGACTGTGGACCTAAGGACAAAATAGTAAACTCCTATTTACAGATGACTTATCCAGAGGCGAAGCTTTCGTAGCGACTATGGCTTCGACTCTGAACAGTCCGATGCGAGATCAGCGGTCGTCAGTTTTGCGCCGAAACTGACAAAGCGTCCACCGACTTTGCACCAGGTACCCGGATTGGGCCGGCCCGATTCAGTAGCTCTCTTAGCCCGGCAACCGCTCACCGCCCGTGTACCTGAGTCAATCCTGGTCAACAGCCCAGTGGATCCTCTGCTGCTCCTAGCCCATGTACCCGGATTGGGCCAGCCCGACTTCGCGGCCCCTCTGCCCGACAGTCGCTTGCTGCCCGTGTACCTGAGTCACATGCGGCCCAGACGCAACACCTCTTCTCCTCTTTTCAGTCCTCTTTGACTACCGTTGACAATGACTCATCACATCTGGAGCCATGAGGCCCACACTCTTCAGCATGGCTCCTCAATCTCCCCCTTGATGAGTGCATTGTCAACACTTCTCTTTATCAGCTCTCCAGTACCTGCAAGCAACTGTGGAAACACGAAAACAAAACACAAGAAAACAGAGAAGAAGAAAAATAAAGTAAAAGTTTAACCCTAATGACCAAAAGCCAAACAAAAGCAAGAAATGGTCATTATGGTTAACCAAAGGTAAAAGCTCAAAATGAGTGCAATCTCAGAATCATCAACAAGGATATCAAAAGAGTAAGGACAACCGGGACAAAAACTCCCCCTGAAACAAATCCTAGAGAAAGCCAAAATTCCCCCTTAAACTCTTATCCCAAAATTTCTCCTCCTTGTTGACAAGTGGACTCATCAAGCGAGACTAAATGCACTCGAAAGAGACACAGACTCCCCCTAAAGCATCTCCCCCCAAAATATGCAAAGAATGCAACTGGGGTGCAAGTGAAGTGAAGAAAGCATGCTTCTCAGATATGATTGACTGCAATTACAACATCTAACAAGTATAGCAAAAGACATACTATCTAAGACAAATGGCATGATCAGTGCAACAGATGATATCTAAAGAAAGTCATTAGCACACATTTTTTTTCAATTTTTGCAAATAAAAGCATCACCACATTTTCCAGTTGACAAGCAAGGTAAAACATTAGATGCAGAAGCTAACTGATATCTACCAAGATAAGCATTGTCCAAAACAAAGTGCTTCAACAAATTTGTTATCTTTTAAATGTTCAGGCTTTTTCATTTTCCTTTTTCCTTTTTGCCAGGGGTTATTTGCAAGTCAAACCTTATGCTGACCGACCAAGTCAAGCCTAGGCCAGAATTGGACCATCAGAAGCTTAAGACATTGGTCTTGGCATACATTACACTGCCCTAGTTCATAACAAAGTGCTATGGTAAGCAGTCCAGAACAATGCAATGCGACAAAGCAAACCCACCTGGATCTTTTCAACTCAAGCAAAAAAAAGTAATGGAATTTTGATTTTTCTGTTTTTTCATTGTTTTATAGCACATTTTCCATGTTAAAAGCATAAAGATGTCCAAGTTGCATGTTTGCATCTATGTGAGGAACTAGCTACTAGGCATGTAACAGATAGCAAAAGCACTCAGCCTACACATGCTAGTTACCAGAAGCAATGGTGATCATTTTTCAAGTTTAAAGCATAAAAGCCATGCATATGACAGATATCAGACATATCAAGTGAACTGAACCAAAGCATGATCATTGACAAGTAATCAAAAGCATGTACCAGCTAGAATAAGTAAAGCAGTTCAATCATATAACAAAAGCAAGCTCAAAAGTGTGATATGTGAATATGCATGATATGAACACACACAAAAAGACTCAAGAAAAGAGTAAAGAAGAAAGAAAACTAACACAAAAATATCCTAGAAAGGATACACAACACCCAAATCCCCTCGTAAACGCTCAAAAGTAGACTGATCTAGGGGTTTGGTGAAAATGTCAGCCAACTGATGATGGGTATCAATATGAACAAGGTCAATGACACCTTTCTCATATTGATCCCGCAGAAAATGAAAGCGCACATCAATGTGTTTGGTTTTTGAATGGAGACAAGGGTTTTTCCCTACACTAATAGCACTGATGCTGTCGCAAAACAAAGGAACTCTGGTAGGAATGAACAACCCAAAATCTCGCAACGTGGAAATCATCCAAACTAACTGTGAGCAGCAGCTACATACTCAGCCTCATTGGTCAAAAGAGCAACTCCAGACTGCTTTCGAGAAGACCAAGAGATAAGAGAAGAACCAAGAAACTGGCAAGTACCGGAAGTCAACTTGCGATCCAACTGACACCCACCAAAGTCAGCGTCCGAAAAGCCAGATAAATCAAGAGACGATGATGCTGAATAATAAAGACCAAGATCGGGCGCATAAGTGAGAGACCTGAAAATGCGCTTGACAGCCTGCCGATGAGACGCGCGTGGTGAAGTCTGGAAGCGCGCGCAATGTCCCACGGCAAACTATATGTCCGGTCTTGTCACCGTCAAGTACAGCAACAAACCGATCATCCCTCGAAACTCTCTCTCATTGACCTTGACGCCGCTCTCGTCCTTGTCTAGGCCCCCAGATGTGCCCATTGGGGTCATCTGAGGCTTCAACTCTCCACCAAAGTCAAATTTTTTCAACATGTCACGAGTGTACTTACCTTGGTGGATGAAGGTGCCATCCTTGGTCTACTTGATCTGGAGCCCTAAGAAGTACTTGAGCTCACCCATGAGGCTCATCTCAAACTCACTACGCATCTGCTCAGACAACATGAACACAAGATCATTAGTAGTACCGCCAAAAATAATATCGTCCACATAAATCTGAGCGACTAAGAAATCTAAAGCATCTCTGAGCAACAAAAGAGTTTTATCCACAGAACCCATCACAAAGCCCTTCCCCAACAAAAACTGCTTTAACCGGTCATACAAAGCCCTAGGGGCTTGCTTCAACCCGTATAAAGCTTTTTGCAACTTAAAAACATGTCGAGGAAACTTGGGGTTCTAAAACCTATGGGCTGCCTAACATAAACCTCCTCCTCTATGTACCCGTTCAGAAAAGCACTCTTGACGTCCATTTGAAAAAGCTTAAAACCCTTCGAAGCGGCAAAAGCTAAGAGAATGTGAATGGACTCAAGACAGGCAACATGGGCGAATGTTTCTTCAAAATTAATACCCTCCTTCTGGCAAAAACCTTGGGCAACTAGTCGAGCTTTGTTGCGCACCACAATCCCATCTTCACCTTGCTTGTTCTTGAACACCCACTTGGTGCCTATGGGGTTGCATCCTGGTGGCAGCTCAACTAGTGTCCAAACCCAATTGCGGACAAAATTCTCAAGCTCTTCTTTCATGGCATTAATCCAATTTGAGTCAAAAAGAGCATGAGAAACATCTTTGGGCACAAAAGATGCAACAAAAGCAGATTCAGCAAACACAACAAGAGAGTCAACGGACGAATGCAAAGTTCTCTCAGTCAAATCACCAATGATGAGCTCTAAGGGGTGATCACGCTGAACTGCTCGGGATCCCTGGTGATCTGAAGTCACCTCACCGGAGTCAGTAGCTGGCACCTCTAGACTCCACTGAGGGGGCTCGATCGAAGTGGAAGAAGTGATCAGAGGTCCGCCCTCATCCTCAGTCAAAGTCTCAGAAGGTGTAGGTTGTGCAGGCTGTGTAGAAGGCCAACTCTCATCAATGGCTGGAGTGTCATCATCTTCCTTGAAGATGGACTCTCTGAGATCACCATCACCAGAAACCTCAAAAGAAGGAGTCAACGAAGGCAATGACTCATCAAAAGAAACTTCGCAAGTTTCGACAAACTGTTGGGAATCGAGGTTCTCAACACGGAAGCCTCGAGAATGCAAAGCATAGCCAAGAAAAAATCCATCCCAGCAACGAGACTCAATCTTGTCCAAGTGCCCTCCCTTCTTGAGCACAAAGCACTTGCAGCCAAACGCTCGCAAGTGGCTCACCTTGGGCTGTCTGCCAAACCGCAACTCATATGAAGTCTTACCAAGGTAAGCTCTAAGAAAAATGCGGTTGGCCAGATAGCAAGCCGTGTTCATGGCTTCAGCCCAAAAATGCCTAGGAGTCCTGTGCTCATCAAGCATCGTCCTGGCCATCTCGACTAGCGTGCGGTTCTTTCGTTCCACAATGCCATTCTGTGGGGGAGTGTAAGGAGCAGAAAACTGATGGTCAAGACCCTGATCACTACAAAAGCTGACGAACTGAGAGTTCTTGAACTCAGAGCCATTGTCGGAGCGAATTGCTCGTATCCAACCATTGTTCTCATTCTTCAGCTTCAAAATAAGGTCATGAACAAAATGAAAAGTCTCATCCTTAGACTCCAAAAAGAAAACCCACGAAAAACGAGAAAAATCGTCTACAATCACAAGCGCGTACCACTTCCCACCGACTGAGCGTACCTCAGCTGGACCGACAGTTTCCATATGTAACAGTTCGCCCGGATACGAAGTCATCACCTGAGTCACAGGTGAGTGAGAAGCGGCAACCATTTTCCCATGACGACAGGGATGGAAAACTAGATCCTTCTCCATCTTAAGCTTGGGCAATCCTCGGATGAGGTCCATAGAGCTCAACCTGACTAGCAGATCAAAACTCAACTGGCCCAACCTCCTATGCCACTTCCATAGCTCAAAGGAGGATCCAACAATCAAACAGCGAGAAGGGCCAAAAGAACTAGAGAAGTCAATTCGAAAAACCTTACCAAAAGGTATGATCTGGCAAATCAAAGACCCTCTAGAATCAATCACAGAAGAACTGCCCTTCTTAAAGCGAACCTCCAACCCATCCTCAAGAAGTTGCGAAACAAAAATCAAATTGAATTTCAAATTTCCAACCAAAGCAACGTTCTTCAAAGAGAAATGGTCAGAGATGCGAATTGAGCCAATGTCGTGTACCTTCACTTGACCACTGTTCCCGAATGTGATGTATTCTTTGGAGCTCGGGGGAGTGAGACTGGAGAACCATCTGCGATGTCCCGTCATGTGGCGAGAGCTTCCTGAGTCCATGATCCAAATGTCCTCCAGTCCCTGATCCTACACAATCAGTGGTTGTAAGGGGGAGCAAATGGTCCAGCACCAGGTTTAGCTAAAGAGCTAAACCAGTGTTGAGCCATCTGCTCAAAAGACGGAAAGCAGAAATCACCAGAAGAGTTTGGACCAAAACACGGCTCAAAGCGTGGTCCTCTATTCTGCCTAAAGCCTCGGCCACGAGGTCCAGGACCGTAGCCAAAATGGCCTAGAGCTCTGCCGGAACGAACACCACCATCTGGAGCATGGGCATGAAAGCCGTCTCCTCTACCACCACCTACATGACGCGGCCTGGCCTCCAGCCTCTCCCTGCGTCGAGGAACTCTCAGTCTACTACCCTGCTGGTAGAACTGCTCCTGACCACCACGAGCTCTCTCAGCTCTCTCAACCCGCTTCCTCCTGAAGCAAAACTATGCAAGATGCCCGTCTCTCTGACAATACTCACAATGATAGGTGGGCTTCTTGGGATGTGGTTGAGGCTTGGGGTTCTTGGGCTTAGTGGTGTTTGGTGTAGTCTTCTTGGGTTGAGAAGGTCCATGAAGAGAGTCAAGAGAAGTGTGGAGGTGTTTGGGCTTTGGAACCCAGATGGGCTTCTTGGGTGGAGCTTTGAGCTATTCTTGGATCACTCCATCCTTGGGCTGACTAGCCTGGAAAGACTCAGTGGAGTGAGTCTTGGGGTATCTCTGCTCAGGAGTCATTTTACTCCACTCCACTGCCCGGCTAATGGCACTCTCAAAGTCAGCCTTGGTGTAGGTGTAACCTACCCCAAACCCATCCTGCCTCTTAAACTGTTGGATCATCATGCCGAGCTATGGCTCTCTGGCACTGATCCAACTCAGGATAGAACGGAGGTAAAAATTTTCATTCTGAGAATCAGCTAGCTCCTCTCTCAAGGAAGCTAGAACCTCCACCTGAGACAAGCAGGTCTCACACTCTTTATTTACTTGGACAGACTTGTCGGCTTTCAGCTTGATCAACTCCATTCGAAGAGACAAACAGTTCTCACAGACAGTGGGTGGAACTGATAGTGTCTCAAGCTCTAGCCTAGTCTGCGCCAGCTCAGCTCTCACTCTCTACAAATCACCCAAATGCTCATCACCCTTGACTTTTAGCTCAGCTAAACTAGCTAGATGAGATGGGCAATTAGCACAGGGCACGACGACAGTGGCCTGAGTATCTTTGAGCTCCAACTGAGAACTCTCAAGCTCAGTGGGCAAAGCGTCCCTCTCATCAACCTATTCTGTGTACCTGGACTTCAGAGTCGACAGGTCACACAGAAGCACCTCACACTTTGGGCACTCACTGCTATCACCCAAGCAAGGGAAAGAAGATAGACTCTCAATTCTGCCGTTGGCCACGGCAAGCTCACTCTCTAATTCATCTATCCTCTTCTTAGCCCCCCTAAGCAGTTTTTCCCGATATTTTAACTCCTGACGATTGCTATCAAGTAAATCAACGATTTCACATTCATAAGATGATACCTTTTCATTGTCATCATCGTCGGAGTCATCGGAGGAGCCCTTCTCTTACTTATCCCCAAGAGCCATTGAGTAGAAGCTCTTGCGGGATCTTCGGCGCTGATGTGAGTGGCTCTTCGGCCTGTCCCCGAAGGCCATGAAGCAAAGACCTGCCGGATCGTCCTTGTCCTTTCCCTTCCTGATGACGATCTCCTCATCACTTGAGCTTGATGAAGAGGAAGAAGACGTGGACCGCTTGGAGTAGATCTTGTCCATCTCGGCGAAGAAGGCCTTGTCGTGCTTCTTGTTCTCACGCCGGTAGTCCTTCAGGGCCTTTCTGAAGAATCTGGTCTTTGGCTTGCCCTTGTTGAAGGAGGATATGTCGTGCTTGCCGGAGTCGTGGAAGCCACCACCGGTGCCCTTCTTGTGGCCATTGCGCTTGGGGCAGTCGGAGATGAAGTGTCCCGGGTCACCACACTCAAAACACCCGGATTTTGTGCCGTGTCTCTTGAACATTCTTTTGTCATAAACACAACGCACCCGGTTGTTAAAAAGACACAAGTCATCATCTCCCAAAGACTCAAGCTGGTCCTCAGTGATAGACATCAAAGAGAACCCAGCACAGCTCATAGAAGAGGGATCAACAGAAGGTGTAGCAAGGGCCAGGGACTTTGATCCAGAGCCAGTGAAATTTGATCTCAGCTGGGTATCAACCTTAGTGGCCTTCAGCTTGCTAAACAACTCAGAAATGGTCAAGGTATCATAAGAAGTGCTCTCAATGATAGAGGATACCTTGATCTCCGAGATCTTAGGGTCCAAGGTATGGAGAACCTTGAGCGCTTGCTCATGATCTGAGACTAACTGAACACCCTCAGCCTTGTTGTCCCGAAGCTTGTTTATGATCGATTGAAAACGACCAAACAACGCTTCAACACAGATTCACCCAGCTTTTGTGTGAAGTTCTCATATTCACGCCGGTAGGTCTGATAGAGCCCAGCCTTGACCTGGGCTATCCCCTCATGGTGTGCCTGGAGGGTAGCCCAGATCTCTCTCGCAGTGGAGAGATGGCTCACATGCTCAAATTCAGTGGGACCTAAACCAGAAAACAGAATATTCACAGCTTTGTTGTTGTTCTGATGCTGGGCAACAATATCTGGAGTAGTGCGCTCAGTAACAGGCAACACAGTGAAAGTAGCGTGAATACAAATGTCCCAGATATCCGAGCTTTGGCTCATGAGATAGGCTCGCATGCGAGTCTTCCAATAATTATAGCCATAAGCTTCCAAGGACGGGACCTTTCCAAGAGACGTCATGATCAATACTGGGGTTTAGAACCAGTCAAGGTATGGAAAAACCCTAACCAGGCTCTGATACCACTTGTAGGACCAAAAGTAGCGACCATAGGGGGGTGAATGGGCGCCTAAAAATTCTTTCGAATCAATGGCCTGCTCCCAACACCCAACGCACCTCAAATGACTAAGCAGCAAAACGTAACAGATCACCAAAGCCTAAAAGTATCTAGCCTAGAAACTACCGGTGTCCTAGACAAAGAAACACCAATAGAGTGCTAATAGGCAGATAAACAAAGCAGTTAAAACATGGCAGATCAAAGTTCTCATAAACTAATCATCACAGCAATTAAACTGAAGATACGTAAATAGTGATGAAGAGTTACTGTTTAAAAGTTGTCTCCTGTTTGGTACTCGACGAAGCCTGCAACGTCGAAGCCTGCTTCGCAGTGTCGAAGCCTGCTTAGGAGTCCTTTGACGAAGGCTGACGAAGTCTGTCGTGAAGTGCCGAAGGTTTGTGGAGTCTAGGCTAGATTGAGTGTGGAGTGTAGCAAGATGCAAAGCATGCTCCGGTGCGAAGTGCCTTGTGCGAAGTATGAGGCTATCGAAGCCTGCTTCGAAAAACACACTTCGAAGCTACGAAGCTTTACACAAGAAAAATCAACTTCGAAGCAAAGCAGAGAACAATCGAAGCATGTGACACAACCTTCGAAGTTAAATTGCTCGAGGTATGATTACCGGAGTAGTGACCTTCGAAATACAGACCAACTCCGAATCAGAGCCCTCTGAAGTTCTCACACACGAAGTCGAAGCCTAAACACACACTTCGAATCTCAAACTTCGAACCCACAAACTGAGATCCACAGAAATAACAACAGCATAAACTTCTCAGAAACATACCCTGAGCGAAGCCAACCAGAGAGACATGCTTCGAAACTAACTTCGAATCCTGTCGAAGTATCAACTACGAAGTGCTCGAATCGGAGTACTACTTCGCAGACTTCGAAGCACAGTAGAAGTAAGTTGTTAAAGTACAGTGACAAGCCTTGCAGCAAACTTCGTTTGAGAAGCTAAATAAGTTCGAAGCCTGTTTCACCAAAACAGAAGGACTTCGAACAAAGCATGGGGCTTCGCCAAAAACACAAGAAAATGCGCCAGATGCTTTCTTCTCGATCAAAAAGCCATGCCAGGAAAAAGTATCAATAGAAAAACTAGATGCAGCCTATGAACAGAGTAGCCTGGCATACAACAGTTCAGCCAGGACTAGGTACTACTTGCTGCTATAGGAGCAAGCATGGAGAAACTAGTACTACTCAGACCAGGAACACAATTAACCCGAGAAAAATAAAACGTGCACAAAAACTAGTACCAGGAGCACACAAACCGAGGCAGCGAATCAAACGAGTTTACTGAGAACGCAGATCGCTGAAAAGAAATAGAGAACAAAGAACCTGTTTGAAGCGATTTCTCAGAGTTCACGAGATGAAACCAATGGCGGCGCACACAGCAGAATGAACAGGAAACAAGACAAAAACCGTGACCCAATCTCTTGATTAAAAAGTGATTTCTGAAAGGGTAACCTAACCCTAGTGATTGGGGCCCTATTTATAGGCAGTCCAATAGCTAGGAATATTCCACCAGCCCCTTATGGTTTTTTACAGACGCTTAAATAACAGGAAAAGACCATACTTCCCTTAGGATATTTTTACAGACTCGACTAACTGACTGTGGGCCTAAGGACAAAATAGTAAACTCCTATTACAGATGACTTATCAGGAGGCAGAGCTTTCACAGCGACTACGGCTTTGACTCTGAACAGTCTGATGCGAGATCAACGGTCGTCAGTTTTGCACCGAAACTGACAAAGCGTCCACCGACTTTGCACCAGGTACCCGGATTGGGCCGACCTGATTCTGTAGCTCTCTTAGCCCGGCAACCGCTCGCCGCCCGTGTACCTGAGTCAATTCTGGTCAACAGCCCAATGGATCCTCTGCTGCTCCTAGCCCATGTACCCGGATTGGGCCAGCCCGACTTTGTGGCCCCTCTGCCCGACAGTCGCTTGCTGCCCGTGTACCTGAGTCACATGCGGCCCAGACGCAGCAGCTCTTCTCCTCTTTTCCGTCCTCTTTGACTACCGTTGACAATGACTCATCACATCTGGAGCCATGAGGCCCACGCTCTTCAGCATGGCTCCTCAATCTCCCCCTTGATGAGTGCATTGTCAACACTTCTCTTTATCAGCTCTCCAGTACCTGCAAGCAACTGTGGAAACACGAAAACAAAACACAAGAAAACAGAGAAGAAGAAAAATAAAGTAAAAGTTTAACCCTAATGACCAAAAGCCAAACAAAAGCAAGAAATGGTCATTATGGTTAACCAAAGGTAAAAGCTCAAAACGAGTGCAATCTTAGAATCATCAACAAGGATATCAAAAGAGTAAGGACAACCGGGACAAAAACTCCCCTTGAAACAAATCATAGAGAAAGCCAAAATTCCCCCTTAAACACTTCTCCCAAAATTTCTCCCCCTTGTTGACAAGTGGACTCATCAAGCGAGACCAAATGCACTCGAAAGAGACACATACTCCCCCTGAAAAGCATCTCCCCCTCAAAATATGCAAAGAATGCAACTGGGGTGCAAGTGAAGTGAAGAAAGCATGCTTCTCAGATATGATTGACTGCAATTACAACATCTAACAAGTATAGCAAAAGACATACTGTCTAAGACACATGGCATGATCAGTGCAACAGATGATATCTAAAGAAAGTCATTAGCACACATTTTTTTTTCAATTTTTGCTAATAAAAGCATCACCACATTTTCCAGTTGACAAGCAAGGTAAAACATGAGATGCAGAAGCTAACTGATATCTACCAAGATAAGCATTGTCCAAAACAAAGTGCTTCAACAAATTTGTTATCTTTTTAATGTTCAGGCTTTTTCATTTTCCTTTTTGCTAGGGGTTATTTGCAAGTCAAACCTTATGCTGACCGACAAAGTCAAGCCTAGGCCAGAACTAGACCATCAGAAGCTTTAGACATTGGTCTTGGCATACATTACACTGTCCTAGTTCATACCAAAGTGCTATGGTAAGTAGTCCAGAACAATGAAATGCGACAAAGCAAACCCACCTGGATCTTTTCAACTCAAGCAAAAAAAAGGAATGGAATTTTCATTTTTCTGATTTTTCATTGTTTTTATAGCACATTTTCCATGTTAAAAGCATAAATATGTCCAAGTTGCATGTTTGCATCTATGTGAGGAACTAGCTACAAGGCATGTAACAGATAGCAAAAGCACTCAGCCTACACATGCTAGTTACCAGAAGCAATGGTGATCATTTTTCAAGTTTAAAGCATAAAAGCCATGCATATGACATATATCAGACATATCAAGTGAACTGAACCAAAGCATGATCATTGACAAGTAATCAAAAGCATGTACCAGCTAGAATAAGTAAAGCAGTTCAATCATATAACAGAAGCAAGATCAAAAGTGTGATATGTGAATATGCATGATATGAACACACACAAAAAGACTCAAGAAAAGACTAAAGAAGAAAGAAAACTGACACAAGAAAACTGATCTAGGGGTTTGGTGAAAATGTCAGCCAACTGATGATGGGTATCAACATGAACAAGGTCAATGACACCTTTCTCATATTGATCCCGCAGAAAATGAAAGCGCACATCAATGTGTTTGGTTTTTGAATGGAGACAAGGGTTTTTCCCTACACTAATAGCACTGGTGCTATCGCAAAACAAAGGAACTCTCGTAGGAAAGAACAACCCAAAATCTCGCAACGTGGAAATCATCCAAACTAACTGTGAGCAGCAGCTAGCAGCAGTTACATACTCAGCCTCAGTGGTCGAAAGAGCAACTCTAGACAGCTTTCAAGAAGACTAAGAGACAAGAGAAGGTCCAAGAAACTGGCAAGTACCGAAAGTCGACTTGCGATCCAACCGGCACCCACCAACGTCACCGTCCGAAAAGCCAGATAAATCAAGAGACGAAGATGACTGGGGCTCCGCATGGGGATGTGCTAGGTCTGATGTATCCTTTCTTCTCAAGATCCTCAGGTTGCTTCTTCATCTCAGCTAGTTCATTGGCGGCCATCCGGTATGGTCGCTTGTAGATGGGAGTGGTTCCGGGTAGTAGATCAATCCGGAACTCGATATCTCTCTTAGGTGGCATCCCTGCTAAATCCTCCGGAAATACATCCGGGTACTCGCAGACCACTGGTATCTCATCCAAAGTAATCTGGTGTAGCCGAGGTCTTCCGGGCTTTAGGCTTGGCATTTGGAATGTGACAGCAGTCCCTTCTTCACTAGTCACGGTTACTTGCCTCCGGACACACCTTATCACACCTTGGTGCTTATTGAGCCAATCCATTCCTAGAATGAGATCCAAGCCTTAGCATTCTATTAGGATGGGGTCGGCCCAGAATATTGTGCCTTGGATATCTACCCATACCCTTGGACTATAGGAATGGGCTAGAGTTTGTTTGCCAGGGGTGGCGATTAATACTGGTCTTGCTAATTCACATATGTTCAGATTATTCTTCTCCACAAAAGTTGTTGATATGAAGGAGTGCGTAGCTCCAGTATCAAATAAAACCACTGCAAGGGCCTAATGTACTGTGAACTTACCCATTATGATCTCGGGTGCGGCCTGGGCTTCCTCGGTGGAGACGTGGTTGACTCGGGCGGAGACGACAGTGTTGGACCGGAAACGACGACCAGAGGGGGGGTGAATGGGAGCTTTTAAAATTTCAGGTTAAAATTAGCCTTCTGTTTTAATACAGTCTACTGCGGAACAGGCTTCGAACACAACCTTCGAAGTTCTGGTTTGGAGGTATTTGACGGCTCCGAACACAGGCTTCGCAAGGAGCAAAAGTTCGAAGCCAAGAAGACTTCCCTCCACTCAAACCCGAAAAAACCAACTCTGCTAAGTCAGTGCAGGCTCCGCACACAGGGTGCTTCGAGCAGGCTTCGCACTTCACCCTTCGCAAGAGTGGACTACCCTCTGAGGACTTCGACCAAGTACTTAGCAGCAACAACTGGTGCTGGGCTTCGTACACCGAAGGTCTAAACGCACACTAACAGACTTCGCTAGGGACTTAGACACGATAAGAAACACGGGCTTCGATCAGGGCTTCGCTAGTAAGCAGCGAGTTCTAGCCTCCTATTACACAGAGCGAACGCACACTGAAAAGCACACTTCGCACAAGACACACTTCGCCTAGACAGGCTTCGGTGCACTACTACTAGCGAGGTATGCAAAAAAGCTCAAGCAGAACCACAACACAGAAGCAGGGCTTCGCTGCTTGAACAAGGAACACAATAAAAGAACTCACTGGATGAATACAGAGAGTGGTGGCTAGTACAGGAGCTCAACACTAAATGCTCAAAGTGTTAAATGTTACCTACACAACCCCACTATTTATAGCCACTATTCACCCAAGTGAATTGACTACATTACCCCTAGGGTTTACATTGGTTTTGTCTCTACATAACAGAGGGGTACAAAAGGTAGTCAACTTTATTCTGGAGGCTTCTCTGTCAGCTTTGCAGAGGGGACAGCGTCAGCTTTTTGCAGAGCAGACAATGTCAGCCTTTGCAGTCTTTGACTTTTCTGAAGCCCCCCTTCGCACGCGAGGGGTGCGGTAGCTTCGGTGAGAAGCCTTGAGCCTGACGGCCTTCGCTTCACCGAAGTCAGCCTCCGATACATTGACGGTTTTGAGCTGAAGCCATCAAAGCCCTTGGGCCTTCGCACCACCACCTTCGGAGTGGACCACCATGGCTTCGCAGCTTCTCCCAGCTTGAACTCCGTCAGTCCGTGTACCGAAGCCATGTATGGCCGAAGTACCACAAGTCATCCTTGCTTTGGAGCCAGCCTTGCTCCGAAGCCTGCTTCACTCCGAAGCCCCACCTTCGGAGTACCACCCTTCAAAGTCCCTCCTTCGTCCAAGGCCTCCGCATGAAGCATTCCATGAGCACTTCGTCGCAGTGTCTCTCCCCGAGCACACTCCTCGACGAGCCTCACCCGGACCATGCCTTCGATGCACCTCGACTTCTGAGACCTTCGTCGGGTATGCTTCGAGTGTCTCCCTCCGGAGCACACCTCGAACACCTTGCCTCTGTTGAGGACTTGATCCACCATACTCCAAAGTCACCCCATCCGAAGTACCCTTCGAAGTGCCTCGCCTCCGAGGACTTTGTCTCGGAGTACCTTCACCCGGAGCCATGCTCCGCACTTACTGCCTTCTCCTAGTGCACCTCGACCCGAGGTCCGACCTATACCCCTTCGTAGCCTCCGTGACGGAGCTCCCTGCTCCACTGGCATCAAGCCTCACGCCTGACCCAGGTTCACTTGCTATGAACCGTCCGTCGCCTCCGAAGTCCCCTGCGCACCATAGACAAGCAGACAAGTGTATCCAGTACTCCGGAGACCACTCCGGGTAGGCAACCTTCGGCACACACTCCGGTGTACCGCCCAAAGTACCGAGACCTTCGGTACAAACCCAGTCATCGTGTACTGTCGGACCACTCCGACAGGCACACTCCGCTGCAACAACTGCAGCAACCAAAGCAACCTCCAAACACCTTCGGAGAAACAACCTCTGAATGACTTCGGAGGTCCAACCTCCGAACCCCTTCGGAGGTACCCCTTCGAACCAGAGGTTAAACTCTGTCAATCACTCATCACAGACTCCGAAACCAACCCTTGGTTTCTCAATCTCCCCCTTGATGAGTGCATTGACAACCAAATTCAAGTTCAAGAAAATTTAAAGAATTTCAGCACACAAGTGACCATAAAAACTCAGAAACAAGCCAAATCATGTCACTTGACAAAAGAATTTTCCTCCCCTTTTCAAAAGAGTAAAATCCCCTTCGGCAAATCTCCCCCTTTTCAAGATAAAAACTCGCCCTGAGTAATTTAATTGTACCCCCTTGCAATAGAGAACTCAAAAATTTCTCCCCCTTTGGCAATGCAAGCATCAAGGAGCATGTAAAAGATGTATTGCTTGGAAATGAGCAGAATTGCAAAGACATACAAAGCAAAAATATGCCAACAATAATACCAATGATCATGGGCTCAGCTCAATTTAACATTCTCTAAAAACATGATGACAGCCTGTGATTTTATCATATTTTTTTTGAAATAAAAGCATCACCACTTAGTCAAAGAAACTAGACAAGTAAAAGCAGGGACTGCGCAAAGCTAGTCAATTTCTACTCTAGACAGACAAGTCCAGTTCAAATGGAGCAATGAAAGCAAACTTGATGATCAATGAATTTTGTTGTTCTTTTTTTAATGTCAGGGGTTATTTGTTTGTCCACCTTATACTTTCTAATCAGGCCAAGCCTAGGCATGAAAGCCATCAGAAGCTTAAGGCAATGATTTTGGCAGACACTACACTATTCCAGTTCAGACCAATGTGCAATGGTAAGCAGTCTAGAATAGAGTAGTGCGACAAACAAACCCACCTAGATCTTTTAACTTGAAGCATGTAAATCATGGATTTTTGAATTTTGATTAAATGAATAATTTGTTTAGTATTTTATGATTATCCATGAATATGTAGAATAAATTTTCAAGTTGCACAAATTAACATTCAGAGAAAAGGTGTCTTGCTATCAAGCAGATAAAAGATAGCTAAAACAGTCCTGCCTATACATGCTAGATACAAGATTGAGCAGTGAGCATGATTTGAGTTTGGAAAGAAAACATCATGCACATTAATGTTTCACATAAATTAAAAAGAGCTGAGCTGTTATGATTTCATGAATTAGAATTGGGCATATAAGTGCAACAGATGTAAATGCAATTTCACACATGATGAGCATATGCATGATAATTAAAAACATCTCCCCCTCACAAAATGCCGTAAGGGTGACAAATACCAAGTTCCCCACGCAAGTAGGCAAAACGCGAAGCATCGAGGGGTTTTGTGAAAATATCAGCTAGCTGGTGTTGGGTATCAACATATTGAAGTTTAATATCACCCTTCTCATTGTGATCTCTGAGAAAATGATATCGCACATCAATGTGTTTGGTTCTGGAGTGCTGAACCGGGTTATTTGCAATACAAATAGCACTAGTGTTATCACAGAAAAGTGGAACACTCTTATAATCTAACCCGAAATCCCGCAAAGTGAAAGCCATCCACAAACTCTGAGAGCAACAGCTAGCTGCAGCAACATATTCGGCCTCAACCGTCGATTGTGCAACACTAGACTGTTTGCGGGAAGACCAACAAACCAGAGAAGTACCCAGAAAATGAAAAGTACCAGAGGTACTCTTCCTATCAATCCTACACCCAGCAAAATCCGCATCGGAATAACCTCGAAGACACAAAGAGGAAGACGCTGAATACCATATGCCAAACTCAAGGGTATGTTTGAGATACCTTAGAATGCGCTTTACCGCTTGGCAGTGCGAAGCTCATGGTGAAGCCTGAAAATGAGCGCACAGACACACTGCGAAGTGTATGTCCGGCCTCGTAGCAGTTATGTAGAGAAGGGAGCCGATCATGCTTCGGAACTCCTTCTGATCTACGGCTTCTCCATCTTTGTCAGGATCCAATGCTACAGATGTATCCATTGGAGTGGCGAGAGGCTTCGCATCGCCCATGTCGAATTTCTTGAGCAGTTCCTTGGTGTACTTCGTCTGGTGGACGAAGGTACCTTGTTTGCTTTGCTTGATTTGCAACCCAAGGAAAAAGGTTAGCTCACCCATCATGGACATTTCGAATTCCCTGCTCATTGCATCTGCAAACTCGGCAACCAAAGCATAAGAAGAGCCACCAAAGATGATATCATCCACATAAATCTGAACTAGGAGGAAATCTTTGCCATGCTTGAGAGTGAACAGGGTTTTATCAACTGAGCCCATCAAATACCCCCGCTCAAGCAGAAAATACTTAAGTCTATCATACCATGCCCGAGGGGCCTGCTTGAGTCCATAAAGAGCCTTATGAAGTTTAAGGACTTTATGTGGGTACTTGGGGTTTTCAAAACCAGGGGGTTGTTTTACATAAACGTCTTCGCCTATGAAGCCATTAAGAAAAGCACTTTTGACATCCATTTGATAGAGTTTGAATCCTCGGGATGTCGCAAAGGCAAGCAAAATCCTAATGGCCTCAAGACGAGCAACAGGTGCAGAAGTTTCAGTAAAATCAATCCCTTCTAATTGAGAATAACCCTGAGCTACAAGCCTAGCCTTGTTTCTAACTATAGTCCCATCCTCCCCTTGTTTATTTTTGAAAATCCATTTTGTTCCAATGAAATGAACATTTGGTGGAGGATCAACTAATGACCAGACTTGATTTCTCTCAAAATTTTCAAGTTCCTCATGCATGGCATTGATCTAACTAGAATCAGAAAGTGCATGACTAACATTAAGGGCGCGAAAGAAGCAACAAAAGCAGAATTAGTGAAATGAGCATGAGAACGTGTTACCCTTTGATCAAGCTCACCAATGATCTGCTCGGGAGGGTGCATCTTTTGAACATGATGTGGAGCATCGCGGCGAGATGCAGTCTCCCCCTCAACTTGTGCGTTGAAGTGGTCCAAGATGACCGATGTCGAGGTAGTTGCTTCGGGACCTTGTGCCGAAGTGGTCGAAGTGGGGTCGGCTTCGAGGGTTGATGTCGAGGGTAGTAGTGGTTCATCCTCGAAATCTCTGGGATCTTTTTCTTCGAAGATGGTCTGTTCCATGTCGTGTTCATTTGCCTGTTCAAGAGCAGAACTAACAGAGGGGGTTGATTCATCAAAAGTCAGATCACATGACTCGATGACAGTGTTAGTTTCCAAATTATAAACACGATAAGAATGACCATGTGTAGTGTAACCCAAAAAAGATCTCGTCAGAAGATCGCGACTCAAATTTATCCAAATTACCACGTTTTAGGATGAAGCAGCGATAGCCAAATACTCGAAGATGAGTAACCTTGGGTTGTCTCCCAAAACGTAGCTCATAAGATGTCAAGTTTAAATTGAGCGCAAGAAGATTCGGTTTGAGATGTAACATGCAGTGTTCATGGCCTCAGCCCAGAATTTTCTAGGAGTCCTATGCTCATCAAGCATCGTCCTAGCCATCTCAACCAAAGTGCGGTTCTTCCTCTCAACGACACCGTTCTGTTGAGGAACCCACGGAGCAGAGAATTGATGTTCTATGCCATGCTCCATGCAAAAGTCAACAAGGAGACTGTTTTTGAACTCAGTGCCATTATCACTTCGAATGAATTTCAATGCACCTGGGAGTTCAGTGAAAAGTCTCAAAGCCAAGCTCCGAAAGTGTGAAAACACTTCATCCTTGCTGGCAAGAAAGAAGACCCAAGAGTAGCGAGAGAAATCGTCGACAATGACTAAAACATACCACTTGCCGCCTAAAGAACTAACCCGAGAAGGACCTACAGTGTCCATGTGGAGAAGTTCTCCGGGTTGTTCAGTCATCACTGTGGTGACTGGCGAATGCGAAGCAGCAATCATTTTTCCATGTCGACAAGGAGCGCAAACTAAATTCTTCTCAAACTTGAGCTTGGGCAATCCTCGGATCAGACCTAGGGCACTCAGACGAGCGAACAACTCAAAGCTCATATGCCCTAGTCTCCTATGCCACTTCCAAAGCTCAGATGTAGAATGTGCAACAAGACAATGAGAAGAACCAGATGACTTAGAAAAATCTGCTCCAAAACTCTCCCAACTCTAAAGATCTTACAAACCAGAACGCCATCAGAGTTGAGTACTTGCGAAGTATATCGATGGAATCGCACTTCGAAGCCATCATCAAGCAACTGAGATATAGAAAGAAAAATGTATCCCAGGTTTTCAACCAAAGCAACATCTTTGAGAGTCAAGTTCGAGTTAATTCTTACCACACCTTTACCTTTCACTCTACTCCTTCGATTGTTGCCGAAGGTGATATGCTCCCTTTGCTTGGTTGTGGTGAGGCTGGAGAACCATGCTGCATCTCCGGTCATATGGCGCGAACAACCGGAGTCCATGATCCACGTGCCCTCCAAGCCTCGATCTGTCGCCTACACATGATAAGAATATCTCGATCGCTCAGTGCTGGGGTGAGTGAAAAAATGATGAGGCATCCAGCACTGAGTGACACGAGTAGTAGGCACAGTAAAAGTAGACTGTCTATGCACAAGATAATCAGAATGATGCAAAGTGCGAGGTCTACCTACATGCTATGAATGAACAACATGACGAGGTCTCCTACTCTGACGAGGTACAAAGCTACTCGCCCGGGTTCTACCACCATATGGAATATGGTGAACACCTCGAAGAGCAAAACCTCTCCGAGAAGCACGAGGAGCCTCAAAACAGGACGATAGTAAAACTCAGACTCATACATACCTAAAGATGGGTA